>JANZLD010000237.1:56880409-56892978 GCA_026413575.1 Erythroxylum carthagenense
AAAGCAATGAGAGCTAGGTTATGAATTGCGTACCTTCGTTATGATAGAATAATACCTTATATATGAAGCAACAACTAAGTTTAGGTCTTTACGTGTGCATGGGAGTCTCTCGCATGTGGACGGGCTGAGGAGAGCGTGGATTGGGCTTGGGCTTGACATGGCCATTAGGTAGGAGATTGGTCTTTGAAGAATGAACCGATCAGCCCATGAGACATTTTGACTGGGCTCGGGCCCTGAACGATCGACCCGACCAGAAAGAATCAAATATTGACCATGTTAATAATTTATTTAGAAATGAAGATGATGTGGATCCTAATTGTTCTAGAGAATATTTAACTATAGACATGGTTGTCATACTTCCAGATATCTTAATATCAAAATAGAAAATGACAAAGATGAAGATGATTCAAACTTTGATGACATTAACAGTGATTGGATGGATATTGATTAATAATTATTTTATAGAAAGTCTTTAGTTATTTTTCTTTTTCTATTCAAAAAATGTAATTTTCTTTACTATATGTTTCAATAAAATTTACTAATCTAACAACTGTTTATTATAGATCTTACACCATTGTTATGATGAGACTATCATTGACACTGGAATATAATATCTATATGATTGTCTCATAATAGGTCAATTCAATGTACTTACTACTCTTAATAAGCATCCACATGTTAACTCTAAAGAACTCGTGTCTACAACTTATGAGATCTACTGTTTGATCCAATTAAGGAGTATAACATATGTTAATCTATTTGGATTAATGATATCACATCTCATTAATCATATGACTATAGAAAGTTTAGATACTAACATGATTACACATGATAGGAATCTCATTTTCATGATCTTATCATGATTTCCTCCATGGTATGTTTTGTATCAAGGATTTTATTACATCAATTTAAGATCAGCATCAAATCCATAAATGTATAAACATCAAAATAATGAAAATATCTTTATTAATAATAAAATGATTTATACAATAAGTGTTAAAGGTGATTGCCCTTAAAGCACTTCTCTAACATATAAGTCTTTCAATGAGTTATAGTCTATCAATGAGTTATGCAAATATTTTTTAAACATTTGGCTAAGTTTTAAAAAATGTAGGTAAAACTTTTTGTCTATGTTTTTCGAAATTTAGTTAAAAGCTTTTAACTATGTATGAAAACTTTTTGCTACATTTTAAAAAACGTAGTCAACAATTTTTAGCTATGAAAACTAAGTGTAGCCAAAAGATATTGATGAAGGTTTCTCAAAATGACACTAATAATGTTTTGCTACGAAAATAAATTGTAGGCAATAGCTATTAGTGACGATTAGCAAAAAACTTCTCCTATAATTTTCAGCTATGAAAATTTGGCAACGTTTTTGAAATATAAAATGTCGCTAGTAATTATTAATGACATTTTTTAAATTTTTAGTGAAGATGTCGTTTTTGTTGTATTGCACACGATATGCGATGGGAATTTCATTATGAGTTCAGCGTGGAGATCAGGACAGAAGCAGCTAACCCCGGAAAGCCAACCATACAAGTTGAAAGTAGGTCAAATGGCCACACAATCCTTAATATATTGATTGTTATTTCGTACCAGACTAAATGTTGGAACTCTTGTATAACATTAAGCCTCTCCTTTATTTCTTAATTTATTAATTTACCTTTTTTTAAAAAACAAAACTTTGCAAGCATATACACACTATTTATGTTAGTAGTCTGTCATTTCTATTGAGTTACAAATGGGTTTTGGTCATTTCCATCGACAACCAATTGGGATACTTAAGGAGCATGTTTAAAAATAAATTTAGTCTTATTGCTATTCGATTAGTTTGAATAATTAACTGATAAGAAACAATTTCTAATTTGGCTAGGTTTTAGATGTAAACAGGAACAATTGCTTAGTTTCTTGTTTATTTTTCGTTAAACTTCTCCTATTTCATGCTGATTATTTCTAGTTTCTCTTGATGAATTTGAGATTTTGAACTTATTTGAAAATGATCTCGGGATGTCAAATTAAAGAGTAACTAAATTTTTTAGATTTTTCAATTTGCTATCAAATATTTTAATTTTAATTTTAATTTAATAATTAATCTTTTAAATTTTGTATAAATTATATTAAAAGATAATTTTTTTATACGATCTGATCACCTAATTTATATGAATTTTAAAAAATTAATCATTAAATTAAAAAATCTTTTAAAAATAGACAATTTTGCATCTGTTATCTCATACATAACATAACAAAAGTACATCAAACGTATCCCAAAAAGAAAAACGCTACGGCAAACGGGTTTTTGTGAGTGATTACATGTCCACGCTTCATAGTAGTATCCTGTACACAATCATACTTGCCACAGAATCCACTGTAACTTGGGATAACTTAAGGGTTGGTCAAGCTCAAACTGAAATCCCAAAGCTTTTTTGCCAACTCTTCATCTTTCGCCAGAGCACTTGGTTTGGCTTTGTTACTGTCGACGAAATACTCGCCGGTGATCCCCTTAACTTGTGGATTCAGTGCCACATAGCACGTCGTTGCTGCTCCCTATAGACGTAGCAAAAGATCGATAATCAATGATGCAGCATCAAGGTAATTGAATGGAAGCTTAGACATTATTAGAACTAACGCTGATTTACTTTTGTGTAGCGGACTATTTTACCTGCGGAACATTTTTGAGGAACAATGCACTTAGCTTATTCATGACGCCTGCAGAGCCAGTATAGAAAAATTTTAATAAATGAATCAAACCATTGCTCAATTGCTGCTCATTCCCTAATTTCATCCCAATCAAGAGGCAATAATGTTACTAAAAACATAGCCAAAGAATGGTCGGATTACCACTCACAGCACCGTGATGGCGATAAAGATTGGTAGCAATTACTCCGGGATGGACAGAATTAGCAGTTATGTTTACCCCCTCATCCTGTACGAGTGAGAATGCAGAAAACACAAACAAATTTCAACACTCAAACAATAAGGAGGCAAAGTCTACCATTTTATTGCTCAAAAGTACTTTTCCCCGAATTGGAATTCTCATACGGCTTGTCATGACAGAATCAGGCTTGAAGAAATCATCCTAAGTATATAAGCTAAACGATTGACGGTCAAGCTGAAATTTCCGCTAGAAATCATCCCCAGGTCCAGAAGGAACTAATTTTCAAAATGTTTTTGAATCATACGATCGTGTGAAAAAACTTGGAAACACAGTGCTTACCTTTAAGCGCCTTCCCAGCTCATTAGCGTGCAATATGTTGGCAAGCTTTGATTGTCCATAAGCACTCCACTCTTTGTACCTGAGGAACCAGGGGAAAGATCAGAAAATAAAACTAAGGGGAAATAGGTAATGTAGTTTTCATATATAACAAGAATAACTCTTAAGCTACGGCTTGGACTTAGTAGCAAACTTTACCCTGATACTTCATTGATTTTATCAAAGCGAATCCCTCCAGGGTATGTCCATTGGTGGCCTTTTGAAGATAAGTTAACAATCCTCCCTTCTTTTCCGCTTTCACTTGCTGTGCGTTTCATGTTCTCCAGCAAAAGGTTTGTCAAAAGAAAATGCCCTGCAAATTGATTCCCAGTAAGTTCTTAGGAATGTCCTTCCATTTTATTTTCACTTTAAGTTTCACAAAATTAACCATTGTAGTTGAAAACTCTTGAGTTGGAACAATTTCTACCAATCAACACAACCAAGCAATGTTTATTTAAAATAATTGAGTTTAGCGTTATTTTTTCATGAACATTGATAATTACCAACCACCTTAGATGATTCATATGTTGATATTAAGATATTGAGGCTAAATTTTTTTCAATTATATTCAGTAAAATCCCAAATACAAATTTCCATTTCCATGTTTTAGGTTCTCATAGGATATCCTTCTTCTCAGAATACCTACTTGCAGTTGCTTTTGCCGAGTTATGTTTAAAACTACAAAACACCAGCAACATATGCTATCACAACAGTATCACAATGGATGTATAAGAGAAAAATAAAATTTTCAAATTAATTTTGCAGATTGTGCAAATTACCAATATGGTTGGTGGCAAACTGCATTTCTATGTTGTCCACAGAGAGTGAGAAAGGACTTGCCATAACACCTGCATTATTTCTGCAGCAAAGAAAAAGACAGCAATTTACCTTATTATTGAACTTTAAAAGAATGGCCTTATTTGATGTTCTTTTCTGACATGAAGACATCCAAAGCCCACTAAAGAAAGCAAACATGCCTTGGAAGTAACTACATCTAGATGTTCATACAAACATTATGAATGTGCAAACATGAGGATTTCAGTAGTAGAAACAAAATAGGATGCGAATCAGATTGAATTCGATTGACAGTGATTTCTTACATAAGGAGGTTAAGAGGAAGGTTCAAGGAAGTATATTCAGATGCAAATTTCCTGACTGAGTCCATTGAGCTGAGGTCTAATCTCATAACTTCCACTTTAGCCGAGGGAATTTGCTCGAGGATTTCTTCTTTGGCTTTCCTGCCAGCTTCCACATTCCTCACTGCCATAATTACATGGACACCTCGCAAAGCAAGAACACGAGTTGTCTCCAATCCAATACCACTTGCCGCTCCTGTAGTAATGCAAGTGAAGAATCTATATAAAATCAAGCAAACATTGACAAAAGGATTCTATTGCACTAACTTCTTCTATTGTGCATAACAGCAAAGTAATGGTAATTATCATACTAAAGAAACATTGAGACTAAGATTAGATCGCCATTGACTTAACTTGTTCACCATGATATTAGTTCTACTGAGCAAAATAATGGTGATTCTCATACTTACCCAAGGAATCACCTTAATAGAAACACTACTCTGATCAACAACGTTTTAGATCATATCATTGACATCTCATGCAAGAGACACTTAAACTAGGAAGACTTGATCTTTGCTGCTATCCAAGATCAACAATTTCTAAACTTGGTGCAAGATTATACGAGATATCAACAATAGAGCATATTCGAACTCAAAACTTACAAGACTAATGGTTTGACGTCTGAAAATTACAAGTTTTAAAGTGAATGTAAACATGAAAAGGTTATTAAACTTCGTAGTCCAAATCTAGGAAGGATCTAAGGATTTTCCAAAAAACTGATAAGGAAAACCAGTTAACGAGTAATTGAATCTGAATGATCTGAATTTAGCGCGTGGCTAATTTCTTCAAATTTGAGTTATTCATTCTTGTACCCTTTCTGAGGCTAAAGCCATCGTCACAGTCAAACAAGTTATCTGCAGTTCCATACTTCCAACTCTCATTTCACCCAAATTATAAATTTCCTTGGATTTTTAAGAGCAAACTTGAAAGGAAATCCATACATGAGGAAGAAATTGCAGAAAATTAAAGTGAACCAGAAACGCAAAGTACAAAAAATTAAAAGGTACGGATCATCTACTGGATCCATGACCATCAGAAGAGTCAACCATTCAAGTCCTTATAAGCTCACACGTTAACCAGTATAACCGATCCTGTATATTTCATATTCTGAGTGAACATAGGTGCTTCTGTCATGAACAAGCTTTTAAGTTGGAGCGTAACTGAAATTTTTGTTGGCTTGTGAGTTGACAAAATAAGAAACATGAATATTACCACGACAGCGCTGTAAAGAATCAAATTTTTCCGCTTTAAATGCCTCACTTCAGAAACATAAAAGTTGGATAATCTTTTTTCTGACAAAAAGAGGGAGAGAGAGAGAGAAGATGAGCATTAAAGGTTGCCCAGATCAGAGCAGACCTGTAATAATGGCAGTGAGACCATTTCCATCAACCCCCTCAGTAACTTGCTCAGCTGTCGAAGAAGCTGAGAACCCTGATGGCCCCTTAAGCCCCAAGATCCACATGTTCAAGATTCTGAAACAGACAGATCGCTATCTTCTCGCAATGAAGGCAGTAAAGGGATGTGGCAACGTACATAAACATATATGTGGTGGCAAACGTAGAAAACTCTACTTCTGTGGGGTCCCAAATGGCGTTTTTTCCAAGTTTTCCATCCCAACCCAACAAGCAAAGAACAAAGTCGCGATTGAAATTAGTATTCAAATTTATCTCCTACCACCGAAGATGAACAAAACAAAGTCGCGATTGAAATTAATATTCAAATTTATCTCCTACCACCGAAGACGAACAAAGTCGCGATTGAAATGAGTATTCTAATATTTTCTCCTTGAACATGAAGACATAAAAAGCAATCCCATTCCCATACTTGTGTACGAGGCAGGGCCCGTCAAATGCTACATTATAGGCATCCACGAAGACTACAAAAGAAGGCGGCCGTCAAGTGAGACTACTTGTCCAATGTGAAATATATACGGTATTATATTCGAAGTTTCGAACTCACGATTAAGGAGGCTTGACTATAGTAATTTACTATCATTTTATAGGTTCGGAATAAAATAAAATAAAATAAACCTTGATAAATTTACAATGTGCCAATATGTACCATCCGAAGAAAATACAACATTTGTTTCTTTTATAGGTCTTTTTAAAATTAAAATATTTTTATTTTATTATCAAAATTATCTCAATTTTTAAGATATAAATATTTAACATAATGATTGATTGCTCATGGATATATTTGATGTATGTTTATACTTACTCAAATTGTTAACATTCTAATAAATATTAATATCTTCACTTAATTTTATTAGATTGTTTAAAATTATTTTTATATAATTTCTCATAATTCTTACTAGAAGAGTTACTCTTTTAACAAATTTACCAATAATTTCTTTTTAATAAGTTTACTATTCTACTCATTTTCTTTTTTTCACTTCCTTTTAGGTAGCACAATATAAAATAATTATAACATAATTGAGCCAAAAAACCAAAAGCACACATTGGATCTGGAACAAGTAGGCAGGGAAAACAGGGCAACAATAACTCTACTATTTATCACAAAGATATTATATATATACAACAGAGAAAAAACAATTTAATATCCTATATTAAAAATGAAAAATAAAGACTAAAATTTTATGATAAAAACTATCATACTCATAATTCATTTTTTATTTTTTCAAGTGATTCTAAAACATCAAAACCTTATAGGGATCTACTTTTTGTCGAAGAGAATAGAGATTAAGAGCAATATTCGCATTATAAAAATATTAAAACCAAATATCTTTAGTAATGCAAAATTAAATTTGTATATACAAAATTAGTTGAAACTATAAATAAGAAAATGTTAATTATGACCTAAACAATAAAAAGAGGGATAAATTTTAATTGAAGAAGGAAATAATGAATAAAAACTATCAACTATAATATATATGCAAAATGAAAGAGAAAAATTATTTGAACAAATGTTGATTCGAATTGAAATTATGCCTAGAATTGCAATTAACAAGTATCATATATAATCAAGTTGATAAATTTCAATTTATCTAGATAAATTGAAATTGAAATAGAAAATGAAAGAAAGATAAATTATACTCAAATTTTAATCTATGTTTCAATTTGAAAATAGAAAATTTAACTCATATTGAAAACCTGTTATCCTCATAATCAATTTTCAAACTTTTACTGAGTCTTCAGATCAAGAAAAATTAATGAGAAAATTTAAAATTCAAAGCAAAAAAAATAAAAAGATGAGACTTAAAAGAATAAATGAGATGCATTCTTACCTAGATGGGAATGATGTTGATGGAAGCAAGATCAAGGACAAAATCTTAAATTTAAAGGCCTTTTCTTAGCGAATTTCAATTAGAAAATTGTGAATCTTATGAGCAATTTCATTTTGAAATGCCCACTTCCATCGTTCTTTTACCTCCCAAAAAATTGTGTTTTTTATGACGAACAAAACTATTTTTTATCAAATTGAGATTGATATTTGTTCTTTAAAAAGTTATTTTAAATCTTTTAAAAAAGCTCTTTCTAGACCTGTTTTGTTCAAGTAAAAAATTCTTATGATATAAAATAACTTATAATTAGCAAACCCTTACTAAACGTGACTCTAAGCGGGGGCCCTTCCTGCTCTTGCTTAGGATCGGTCCTGCTTGACTATTTTATACTATTTTTGTTCAAGTATTATTCGTGACATGTATTGCCCGATAGAAATCTAATAAAGTCGAGGACAAAATCCAAGTTCAACTTTTGATTATGGCACCTTTAAAATATGTTGCGAGTTCCTCAGTTTCTTTAGTTTAAGTAATACATTGTGTATAGGATTTTGTTGATTCAATTGATTAGTTGTAGGGAATAAACCAACAATCTCTTACTTGCAGTAAACCAATTGGTAAGTATCATATACCATATCACCATATGATGAGCATGCTACTGTTAGGACAATGGCTTAATAAAATAATTCTACAGTATTCTCTATAATGAGCACTTACTTAAATCTTACAACTTTCATTTTTATTATCATCATAAATAAGAACAACTTCCTAAATACATCTTTGGATCTTTGATGAGACCTTAACTTTTTTACCTGCCTGATGACTCTAATGTTCTATAGTACATTATTGTCTTGAACAATGCAAGGAATTATGTCAAGTCACTTTACTTATTAATCTAATTAATCATTTCCACTAAATGAAAATGTAGTATGACTTAGTTAGAAACCATTACAACATTGGAACCTTTCCAATATTGAGTGATATTACTTCTAAAGTTAATACTTATATAACCTTGAACTCAAATATCAACTTACACATAGAATAATCGATATCTTTAATACTTCACAATTATCATATATCTCAAATACTAAACATCTTTAGTATATTATCTATGCTCTTAGACTTAGAATACGTAAACAACTTCCAATCTATCTCTATAGAATCTAATTCTCAAAATTTAGCTATTATCTTTTCATATCCAACAAGAGTTGTTAGTGGACAACTATGTTTTTAACAATTAAAAATTAGAATTGTTGTTCTCTATGAGCAATACGTCTCTACATACTCTTACTAAAGAGGACAACTATACTCCAACTAACTTTCTTGTAGACATGATAAATTCACATTATCTTTAAAACAAACTATTTAAATTCATCATGAAAGTGAATTTTTAAGTGTCTTGTATCTTTTTAACCATAAATCAAATACATCAACAAAGAAACTAGTTCCAATTGGTTGTATTGTCATGAAATTTGAACTTTTCAAATGTGATTTTACTCCACTGTTTATCTTGAGAACCATTTTCATTTTAAGTATACATTGAAATAAATAATTTGTTCGATAGGTCTATAAGATTGTATCCAACCTTTTAGGTATATTATAACCTTTTATTACTCAATTTAGTTCTAAACTTAACGAATAATGTATGATTCTAAACTTAACAAATAATATATGCTTCAACCAAGCATTACATCCTTACATTATTAACTTTAACTCTTTCAAAGACTTGGCATTTCATATCTAATATGAAATTTTATTAATTGATCTAATAATGGCGAGTGAAGGTAAGTCATTATATTAGACATCACTATAAAAGAAATAAATATGACATTATACAATATCTCATACTTTATATTCATCCTTATATAAAACCATAATCTTATGGAAACTTATTGTAAAGGTATTCACCAAAGAATCTCACTCTCTACAAATAACCGAAAATTTAAAACTCACCAAATCGATCTCATCGAAGTACTTCAGCGTTTTCAGTGCTTAATTTCTTTAAAAATTTAAACTTCTCAAAATATTTAAATCAATATTTCATTTAGTACATATGAATATATCACATAAAGTTATTAGTGATCTAATAAAATTAAGTATCATTCTTTTATGAATTTTTATTTCATCCAATGCATCATATGTATAAATTTAACAATTCAATACCATCATCACTATTTCACTAAAGGTTGATTTGATTATTATTTAACTTAAAAAGTTTCACAAGTTTCATACAATTTATAATCAAAAGGATACATATGTCTTTGTATGTAACTTTATAATTCTCATCATGTTGATTTAGCCAATATGGCAAAAAAGAATGGTCACAGTTATCCAAATTTCATTCTTTCCATTTATGTTAAGCATAAGTCTTCTTTGATCCAATACATTCAAACTATCTGTATAAAATTAAATCAACTACTTTAACTCAAAATTTTACTTCTTATCATTCCTTGAAATTATGATAATCTTGAATCTAAATTCCTTATTACATACTAACAAGCATGAATTAGAAATACATATAATCTCTATCATATTACATATAGATAAGAAAAGTTATGCAATCATTTCTTCTAATGATAACTATTATCTTTCATAAGCAAATGCCTTTAATTACAGTCCACAATTATACTTTGAAACAATTTTACCAAGGTACTATACCTTTTAGCTCTACTCTATACAGCCTCTTGCAACTTGTTATTATAGTGTTGAAATACATTTTCATCAAAGTTTATGAGATATTAGTTAACTCAAAATGTCAATAAATTTTTTCACCCATATGATTTCGACATATCTTTAAAACTTTAATGTCAAATCCTTAGCAGAGATATTGTATAATGGATATATAACTTATTCATCTAACTTTGAAAACTCTTCTCAAACATAACTTATATCCAAGAAATTTGGTTTATTAACTTAGTATTAACTATATTAAACGAGGTAAATTCCACTCAAAAATAGAATATAAATATAAGAAAATAAGTATTAATTATATGTCATAACAACCAAATGAGATTAGGTATTTGGTTACTCCAACTACTTTATTCAAAATAATAGCCCTTACTACTATTTAGAAAGATTATTTTAATCTCTCTAATAGGTTGTGATCTCATTCAAATTTAGTTTATCTTGAGTTTACTCAACAAAGCAAAAAAAAACTTAAATTAGGTAAATAACAACTTTATCAATCATATTTCATGTGACTCTTAGATCCATTAGGTGACAACTCTTTCTAAAACATATCCTATACGTTATTCGTAACCCTGCTTCTAAATTCATGTGATTATGGATTTGCTCATCTAAATCACACAAATTTAATTATATAGAACTCATTGTTATAAAGCTAAACATATTTAGGTTAAAGCGGCCTTGACTTTGCTCAACAAGCTTAACAATAAATATAATTCTAGTTTATTCTTATAATAACGGAAGGCAACAATCACATTCCCAACATGTACTTAATATGTAACGCCCCAACATATACCTTGGAAGTATTGTAGCATGTCTAGGGTGTATTAATAAGTGAACATAATGAATTAAGTACATCTAGGTATAGTAATAGATGTAATGGTACTTAATGTAAAAGATAAGGGTAAATGGATAATTTGTTTGCTTTGGCATGGGCATACATACTTAGACGTGAAATATGTATGGAAAAATTTGATATGTTTGCTTGGATTTATGAATGTGATGTGATGGGAATTGATAAAATAAGTATTTCATAAGTAAATGGGATGTTTTTGGTTAAATTGGATATATTTTTGTGTTGCTCTTGCATGATAAGATCGAAGTTAGTTGATTTGGGATGTGTACCTCACTGAATGGATAGGTTCCACTGAACATATTTATGTGATTTGGTCATATCTTGGCCTATAGACCTCCATATTAGATAATTATAATTGGATATTAAACTAGAGATATAGCTCTAAAACTTTCATGAAGGAACCAAAATTTGATTCTGCCTTTAAGAGTTTTAAATTCTATTTTGAAGTAGAATTTTAGCTACTGTCCTTATTTTTGAGCATTCTGTAGTTTTTGGGATATAACTCCTGATATAATTAACCAAATTGTATAAATTTTATGTCTGTGATTGTTAGAATTGGGAATTGTTGTAAATGGAAGGAAATGAAAATAAAATCATGAAAGTTTTGTGATTGTTAGAAACTTAGAATTGGAAATTGTTGTAAATGGAAATGGAATTATGATTGTTTTGTGATTGTTGGGATTGGAAATTGTTGGTTATTGTTGGAATGGAAATGGAATTATGAATGGAAATGGAAATGGAATTATGGTTGTTTTGTGATTGTTAGAATTGAGAATTGTTGTAAATAGATGGGAATGTAAATGAAAGGAAATGGAAATAGAATTATGATTATTTTGTAATTGTTGTAATTTAGAATTGTTGTATTGTAAATGGAAATGAAATTATGATTGTAATTGTTGGAATTAGAAATTGTTGTAAATGGAATGACTATTACAGAATGAGTTATATTATATAAGATGAATATGCATATTGTCATTGTGTACTGAAATTATGTGATATTTATTTTTGTGTACAGATAAATGAAATGAAGTTCAAATACTCCCGATCAACCTAGTTCAGGAAGATACAGTGATCCAGCTTGGGCTCACGCTGGTGCGGTTTCAGATCAAAAGAATCATTCTATTTGCTTGTTTTGTAATAAGCATTTGAAAGGTGGAGGAATCACTTGATTGAAAAGGCATTTAGCTGGGGTTAAATTGGACAAATAGGAGACAAGAGCCTACTATAAATTTTTTGGTCTATTTTTCAAATGGCTCTATGTTTTTGAAATCTATTGATGCATCTGGCTTGATTAGAAATTCTGATACTTTGTTTAGAATATTTGATGAAGTTATGAATGAAGTAGGGGTGGAAAACATTGTTCAGTTTATTACTGACAATGATTCCGCTTATAAAGCGGCAGGG
>JANZLD010000237.1:57041537-57059518 GCA_026413575.1 Erythroxylum carthagenense
ATGACAAATGTCAAAAAAATTTGCAGAAGCCAAAGAGTAGAAGCACTTCAACTTCCACCGGTGGTCCCTTCGGTGGTCTAGCAGCGAGGTAGGCTGACGGTGGTGGAAGTTCCAGATCTGGCGACGGTGAAGGGCTCTGAGGTACCAGGTGGGGAGAGATCGATCGACGAGGCGTGGAGGCAGGGAGCGTCGGTAGGCGTCCCCGACAACGTGGACGGCGCAGGGGAGCTCCGAAGCTACTCGGTGGCGACGCCTTCTCCGACAACTCCAGGAGCTGTGGCAGTGAGAACAACACCGGGAGAGTGGTGCTAAGCCTTCGTCGGTGCAGCTGGAGTCGTCGACGGTGAAGGGACACCAGAGGTGTGCTTAGGCACGGTGGCGGGGGAGGGAGCAGTGAATTTGGGAAGATGGGAAGGAGGGCATGCCAAAGAGAAAGAAGGGCATGCGTTTAAGAGGAGAGGAGTAATTTTGAGAGGTAGACAGGAGGTAGCGTCTTTGTCCTACGATTTTCGAGTGAACAAATTTAATTGTCTCTGTCTTCCGGCGTCAGGAGACAAAAATGCAGGGATGTGAACCAAACACTAACAAGAGACAGGATTTTGTTGTTTTGTTTACTGTCCCCGTGTGTGGGGACAGTAACCAAACACTACGTTAGTGATACGATCTTCTTCTTGTTTTGTGCTTATCTATCCTCCTTTTGCATTTTTATCATTTAACATTATTGTCTTTATTGTTGGGAATGTTTTTTATCTCACCATTTTGCTAGCCTCAAATCCTGTATTAATATGATTGTATCTATATGGATAGTGATTTTTGATTTTCTTTTTTAGCACATCAATCCTTATTGTTATCTTGTTTTAATAATGTGCTCATTGAATTGATCGCGGTAATATTTCATTTTGACTTTCTAGCTTCCAATCTTGTTTCTCAAGTTTATCCCTAACTTTCAACTTTTACAAATCATCCTAAATCATTCTAAGATAAGCAAAATTAATCCTAGTAAATTGAGCATATATATTACTACAATTAAATTACACATATGCAAATTAGTTATGATAATAAGAAATTAAACAAAAGACAATGATTCAAAATTAAAGACAAGTGCAATTAACGACGTATTAATTAAGTAAAATTTTCCCAAAGTACTAAAATAAAGACTATAAATTAAAACCTAATAAAAGAACATAAAACATAATTAAAATAAATAAAATGTATTTATAGATTTTAATTTTTTAAATACAAATCATGCGAGAATATACATGCAACATTAAATATATAAATAGATATAAAATATCTTGAATTCTTTAAAACCTTATCTTTTACTTTTACTTAGTAATGTATTTTATGTCCAAATTTTAGTAATTCTTTATTTTTATGAACATTTTCTAGCCTATATACTTTTTACAGATTAAAACTATGAGATTAATTATCAAAATTAAAACTTAAATATTAAAAAAACTAACTAAAAATTAAATATTAAAAATAACTAAAAATAAAAAAATATACTTCTATAATTAAATATACAAGGAAGAAAAGACAATAAAAAATTAAATAATAGAAAATTTTACAAAGAAAAAACTGCATATATTATAAGCTCTTTTTCAAACCTGAGAAGTCTTGTCCAGTAAGTACCTTGAATTTGACTAGTAAATAAAATGATAAAAATTTAAAGGCCATATAATTAATTAATTATTTTTAAATATTACAGTAATTTATTAAAAATTGATATATTAAAGATGTTATCTTTAACGTATATTTTCTTATTTGAGTTTAAAATTATTCCAATCACAAATTGGATAGTAGAGACGCGGAAGGCCCAACACCTTCCCGCCAAGCGCCAACCTCCTCAAAACCCTAAAGTTTTCTGTCTTCCTCCTGGTTAAACCCTAGTTCCACTCTTAAACTGACCACCATAAACCGATCCGTTCTCAACCCTCCATCAGCCCAATTAGGGTCAATTAAAAACCCTAATCTCACCACGAACCCAACAATAACAAACCCCATCCCCCAACCAACACCGGCCCCCGCCCCCTGCAGCTCTCCATCAGCCTCCACTCTGCCATGGACCCAAAGGCAGTGCAATCAGAGTTGGTCTTGATTTTAGACTTCGGCTCTCAATACACCCACCTCATAACTCGACGTGTTCGCTCTCTCAATGTCTTCTCTCTCTGCATCTCCGGCACTTCCTCACTCGAAACCATTGTTGGCCACAACCCAAAGGTTGTAATTCTCTCTGGAGGGCCCCACTCGGTGCACTCTCCTGATTCACCGACTTTCCCTTATGGGTTCGTGGAATGGGCTCAGTCCAGTGGGTGCTTTGTGCTGGGAATTTGCTATGGGTTGCAGTTGATGGTGCAAAGTCTCGGTGGGGTTGTGCAGGTTGGACAGAAGCAGGAGTATGGAAGGATGGAGATTGAGGTCGAGAAGACTATGGGGATGTTTGGTGGGAAGAGGGTTGGGGATAGGCAGGTGGTGTGGATGAGTCATGGTGACGAGGCCGTGCAGTTGCCGGATGGGTTTGAAGTGCTGGCTAGAAGCCAGCAAAGGGCGGTTGCCGCTGTGGCGAATCCCGCGAAGAGGTTTTATGGGTTGCAGTACCATCCTGAGGTAATTATATTTCTGAAATATTTTGTTGTTGAGCTTGATCGGTTTATAAACACATCTAATTCTAACAGCTTTAACTAAACTGTTTTGTAGATGACTCTTTCCGAGACCATCTAATTCATGGTCAATCTTCAGATTTCAGGATGTGGTCTTCGGATTATTGTTATACTATTTAGCATGTCCTATTCGTCTAGAGCTTGTTTGCACGTGGAGATACATGCATGGTTTTGATATTCAGCTAATTTAACCTGTTTCAATTTAAGAATAGGGTTCATTTCTTCAATTTTGCTTATAACTTTATCTGTGTAATCTCTGTATTGATGGAGGAAACTAAATTCTTTTAATTTCATCTTCTTGTTGCATAACTTAGCATTTGTAGAATTCATTCTTTTGCAGGTTACTCATTCGCCTGAGGGCATGGAGACTCTGCGCTATTTCCTCTTTGATGTTTGCGGGGTCACTGCAGGTTGGAAGATGGAAAATATCTTAGATGAAGAAATCAAGGTGATCAAAGGTATGGTGGGCCCTGAAGATCTTGTCATATGTGCATTGTCAGGAGGTGTGGATTCCACAGTTGCTGCAACTCTTGTCCACAGGGCAATTGGAGACAGGCTTCATTGTGTTTTTGTTGACAATGGTCTGTTACGGTGGGTTATTACTTCCTTTGTCTAACGATTAAATAAATTAACCCCTTCCGTGTGATACTTTTCCAATGTATCATCTTTTTATTTACTTTAGGTATAAGGAGAGAGAACGCGTGATGGAAACTTTTGAAAGGGACCTGCATTTACCTGTTACTTGTGTTGATGCATCGGAACGATTTCTCAGTGAGTTGAAAGGTGTGGTAGATCCTGAGATGAAAAGGAAAATTATTGGGAAGGAGTTCATCAGCATCTTCGATACCTTTGCTCATAATTTGGAGGAGAAATTGGAAAAGAAACCTGCTTACTTGGTTCAGGGTACTCTGTATCCTGATGTGATTGAATCTTGCCCACCTCCTGGGTCCGGAAGAACCCACTCTCACACCATCAAAAGCCATCACAATGTTGGTGGTCTGCCAAAGGATATGAAATTGAAGCTCATTGAACCACTTAAACTTCTGTTTAAGGATGAGGTATTTTATTCAACACTTTGTCCACCCAACACCTTTCCAGCACATGGATAGACGTTCATTTGTATTGTTCATCATTTCTGTACTTTCTATTTCCAAAGGTTCGACAACTGGGAAGGATTTTGAATGTTCCGGAGGCATTCTTGAAGCGCCATCCATTCCCTGGGCCTGGCCTTGCAGTAAGGGTCTTGGGCGATGTTAATCAAGGCAATGCATTGGATATCCTTCGCCAAGTATGTAGTTTGTTTAATTCTAAGCAAAAGCGTAATGTATCCAAACTCAGGCTTTCTATAAGTTTTCTTTTAATTTTATGTAACTTAATTCTTATAGTTTCGTTTCAGGTTGATGAAATTTTCATTCAATCTATTAAAGATGCTGGGCTGTATGATACGATTTGGCAAGCCTTTGCTGTATTTCTGCCTGTAAGATCAGTTGGAGTTCAAGGTGACCAAAGAACACATTCACATGTTGTTGCTCTTAGAGCTGTTACAAGTCAAGATGGGATGACAGCAGATTGGTAAGGCTCGACTTTTATGTGCCCTTTTGCATCCAGTTATCTATATGCACTTCATTTTAAAATCAAAACATGATGCACAAAATGGTAATCATGGTATTGGAGATTAAGAAAATAGATTAGCACATCCACATTGTTAATAATATATTCAACATTTAACTTCCTTTGGTTTTTTGCACACGAAACTCACTTTTGGAGCTCGACATGATTTTGAGTTGCATCAAGAGGATGCCATCACAAGTCGATTGCTTATATTTTGTAACTTCTGCATGCTGGATATACGTCTAGGCTTGGCTAATAAGTAAGAATATATGGGCACACTAGGGAGCCTACTGCCCCTTCTTTTATTTTCAATGTTAATAGTGTATATAGTCGTTGACATGTAACAGAATAACAATACATATCATTGACGGTGACATGGGAATTGATTTGAAGCTTACATGTCTCTGTAAGTAGGAGAGTGATAATGTATGACAAGTTTCTTCGGTATCTATAGATGTGTTTCTTACAAATGTTATTTTCCTTGGTCATTGCTTCCAGTGTATATTGTTGCTTTCTCTTTTTTCCTTCAGAAAAGTTCCTATGTCAATGCAATTATAACTCGATCTTCTAAGTCTTTTCAAAATTTCAAAGTATAGGTACTATTTTGAACACAAGTTCCTTGATGATGTGGCTCGGAAAATTTGCAATAGTGTGAGAGGTGTAAATCGGGTAGTCCAAGACATTACATCAAAGCCTCCATCAACCATTGAGTGGGAATGATGCTCCTATGCCTCCTCCAGGACTATGAAGATATGGTGGAATTAAAGAGATTTAATGGTTTTGTAAGAGTTAATTAATACATTCACTTATTGCAAGACAACAGAAGATGTCTGCGTTGGAATATATATTTGCCATTTGTTGCGAGCAAAAGTATTTGTAATCATTACAAGAAAAATCTTTAATGGAATGGTGTGCATTGCTGGGTGTTGATATGCAGGTGACTTGAACTTCTAAATATGCAGTTGATGGGAGGGTGGGAGCTTGATAACGAGAAGGGTATTCTTTGTGCCTCATTCCTTCACGCGTCGCAGTTCCTCGGTGCTTTTTGCTCCAAAGTCTAGCCCCGAAACTTCTATCTCATTTTTGATAATGGCCCGGTCTGAAGTTTAGGACTCGACTTCTGTTTTTTCTGATATTTTAAGTTCTTGTTTTCTATTTTTAATTTTTAACTTTTAAATAAAAATAAAATATAATGAATGTAGTCACATTTTTATTACTGATTATAATTATATATTAGATAAAAGGACATTATTTAGGTTTAATTAATTTTTTCATCTTTTATATGATATTTATTAATCATTTATTAATAAAATTATTTTTTTTATTAAAATAACGAGTTTAAAAGTCAAATTTTATTTATAAATTAATATTTATTTTAATTATTAAATCAAAATTTTGTTAGATATTTATATTTTTAGACTATATTTTATCATCTCTCCTTTTCTAATTAATTAATCAGTTAAGTAAATTTGTTTTCGAAGTCTCCTTATAACTTATTTACCTCCAAGTAAAAATTCAAGAAAATATCTCAAATATTATAAATTACTTAATTGCTCTTTTTATTTTTCATTTAATTTAATTTATTTTTTTAAATTTTAAATAATTGTTGTAAATAAATCTATCTGATGCCAAATTAAAATAAATAAAAGTGAAAACTCTAATTAAAGAAATTAGTTACTAGCTATATTTTATGAAAAAAAATTGTAATTAAAATTTAATTAAAATAAAATTGAATTAAACTTAAAATGAAGTAAATAAAGCATGAGAAAATGTAAATAATATGATGAAATAAACTCACATGATTATGTTAAAAATAATTGATATAATAATTGAAGTAGAATAAAAACTATAATATTAAGGGGTCGATTTACAAATTTATAAAATTAAGAAATTATTTTATAATTTTAAAAAGTTATTTTAAATGATATTTAATATTAACTGATATTAATACTAAAATCAAAATATATACTAGATCATATTCATTAGATTAATTTCACCTTTGATCCAAATCTTTGCTTAGGTTGACTTACATGCTAATTACTAATCAAACCTAACTAATTAATAAGCATTGCTCTTCTAATCTATCTCTTTCTTTCTAACATGATCAGACACACCTCTTTCCCAAAGTTACGCTTTATACAAAACCAAATATAGAGACAACAAAAGCTTTGTTTTAAGGATTTCCCTGCTCCACTTTCCAATTTAAGCACCTATAGGTCAATCATAAGAGTATAGACCAGGTACTTCTTTCGTATTGGTTTACAACACCAGACAGTTCTAGCCTATACCGACCAATAAGTGAAATACTCAACAATTATCGAATCTAATTGAAAAATTTTATTCTCTAGGGACTAAATTAAAAATTCCAAAAACTTTATCCTTAAATTCTTAATCACTCGATCCTCCCTTCCACCAGTACTCCCTCCCACTAGTCTTCTCCTCCCCCTTGTCGGAGGTTGAGAGTTTAATACCAAAGTTCTTCCCCTTTTTTGATTAACTAATCTTTTGTTTAAATGAGATCCTAAAATTCAACTTAATGTTGGAATTATGTAAATATAGTGCCCTGGAAAGTAAGTGTATTTACATGTAAGTTAATCTTCTTCAGTTACAGTTTTATAATAAAAATATTTATTATTAATAAAATAAAAGGAGTTTGGTTTTTATGAGCATTATATATCTAGTCATCAGGTACCAAAATTTTTTTGTAAGTAATATACATATACATAAAGATGTATAGAAAATATGTATATTATAAGAATTTAAAATAATGGATTCACAGTTGAATAATTGTAGAAAACAGAGAAAATAGGAAGAGAAAACATCCCTTTCTCATTCATCATATGTGATTATATACAACAGACTCCTAAACAAAGTAAACTCCTAAAATTGAGCAACAAGAAATCTCTAAAATAAGAAAGATATCAATACAGATATATACAAAATAATATCCTAAAAAATATGCCTAATACCCTCCCTTAAGTTGGAGCATGAATATCTAGAATGCTCAACTTGCGAAGAAGAAAATCAAACTTGTCTTTCCAAAAACCCTTTGTAAAAATATCAGCAAACTGAGCTGAAGTGTGCACATACACTGTGACAATATTGTTATGGACGATCAATCACAATAATCAAAGAACAGTACGAAAATAAAGCAAACACACAGATTTACGTGATTCACCAAAATATGACTACATCTACGAGCGGCTAGCGTTTTTTATTCACCGTGAAATGTTTTCGATAATATGATACACTAGAAGAATAAAATACAAAAGGCATAACGCTGGGGTTTTTTTATTGGATCCACGAACGTGGGCCTGGTGTAAAGTCTAGTATATTTTATCAGGCTCCATATCTCAACAATTCTCTCACTTGGAGACTGATCCAGTCAACCCAATCATTTTCATTCTCCATACCAATGTACCCAACAAACTCACCTAGCCACATCATCTCCCACGCTATGGTAGAAGACTAATTGAGGCCTTGCACAGCACCAGTTTTCCAACATCCACATCTTTTTGCCGGATTCTTAGCACCGTCAATCTTCTTCAAATACATCTCACCTTCTTCCACCAAATTGCGAGTGAAGTGGTACCTACGCCGGATGTGCTTAGTTATAAAATGATAAACTGGATTCTTCACCAACTGTATGACACTCTGACTATTAGTGAAGAGAACTTTGTCATGTTGCTTCTTGCCCAACTCATCCAAGTAATCAGTCAACCATATCATCTCCTTATCAGCTTCAGCTATTGCAACATATTCAACCTTTGTAGATGACATAGAGACACACTTCTGGAGTTTAGACATTCAACTCACTGCTATCCCATTTATAGTGTAGACATACCTGGATGTACTCTTGCTTGAATCCACTTCTCCACTAAGATCAGCATCAACAAAACCCTCCAGCACTACCTTGCTATTCCCATAACAAAGTGAGGTGTTAACTGTTCATTTCAAGTATCTCAGAAGTCACTTCACAGCTTCCCAATGTTCTTTCCCTGGATCTGACATGTATCTACTCACAGCTCCCACTGCATGCGCTATATCAGGCCTAGTGCAAACCATAGCATACATTAGACTCCCAACTACAGAAGCATAAGGCACTTTTTTCATATGTTCATTTTGCTCCTTTGACAATTTGAGATGGTTATCAACTTTTAACCTGGACAACACCTTCTCAATGTATTACTCCTAGGACAAATTTAGAATTCCGGCAGACCGGTCTCAGGAAATCCTCATCCCTAAAATCTGCTTTACTGCACCCAAATCTTTCATCTCAAACTCTGATGACAATCTCCCTTTAAAATTATTTATCTCCTCCATACTTGAACTTGCAATCAACATATCATCCACATACAGAAGTAAAATAACAAATGAGTCAGTAAACTTCATGATGTATCAACACTAATCCTTTTCACTCCTGTGATAACCCTTTCTGAACATGAATGAGTCAAACTTCTTGTACTACTGCCTTGGAGCCTGCTTCAATCCATACAAACTCCTTTTGAGCTTACACACCATGTGTTTCTTACCAGGAACCTCATATCCCTCAGGTTACTGCATGTAGATTTCTTCCTCCAGATCCCCATGTAAAAATGTTATTTTTACATCCATCTGCTCAAGGTGCAAGCTTTCCTTTGTGAATATCCCTTAACCACCAATCGAGCCTTGAACCTAACTGTACCATAAGTTTCATTCTTTATCCTATAGACCCACTTGTTCAACAAAGCTTTCTTCCCTGTAGGCAACTCAGTTAACTCCCAAATATCATTCTTCTCAAGTGACCATATCTCATTGTCCATGGCTTGCTCCCACTTGATTGAATCCTTCACCTACAAAGCCTCATCAAAAGATTCTAGTTCTCCTCCATCAGTCAACAACAAATAATGCAAGGATGGTGAATACCTTTCGGGTGGCCTGATAATCCTTATAGATCTCCTTAACATTAGCTCAGGTGTGACTGGCTGCTGTTCTGATTCTGCAACAATATTTTTTGGATTTTCGGATAACTGAACCTTAGCTCCTACTTCTTCTGCATCTTTAGGTTGCACCCCAAACTTGTCCTTATACAGGACATTCTCATCAAATGTCACATCACAATGTCTCAAGATCTTCCTATTCTTGTCATTCCGAAATCTGTATCCAAACTGATCCGAACCATACCCAATGAAATAGCATTTCAAAGCCTTTGCATCAAGCTTGTCTCTCTTCTCTAGATCAACATGAACATAGGCAGCACACCCAAAAGTCTGCAGGTGAGTAAGCTTGACCTCCTTACCCGACCAAACCTCTTCTGGCATCTTGAAACCTAAAGGAACTGAAGGGCCTCTATTTATCAAGTATGCAGCTGTGCTTACTGCATCTGCCCAAAACATTTTTGGCAGCCCAATATGTAACCTCATGCTTCTTGCTCGCTCATTCAACGTTTTGTTCATCCTTTCAGCAATCCCATTCTATCTTACTTTGCCAGGAACCGTCCTGGTGCACCTGATTCCCTTATCAACACATAACTTCTTGAATTCTGTAGAATCATACTCTCCACCATTATTAGATCTTAAGCATTTAATCTTAGACCTAGTTTGATTTTCAACTTCAGCCTTCCACCTCTTAAAGGTAATAAACACACCTGACTTATGTTTTAGAAAGTAAACTCATACCTTCCTACTGAAGACGTCAATAAAGGTAACGTAGTATCTCAAACCACCAAGAGAGGAGACTGGAGATGGCCCCCACATGTCTGTGTGTACTAGTTCTAACCGTTCTTTCTTTGGTTCTCTACTAGCCTTTGTGAAACTAACCCGTTTCTACTTTCCTAGAACATAACTCTCACAAAATCCAAATCAACAAATTTCAAACCTTGCAAATACCCATTTGAAGCTAGCATCTTCATCCCCTTCTGACTCATATGTCCTAGTCTGTTATGCCACAGACTCGAGCTAGATGTACTATCGACTGCAGTAACCATATTCAAACACCCTACGATACTGTATAAAGTTCCAGATTTTGTGCCACGTGCTATCACCATAGCTCCCTTCATAATTTTCTAGGAACTCTCCCCGAACACTGCCCTGTAACTCGTGCTATCCAATTGACCAATAGAAATCATATTCTTCTTCAAATCAGGAATATATCTGACATCCTGCAGCTTCCATCTACCTCCACCTAAGTTCTATATATACACGTACCCTTTTCCAACAATCTCCAAGGCTTTGTTATCAGCAAGATACACCTTCCCAAAATTTCCAGACTTGAAATTATGGAATATCTCTCTGCTCAAAGAAGAGTGGAATGATGCACCGAAATCAAGTATCCAGGAGTCAACCAGGCTATCCACACTAAGAATTAAGGCATCACTAATGTCTTCCGCAGAACATACAGAATCATCATCTTCATGAGACTTATTGTTCCTCTGACCTTTCTTCTTCTAGGTGTAGGGCAATCCTTCTTAAAATGTCCGTTTTCACCACATACCCAACAAAAGGCCTTGTTTCTGCCTTTAGATTTTCCCCACCCTTTTGATTTCGATCGACCATGTTTACTATGGCCTCCCTTCGACTTTCTCCTGCCCCTTCTTTCGACACTGAGTGCATTACCAAACGAATCTCCAATTTCTCTTTTGCGAGTGTTCTCGCTCAAGATAACAGCTTGGACTTTATCAAACTTTAGCTTCTCAGACCCACTCGAACTACTAATTGTGGAAACAACAGTATCCCATGACTCGGGTAGAGAGGACATCAAAATCAAGGCTCTAATCTCATCATCAAAATTAATATCAACAGAGCTTAATTGAATGATAATCATATTAAATTCATTAATATGATCTGCGACAGATCCACTTTCAAACATCTCCAGATTGAACAAACGACGCATCAGATATACCTTATTGATAGTTAACGGTTTTTCGTACATGTTAAACAGTGCCTTCAGTACTCCTGCGGTCGTTGTCTCCTTAACGATATTTAAGGCAACGTTTCTTGCCAACGACAAACGAATCGACCCTAGCGCCTGCCGATTTTTCAGATCCCAAACCTCCTGTCTCATGGTTTCTGGCTTCATCCCTAACAAGGGTTCATGGAGGTTTCTCTTATACATATAATCTTCCATCTGCATCTTCCAGAAACCAAAATCGTTTCTATCAAATTTCTCAATTTGAAACTTCGTGCCTTCCATCTTTTTAGATTGTTGTGATACGAACCAAGCTCTGATACCAGTTGTTATGGACGATCAATCATAATAATCAAAGAACAGTGCGAAAAATAAAACGAATACACATATTTATGTGGTTCACCAAAATATGGCTATGTCCACAGGCGGCTAGGGTTTTTTATTCACTACGAATGTTTTTCGATAATATGATACACTAAGAGAATAGAATACAAAAAGCATAACGCTAGGGTTTTTTTTAGTTGGATCCACGAATGTGGGCCTGGTGTAAAGTCCAGTATATTTTATCAGGCTCCATATCTCAACAAATATTCCCAGCATTTTTCTCATCACGAATGAAGTGACAATCGACTTCTATGTGCTTCATACGTTCATGATAAATTGGGTTAGCAGCTATGTGCATTGTTGCCTGACTATCACAATAGAGATGCACAGGTCCAGAACAAGCAACACCAAGAAAGCCCAACAAACGTTGCAGCCATTCCAGTTCACAAGTTGTGATTGTCATAGCTCGATATTCAGCTTCAGCAGAGGAACGAGAAATAGTCTGTTGTTTCTTAGCTTTTGAAGAAATGGGTGAATTACCAAAGAGAATGAAATAACCAGTCAAAGACCTTCGTGTCAAAGGACAATTAGCCCAATCGGAATCACAATAACCAAAAATATGCCTTGTCCTGGATTGCCTTTCAAATACCACACAACACGCAAAGCTGCGTCCCAATGATATTGCTTCGGCTACTACATAAATTAAGCAAGAGTATGAATACAATAAGACAACTCGGGGCGAGTGATAGTCAGGTGAATAAGCCGTCCCACCAAGCGTCTATATGGAGTCGGATCTTTCAAACTCGCACCAGTAGCAAGAACTAGTTTGTGGTTTTGTTCAAGCGGAGTTGTAGCCGGTTTAGCCCTTAATAAACTATTTTCATATATGATATCCAATGCATATTTACGTTGGCATAAGAATATACCATCAGAATTACGAGCCACCTCTATCCCCAATAAATACTTAAGAGATCCCAAGTCTTTCATTCGAAAACATTGGCTCAAATAATCTTTGAATCGCTGAATAGTTACATCATCATTCCCAAAAATAATAAGATCATCAACATAGATGAGAATATTTAACTGAACGTCCCCATCCCGAAATTGAAACAAAGAGTAATCGGAGACTGATTGCGAAAAGCCAAACTTTTTCAAGGATTCTACCAACTTAGCAAACCAACACCGAGGAGCCTGTCTCAATCCATACAAGGATTTTTTAAGTTTACAAACCTTGCCCAAAGAAGAAGAAGCGAAACCCGATGACATCTTCATGTACACTTCTTCATCGAGATCACCGTGCAAC
Source organism: Erythroxylum carthagenense (assembly GCA_026413575.1). Classification (NCBI taxonomy): domain Eukaryota; kingdom Viridiplantae; phylum Streptophyta; class Magnoliopsida; order Malpighiales; family Erythroxylaceae; genus Erythroxylum; species Erythroxylum carthagenense. Next base: position 57,054,321 of record JANZLD010000237.1, read on the forward strand.
AAAGCATTTTGAACATCTATTTGATGCAAACTCCAGTTCTTTGCAGCGGCAATAGCAAGTAAAGTACGCACTGTAACCATTTTCGTTATGGGAGCAAAAGTCTCATGATAGTCGATTCCTTCAACCTGATTATTGCTAAGAATCACCAATCGTGCTTTACATCGCTTAATGCTTCCATCAGAATGATATTTAAGTCTATAAACCCACTTGCTTCCAATTGCTTTCTTCTATGGTGGAAAATCCACTACTGTCCATGTGCCATTGTCCTCAAGAGCATGTATTTCATTTCTCATTGCCTCTCTCCAACAATCTTCTTTGACAGCTTCAACATATGAAGTAGGTTCACGTCCTGCAGTAATACTTGCCAAAAAGCAACGATGTTGCAAGGAAATCTTATCATAATTCACAAAATTTGATATAGGATAGAGAGTACCTGAGGAAGTTGATTGGAGTGGTGAGCACGTAGAGGGGCTTAATTTGATGGTATGAGTCACGTAGTCTTTTAAACGAATAGAGGGTAATTTAACTCGTTGTCCTTTTCCTAAGGTTTCTTCTGAAGCATCATCATTTCCTACACCATTATTTTCCAAGTTTCCCTCTTCAGTGCTTGCGTTCACAACAGTCAAGGTCTCTATATCACAAGTTTCCTCAACTTCTCTACCCTTTTCGATGACTTGGCCTTCTCCATCAACATTACCCAATTCCTCACTATCACCATGCCATCTTTGAGCACCAAATTTGTTTAAATCATCAACAAAAATATTTTTATTGGCATACGGAAAATCAGTTTCAACAAACACCACATCTCTTAAAACAAAATATTCACAAGTCTCCAAGTCATACAACCTCTATCCTTTCTTTCCAAATGGATACCCAACAAAAATGCATTTGCAACTCCGCCTAGCTAATTTATCTTTGTCTCGATTCAAATGATGACTACAACAAAGACATCCAAATGTTCAAACATTTTTGTAAGATGGCTGCTGTCCAAACAGAATTTCATAGGGAGTTTTACCATTTAGAAGCAGAGATGGAGTTCTATTAATCAAATACCCAGTCGTAAGAACACACTCACCCTAAAACTCAATGGGCAATTGTGTTTGAAATCGCAGTGCTCATGCCACGTTTAAAATATAGCGATGTTTTCTCGCCACTCGCCCATTCTATTGAGGAGTCCCAACACAAGAAGTTTGATGAAGAATACCATTTTCATCAAAGCAAATTTTCAAACTCACAAATTCACTTCCGTTGTTACTTCTAACAGTTTTTTACATCTTTCTTAAATTGCCTTTGAATCATTGCTACGAAATTCTTAAGAACAGTACCTACTTCATGTTTTCCATTCAACAAGTATATCCACACAGCACGAGAACAATCATCCACAATAGTCAAAAAATAATTTGCTCCACAAGAAGTCGGAACTCTATACGGTCCCCACAAATCACAACGTATCAAATCAAAACATTCTTTGACTTTATTGTCACTAGAAGAAAACACTTCTCTTGTTTGCTTAGCTCTAAAACAAATATCACAAGCCTTATTATTATCTTTATCAAATTGAACTATTTCAGGAATCAATTCTAACATCTTAGAAGAGGGGTGTCCCATTCGCCTATGCCAAAGCTCAAAAGATGCAATTATGTCCATCTTGTAAACATGAAGTGGAGCTGCTTCTTTGAGAAAATAAAGCCCCTCACGTTGCTCACCGGCCCCAATCACCTTCCTCAAACTTTGGTCTTGTATAACACAAATTTTGTCAGTTAGTTGAATTACCAACTTTGAATCTCTAAGGAGTTATGATATAAAAATTAAATTGCATGTTAATTTTGGCACAAAGAGAACATGATGCAATTTTAATGCTCCTCCAAGAAAAACAATCCCTTCTTTCACGACCATGGTCTCCACTCCATTAGGCAACCTAATTGGACATGGCACAATGTCTCTCACTTCACTCATACAGGCATATGCCCCAGTCATATGATTGGAAGCTCCGGAATCAATAATCCAGGGCAGAAGATTTTGCTTACCCATAAACCTTTCATTAGTACCAGCTTTATGAGAGCTTAACATTCCTAGCAACGTGGCCCACTACTCATCATTCAAACCCACAATTCCTTTTCTATCTGCATCAGTTGCGGAAGCTCTTCCATCATCAGTTCTAGAAGTTTGAGTTGCGTTTGCTCATGGAAGTCCTGCCTTATTTTGTCCACCACCAATACCGCGTTTACGCCCTCCACCACATCCAAAGGAAGTCATTCGTGGTCTATTTCCCCACCATTTAGGGTACCCTATTAATTGAAAACAAGAATCTGCATCGTGTCCTTCCCGTTTGCAATTTGGGCATACCACATTCTTATCCTTTATATCCCCCCTGAATGTCAACTTCCTGTTTGCATCGCAAAGCTCATTGGATTCCCTCTTTCTTCTTTTGAACGAGTCACTATCCGCACCCTTTCTTGTTGCACCACCATCGTGTACACTCGATTCAAATTAGGCAAGGGCTCAATACTCAAGATATTGGAACGTACTGTTCCATAGCCTTCTTCATCTAATCCCATTAGAAATTGATGAACCCTCTCCTCTTCACGCTTCTTTTCCAAATCAGCTGCCAAGTTGCATCTGCATCCAGTACAAGTACACACTGGTATCTTGTCATAATTGTTCAATTCATCCCAAATAGTTTTAAGCTGACCATAATAGGCAACAATGGCCTGCCCATTCTGTTTGCAGTTTGCCAAATCTGACCTCAATTGTTGAACACGAGGTCCATTCCCAATAGAAAATCGCTCCTTGATGTCATCCCACAAATCTTTCACAATCTCTATATGTGAAATAGTTGAGCGAAATTTGGGTTCAATGGTATTAAACACCCATGATACCAGCATAGAGTTGTCTGTCCAGAAATCTTCGATTTCCAGTGCATCCTTAGCTGGTTCTTTGATTGTTCCATTAACAAAGTCATATTTCTTCTTGGCACGGATTGCAGTCTGCATAGTTCGTGCCCATTCATCATAATTGTCTCCTCTCAATTGAACTTGAGTAATTACATTACCTGGGTTATCATTTGAAGTGAGAGTATAAGAGTTTGAAGGTTTCTTATCTGAGGTAGATTTCCTCTTCTTCTTTTGATGGGTCAACCATGGCTCTGATACCATGTAGAAAACAGAGAAAATTGGAAGAGAAAACCTCCCTTTCTCATTCATCATATGTGATTATATACAGCAGACTCCTAAACAAAGTAAACTCCTAAAATTGAGCAACAAGAAATCTCTAAAATAGGAAAGATATCAATGCAGATATATGAAAAATAATATCCCCAAAAATATGCCTAATAATAATCAAGTTAGTCGCTTGATTATAGTTTAGACTGTAGTGTTGCGATTTATCTTCGTGCAAATAAAGGAGTTTACTTTAAGGAAATGATGAGTTTCATATTATGATAATATTCGACTATCGATAATGACACTATTAATTGAATCTGGAATCAAGTATGTTTTCAAGAATAAAGTAGGTCGTTACTTTAGTATTAAAACATACATTTTAGCATTTGCTTATTATAGACCATAATCTTGATGAGTGGTGAACTCATATATGTTTCATTATAATTCTTGATATGATCAGAATAGATTTTTACAAAGTATTAATCCAATGTCTGCATATTGGAATTATTAACTGAAACATGTATGAGGGAACATTCACTCAAATAAAGAGTTTATAGTGATATCATCACTTCTAAATGTTTTGTGGAGATTGGTGATTAAACTGGCACCCGGAGTTTGATGGACGAGCTACTCATCAAGTCTTAATGCAAAGATGAGATCTTGTGTGATAATCATCATATAGAGTAAAGCGGGAGATCTAGAAGGAAAAACCAACATAAGGGCAAAACGGTAATTTTACCCTTTATTGTGTAGATGTCTATAATAAGATTCATAATAGGGTTTGCAATTGGACATATTATTTGAAATATTTGTTCTCATAATATTTAGTAATTCGAGAGTTCAACTAATTGTCTTTAGTGGAATAACATTTAGTTAATAAGCTAGAATTAATTCTAATGAGATTAAATTAATTCTGGGCTTATTAGAGCTTGAATTATCTAAGTCTAATAAGATTCTCCACTTGGTTTCGAGGAAGGTTATCAAGTAAAGTACAAAATATAAATGGAGGTTTTAAAGCCAATAATTGAATATTGGGCTTGCATTAATTAATGGTTAATTAGAAGCCCAAATGAACATATAGAAATGGACTAGATTTTAGTTTAATTTGATTAATTAAATTAAAACAAAATTCTTAAAGAAAGGAAGGTTCAATTTCGATTTTATTAGGGTTAAATGTGCAGCTGCACATTTAGCATTTAATTGCTAAATAAAGATGATATTTATCATGCATTATCATCATTAAATGGAGTAATGATCTTAAGAGAGGAAGAAGAGAGCGACATCGTCTACTTATCATATCTACTGTTGAGTTATTAGGTCAATATGTCGATACACTAACTACTTTGTTGTATAACTGTCAAAAACACAATGAATTGGAAGAATTAAAAGAGATTTAGGTTGTTTGCTTTTATATTCTCTTTGTTAATTTGAAATAAAAGAAGAAAATGACGAAGACTACATTCAAATGGGTAGGGGTTGGATCGCTTATGGCCCGAGTATTCACAATACACTACGGAAAAGACCATAACACAACACGATGTATAACTGAAAACATATAGGATGCGCAAAAATACTTTTTTCACGGATTGGTGGTTGCTTTTTCGGATTCGTAAACACTGCTACACGCGAATGTCCTCTACCGATATCCATACGAGTATGCACGATCCGGGCTGCGGCTATCGTGTGCTAGCACGTCCTGAAACTCTTTCCGAATGCTGCACAAATTTTCTCTCGGATGGTGGCTAGGGTTTCGTATCACAATGATGTGGCTTAACCCTTATGAGACCTAAGTGCCTGTTTGGTTCAGCTTTTGGAAACTCTAAAAGTGCTTTTTTCCATCGCAAAAGCTATTTTCAAGAAAAAATGGGTGTTTGGCTGCAAACTTCAAAAGCACCTTTTAAGTAGAAACAGCTTTTGAAAAAGCTAAAATACAGCTTTTTCAAAAGCTAAAATTTGGAGCTTTTCAGAAAAGCCCAAATTTCAGCTTTTTCAGGAAGCTGTTTTTTATGTTATAGAAATAAAATATTTTTAAATATA
>JANZLD010000237.1:57235978-57251509 GCA_026413575.1 Erythroxylum carthagenense
TGGTAATGAAGATTAAAGGCCACAAACGAAGCACATACTACGAGACTTTGTGTAAGGACTAGCTTCATTCCCTGGACGAGTGGTCAACAGCCTCCAAGTATAGTTCACAACGAAAACGCACACCTCTGCGTAGAAGGGAACGGAGCGTTAATAGTTAGTAGTGTTCGTCTTGGTTTCTGCTTTTCAATACCACACACGGAGACCAAAATAACTTTATGAAAATAGGATCACTAATTGTGGTCATAAACCCTATAAAAGTGACGCATCTTTACATTCCATCATTTTCTTGTCTCGAAGCATTTGAATACAAAGAGAAGCAGAAGATCTGGACTTGAATGGCCCAGAAAACTGAAACACTTGGACCTACTCAAAAGCCGAAGACAACAACTTTGCTTCCTAGAAATGAGAGTAATTATTTCCCTACAGAAACACCATAAGAACAGCTCAAAGAACCCAGTAGTCCTTAATGAGCGACAAACGCAGAGAGAGAGAGAGCGATTTGAGTGACTTCAAAAGACAAGAACTTGAGACCTGGGCAGCAACCAATATAAAAAAAAGCTGTATGCAGAAGTGTTTTTAGCTCCGCATCTCAAAAGGGCTGTTTGAGTTTATTAACAGAATTGACACAGAACAAGAAAACAAAAAAAAAAAAAACGTATTTGAACAAGATTCGATTCCGGTCTCTGAAACTGTTCCAGTGTCCAAGACCAGACGACAGAGAAAGAGAGTCCAAGGAATGGACGTGGTACACAAACGAGGACACGTGAAAAACTAAAAGCAGTGGAGAGCCATCATCCCAATTAATAATGGGATTAGTAAGAAATAAGGTTTTGTGGGTTTAACACAACTCCATGAATTCTATTAACATTCCCAAAGTTGGTGATTTCCAATCATAATTTATGTTAACAAAATATATTTTTTAATAAATATCCAAAATCACACCCTTAAAAGAAACTATTTCTTATTCAAGTGTTCATTTGAAGTGAGAATTATTATCAAACAAGCTTAATTCAGGATTATAAATTAACCAGAAAATTGCCAGTTACTCGTTTATTAATAAAATGTTAACAATTTTGGCGTATTTGCTAAAGAAAAAAAAAAAAGGTATATTCCGTCATCAAGCATCCCGCCCAGTAAAGACGTAACACCTTCCTCAAGTACACTTAAGGCTGTGTATATGATTGATCTATTTTTAATAATTAGGACAATTTGTTGTTTCCTTAACTTCAATATATATGTATATATAGTGATTGCTCACAATGCAATAAGATGAGAGAAAAGAAACGAACTCTCACTCATCTTTGCTTCCAAAAGGTCAAACGCGCGCACGCTTGTGGGTCTATTTGAAGTGAACATAACATAACAATGATCTTGACACTCTTGTCGCTTTAAATCTTTCTATAGGCCCATATATGTATGATTCGTGGACCAATTAAGGTTTTTTTTTTTTGTATAATATGAAGATTGATCGAACTCTCTCGGAATTCTTAACTATTGGTGTTTGTAATCATACTTGTAACAGACAAGGATTCATCATACAGAAAAAGGGCAAGTGAAGATTTTAGTTGCGAGGAAATGCAAGTGATCATTGATGATCACAGCTTGCAACCTGCAAGATTCTGATTGAAACCGATTCTTTTAGAAATTCAGATCCGCACAAGACACATACCTTAGATTCCTGTTTGCCTTGCAACCGTTTTTGTATTATCTGCCAGAGCTCGAGAACGGCCTATTTTTAAAGGTAGCAATGTGTATGAACATAACGGAAGAATTAGGCAATCAACATTTTCTTAAATGGCGTAACCTTGATGAGCTGATTTTCAATTGTTGAGCCTTAAACTTTGACCATCCATTTATGAGCAAGCTTACAAGAACCTGAAGGCACTTAAGTCACCTGTAAGGTAGCGAATAATGAATGATACTTTTACAGGTAGCCTTAACCTTGACAAAAGTTTCAATTGCTTGTCACTGTTTTTCTGTTCCTACCCCTTCAAGGTTTAATGGAGTCGAAAGTCTCAACTTCTAGAGACTAACAAGTTTATAGGTTTTGACATTACAACAGCCCTCCATCAAGAGTTTCCCCATTTGTTCTTAATTAAGCAGCCTTTCATCATAACTCGTATCTTTTCTATGATGGAAAATGGAAAGATCTTGGATTTGGTTTACTGTCGCTTTCACTTGACGCCTTTGCACACAATTTTTAAATTTTATATTTTACTTGATTTGTAGGACAAGTTAGGCGTGGATTTGACGTTTTTGAAACCTACCTCATCAGAATTAGAATTCATTACCCTGCTTTCTCCTCTAACATGATTAATCATTTGCCACTGTTCTATTTACATTTGACTTTTGTGTGCTTTTTTTTTTTTTTGGAGCTACTTCGAATTAACACATATTTCCAAGATTTGATAAAATGAGCTTTTCTTTGCATCATCATGTGTCCAAATTTGCATTCATATTGAAATGTTACGATTCTTAATTTTATGAATCGGATTCCGGTATCTTAAATTCATGTCTAAAACAAACTGATCAATTTACCAATCAATCCTAAGCTAACAAACTTTTTGTTTCATAATTTCTTTTAACAAGCTTCAAAGGAAGAAAAGATAGTTATTGCACCATAAACTCCATAAATTATATATTTTAGAATTTTCTCAAAACTTTCTTAATTAACCAAAATTATTTAAACTCTTTATCAATTTCATACCCCTTTTTTTATTCATCATCTTCCAATTTTTGATATTTAGTTGTATTTTGATAAAATAAGCGAGGTACTAGGATTGGACTATTGACGCTTTATTGGAGTGGCAAATGTAACTTCTGACCTCTCGTTCATATTAGGATTATACCCTACCAAAGCCAACGCTTTGATCCGAGGCTCAATATGAAAAGTGGAATATGCAAATTACCAAGAGATTATGGTCTTAAAAGTTATCAAACTCTCCAGTTTATTATTAAAAATATTTGTATGTATATTAAAAAAAACTTTATGGCTAAGATAAACTAGGGTAAAAAAATGAAAAAGATAACACTTAAATTTTTAAGAAGTCACTATATATCTAAAAATTTGACCAAGTGAGTAACATTTGAAGATAAATGGAGAGAGTAACAATATACAAAAATCTCGGTATCAAGCTCATGATTGGTTAATGCTGATATCATTGTTCTGAGTAGTTTTTATGGACAAAATCATACAACTTTTTTCCATGTACTCTTGAAATTTTCATAGCATTGTGTATTGACATTGGCAGAAACAGGTAACGAATTTTATCCAATTCCTGATACATCAAAAAAGCATAAAAACTGAAGATGAAATTGACGTTTTAAATGCTTCTTGCATCTTAAATTTGAATATCGGCTTTGTAAAGGTGATTTTAGTAATTTGATTACAAATGAACAGACATATTATCAAAAAAAGTAGGCAATAATTTGGTGTAAGTTAGTAAACTAAAATTAGAATAAGATAAGCAACGTATTGGCATCAAATCCTAAAAGTGGACAATTAGAACACATTGAGCAAACAAAATAATAGGGGAGAAATCTGAAACCACCAACTCTACCTTGGATCACACCTTCATTTCCTCCTAACATTTTGACCTTTCCTACTTGCTTTTGAATGGAGGAGGGCCCATCTATATCATTTTTTATGTCACATGTATTATGCCCCCTTTTACCACAATTTGCTTCTTAAATTTAAGATGGGAGAGGCTTAGCAATTAAGGATGTCCCAAGCAAAACTGGACAAGCAATGGCTTTTAGTCTCCAATTTATACTCCTTAACAAACTACATAAATCATACTAGTATGTTTCACACACATTCAAACAAAACGTGGGAATTTGGGTGGGAACTGGCAAATACTCAAAAAACAAGTTCGCTAACTAAAGAGAGGTCAAACTAATGCAGAAGTTAATGTTCTTATTGAATTAGGGTTTGAGCTAGATTTAAAGTTTTCCCTGTCTTGAGCCTAAAAATCCTCATAACGAACTGAGAAGAGAATGATTGAGCCAAAATGAGGTAAAAAGCTTCTCACCACTGTAAAGTTTTCAGCACTATGAATCTTAAACGGATTGCTGCATTGTGTCAATTAGGAAAATGTCTTCAAATATGTGCAAGAAATACCAAATTGAAAATTTCTAGTGAGATAATATTATTCCATCAAATATGCACGCTGAGTTAATAAGATAATTAGATGAAACATGTAGCTTTTACTTAACAATTTAGTAGAAGTAGTATTGGATATATATTGGAGCATGGTGTTAGGAAAATAAAGGTACAATAAAGAAAACAAGTAAACAAAAATTATCGAATGGTTGTACTATGATATAGCCACTACCTTGAAAGCAAAATTAAGCATAACCATGCTATAATTGATAATGTCGTCTACTACTCAAGGTTAACACAATTAGTCCTCGAACTTGTGAACTTAAGGTCCAAAACTTAGAATATGCAGAAATATTGTTACGCAAAGAAAGACTTATCAGATTTTGACAAAAGTATCTATCTATGAAAAGGATAGTTAGAAAAACCAATAAACATAACTAAATCAAATTTTATAGAAGATTTTGGGGGTGAGGCCAAAAATCATGGAGACAAATCTGGAAACATTCGAAACTATTAAGAAGAAATAGAAACATGCAAAGACTCTGTTAAAAAATAACTCTCTAATAGAAAAATAAACTAATTTGGCTGAAAAGGATAAAAAATGACCTAACTCAAATTAATGACTTGCATCTGCATTATGCCTAACCTGAATCATACCAAGCCAGTGGTGCACGCATGCACCCAAGTCTAGCCTCTTAACAATTGTCACGCACCTCAAAATTTTCCACTAGATGGAGATGCTAAGTCAGAGTTCTCTAGAAGATTCCACACTATTCTTCCATGTTCAAGACAAGACTAGAGATGGGTGGAAGACTCTAGAACCATGTAGATAATTGTAGATTATACTTGAGCATGCAGATAACTGTAGAGAATTCTAGATGCTGATTGCAAGCCCTTGGATCAAATGAATCCTTGCCATCCATTAAGGAGGTGGAAGGCTATAAATACCCAAAGGACTTCGATTGTAAGATGCATAGAAGTTATTAGCAATTGCCTTGTAAAACTTTCTTGAGCAATATAAGCATTCTCCAAGTTTCCTTATTCTTGTTTGTGTTTTATCCTTCATCTTTGCTAATTTACGCAAGCTTTATTGCTAGTATTCGAGGGAGAGGCTGGCTTAGTTGCGAGACATACAATTATGTTTCGAGCTGTTTGTTGGTAAAAAGACCATGTCCATGATAGTTGGTATCAAAGCCAAGGTTGTGCTCATCGTTGCCTAGTAAAGATGTTGGGAATAAGTGGGACTACAAAAGTTAGAGAGGAGAAGAAGACCGATAGAGAGAGATCAAGGTTGAGGGATGTCTTGGTGGACATCAATGGGAGGCTGGCAAAGGTAAAAATTGCAAAAGTCGAGGGAAAGAGAAGTTCGAGGAGGTAGACTAACATAATGAGGAACTTGAAAAGGGGAACGAAGAGTTCCAAAGGGAGATGCAACGTGCCTTGAACATTACCTCTTCTAAATGTCTAGACCAAGTGAAAACCTCAGAGGAGACCCTTCAATCCGAGATTCTTTACCTCAAAGAAGAGTTTACGAGGTTGTCTCTGAGTTGCAAGATGAGCTAGTCCTTTGCAAGAGGGTGATTGCTCAAAGGGGAAGCAATATCACACCCATGGTGGTCACTACTCCTTTAAAGGTAGACATTCCATAGCCAAAGGCATATGGTGGGTCGAGAAATGTAAAGGAGATTGATAACTTCTTTTGGAGCTTAAAGCAATACTTTAAGGCACTTGGTATCATAGAAGATGCCAAGAAGATTGAAAATGCCACTCTCTACCTTAAGGATACTACAATGGTGTGGTGGAGGAGAAGGGATAGTGATATCAAGAGGGTACTTGCACCATAGACACCTAGGATGAGTTCAAGAAGGAACTCAAGAGGTGATTATACCCTGTGAATGTCGAGTTAGAAAGGAGAGTCAAACTATGACATATCACACAAAAGGGGAGCATTCAAGACTATATGAAGGAGTTTTTTGAAGTGCTCTCAAAGATCCCCGACTATCCAGGTAAGGAAGTACTCTTTGCTTTTATGGATGGTTTACAAAATTGTGTTAAGTTAGAGATCCAAAGGTGTGGTGCACAAGACCTCGCCACCTCCGTTTCCATTGTTGAGTCTCTTATTGAATTCAAGAAGCTTGAGAAACCCAAGTTTCACAGAGAAAAAGTGGCAAAGGAAAGAGTGGGGTAGACAACCATCAAAGAAAAGAGGACTCCCACAAGTATGGTAGGCATAAGGAGGGCAGCCATAAAGAGGACAAGGGGGAAAGAAACAATCAAATGCTTCTTTTGTGAGGGACTGTGCAAGGGAAGGTAGTGCCCAAAGAAGACCAAGCTCTTCGCCTTGATTGAAGAAAGAGACGAGCAATGACAACTTGAAAAGAACAAGATTAGGCACAAATATTAAAGAAATGATGGCTATTCGTAGAAGTTAAGTTGGGTGATAAAATCGTAAAAGCTTTAATTGACACTGGAGCCACTCATAACTTCCTTAAAGTAAAGGAAGCCAACTGATTGGCCCTCAAGTATAGCAAGTAGCAAGGATGGATTAAGGCAGTGAATTCTGAGTCAAAATTGACCTTTGGAGTTGCTTGTGGCATCAAGGTGTGCCTAGGTGAGTGGTCTAGCCTTGTTGATTTTTTAGTTGTTCTTATGAACGATTATCCAAGGGCTTGAAGTTTATGGATGGTGTTAAGGTCGTGTTGATTCCCTTCTTCAAGACTATGTGCATCTTAGAGGAGGGTAATACGTGCATGGTGCCCTTGTCACGAGAGGCAAGCCTACAAGCCAAGCAACTTTTGGCTATACAACTTGCCATGAGTGTGAAAAAGGCACAACCCACATTTGTGGTGGCACTTAATAAGACAAGCAAGCTTTATCAAGTGGACTACCTAAGGAGATTACCTATGTCCTCGAGGAGTATAAGGATGTGATGCCTGCAGAGTTACTGAAGAATCTCCCACCAAAATGAGAGGTAGATCATAAAATTGAATTGGTATAAGGTGCAAGTCCACTCGCGGTAGTACCATACTGAATGGTGCCTCTCGAGCTTGAATAATTGAGGAGGCAACTTAAGGAGTTGCTAGATACGGGATATATCCGACAGTCAAAGGCTCCATATGGTGCACTTGTGCTTTTCCAAAAGAAGCACGATGGGTCACTTTGATTATGCGTCGACTATAGGGCGCTCAATAAGATCACCGTGAAGAAGAAGTATCCTATTCCCCTCGTTGTCAACTTTTTCGATCAACTTTGGGAAGCAAGATGGTTTACCAAGCTTCATTTGAGATTGGGATACTATCAAGTGAGGATCGAAGAGGGAGATGTACTAAAAACTACCTATGTTATGAGGTACGGTTCCTTTAAGTTTCTAATAATGCCTTTTGGACTTACTAATGCTCCTGCCACATTCTACACCCTCATGAATCAAGTATTACAACCCTTATTGGATAAATCTATTGTGGTATACTTGGATGATATTGTGATATATAGCAAAACATTAGAAGAGCACCTTATACATTTATGATAAGTTTTCCAAGTCTTAAGGGAAAACAAGTTATACGTGAAGAGGGGGAAATGTACTTTTACACAATATGAAGTCATGTTCTTGGAGCACATTGTGGGAAGGGCCAAGCTTAGGATGGATAAGTCCAAACTACAAGTGATCCATGATTAGGAGCCACCAAGGAAAGTGTCTGAGTTGCATTCCTTTCTTGGCCTTGTCAATTACTACCAAAAGTTTATCAAAGGTTATTCCTCCCTCCCATCTCCACTCACTGTTAGGGAGCATTGGAAGTGTTGAACCAAATGGTGATGGAAGAACCGGTGATGGCCCTTCCCCATCACACCAAGGCATATGAGGTACATACTGATGCTTCTGATTTTGCACTTTGTGGTGTTTTGATGCAGGATGGTCATCTAATTGCTTATAAGAGTCGTAAACTAAATGATATCAAGCGTTACTATATAGTCCAAGAGAAGGAGATGATCATGGTGGTGCATTGCTTGAGAAATTGGAGACATTATTTGTTGGGGTCCAAGTTCGTTGTGAAGACCAATAATGTTACCATAAGTTACTTTCTCAACCATAAAAAGTTGATGCCAAAGCAAGCTAGGAGGTAAGCTTTCTTGGCGAAGTTTGATTTTATGATGGAGTACAAGCCTGGCAAGGCCAACGTATTGGCCAAATGCTCTTCGTAGAAAGGTTAAGCTAGCTGCCATCACAAGTCTGAGTTTTCCTTTGGTGGATTGTGTTAAGGAGGGATTAGAGCATGACTCAAAAGCCAAGAGTTTGATGGAGTTGGCAAGTTAGGAGAAGACACGTCAATTTTGGCTTTAGAATGGGTGCTCATTACTAAAGGTAATAGTTTGTAATTGTCGAACTAGCAAGGGTTGAAAAAGGAAATCATTAAGGAGTGCCATGACTCTAAATGGGTGGGACATCCTGGTGTATATCGCACATTGGCACTTATAAAGCATGCCTACTATTGGACCCAAATGTGCGACGAAATTGAGTTATATATGAAGACTTGTCTTGTCTGCCCACAAGATAAGGTGGATCAACATAAGCAAGTTGGTTTGCTAGAGCCATTGCCCATTTCGAAGAAGCCCTGGGAGAGTATCTCTATGGATTTCATCACATGTCTACCAAAGTCCGAGGGATTTAGCAATATTATGATGGTGGTAGATCAATATAGTAAGTATGGAGTGCTCATCCTAGTGTCTACAAAATTTACAGACAAGAATGCAACACGTCTATTCTTTCGTCCTATGGTGAAGTATTAGGGCATATCAAAGATGATTGTGAGCGATCTAGACATTTGCTTCACCAGAAGATTCTGGATGGAGTTATTCAAGCTATTGGGGTTCGAGCTTAATTTCTCTGGAAGTATTCATCCTTAAACCGATGGCCAATTCGAGAGAGTGAATGCATCATTGGAGTTATTTTTTAGGCATTATGTGAGTGCCAACTAGCATGATTGGGCCAAGTTGCTTAATGTTGCCCAATTCTCTTACATTTTGCAAAAGAGAGAGTCAGTAGGAGCTAGACCGTTCAAGATTGCCACAGGATGACAACCTATGACTCCTCACACTTTGGCAATTAGGTATAAAGGTTTGAGTCCTGCCACATTTAAGTTTGCTAAGGGTTGGCATGAGAAGTCGGAGATGGCACGAGCATACCTGGCAAGGGATGCTAAGCAAATAAGAAGAGACATTTGGAGTTTAAGGAAGGAGACTTAGTGATGGTGAAGCTACTTCCCCATCAAAATCGAGGGTTGCTAAGGAACACAAAGGGCTAGTAAGGTGATATGAGGGACCTTTCCCTGTGGAGAAAAAGGACAGTAAGCTAGCCTATCGCTTGATGTTGCCATCACATTTGGAGATGCATCCAATCTTCTATATGAGCTTGCTAAAACCGTGCTGTCCTGATAAGGAGGACCCAAGTAGAGGTGAATCAAGGAGAGCACCCACAGTCATCACTACTACTCATGAGCACGAGGTAGAAGAAATATTGACGCATCATGTTATACTGAGGAGGTCCCATCCAAACTACTGGAGAACTTTGTGAAATGGAAGGGATTGCCTAATAGTGAGGCGAGTTGGGAGCATGAGCTCACATTATGGGAATATAGGGACATGATTAAGGTATACAAGGAGGGTGTAACAAGGGCGTCGCCAGAATGAGTGGGGGAGAATGTCACGTGCCTCAAAATTCCCCACTAGATGGAGAGGTTAAACCAAAGTTCTCTAGAAAATTCCACACTATTCTTCCTTGTTCAAGATAAGACTAGAGATAAGTGGAAGACTCTAGAACCTTGTAGATAATTGTAGATTATGCTTGAAAATGTAGATAATTGTAGAGAATTCTAGATGTTGATTATGATCCTTTGGATCAAATGAATCCTAGCCATCCATTAAGGAGGTGGAAGACTATAAATACCCTAAAGAATTCATTTGTAAAATGCACAAAAGTTTTTAGCAATTGCCTTATAAAGCTTTCTTGAGCAATATAAGCATTCTCCAAGTTTCCTCATTCTTGTTCTTGTTTTTTCCTTCATCTTTGCTAACTTGCACTAGCTTTGTTTCTAGTATTCGAGAGAGAGGCTAACTTAGTTGCGAGACATACAACTAAGTGTCATGTAATTCATTAGTAAAAAGACTAAGTATGTGATATGAAGTACTAGGGACAAGTTACTTAAACTTTGACAAATACTTCTCTCAATATAAAGAGTAAAAAACAGTTTATACTCACCGATGGAAAAAAAAACTACATCTAGTGTGAAAAATATTTTGGCCAATAAGTAAAAGAAGGGGCTTAAATAGCCATTTATCAACAATACCCATTAAATGGCTTATTAACTCTAGATTTTTTAGGACAAAGGAAAGGTTATTTACTTAAGCATTAATATATTTTGATTGAATTGATATATGGTGATATGAGGTAACAATTTAGTTAATAAATTGAATTTCTCTTGAACTCTATAAACTTAGGATAAGGCCCTCACAACACATATTATACCCTTAATTTCTGTGAATTCCATGGTAAAATGAGTGTTCTAAAAAGATAACACAAGTCTTTCATAGAAGGCGGCCTCACCTTCACACACAAGTGGATGGTTTTTCTAAGTTTATCACCTTATAAAGTGCCCATTAAGGGTTATGAAACCATTAAGAGATAACATGGCTCAATCTCTACAAAATCATATCCATCACATTAAAAGCACCACAATGTGTTATGGATCTTATAAAAATCAAAGGGTGAGTCCATCAAGAGCATCTCCTTAGGATCGCCCAAACATTAGTGCTATGGATTCATTTAGAGCTTTAAGGCTCAACCTCACTCCAAACATAACTACATGCCATAGGGATAGGAATATTGGGTATATCGAGGATTCATATGGCTTTGCTCACTACGACATAAAATGCTTTAGGAAACAACATGTTTGCAACAGTTTAAAAATGTGTTGCCAAAAATTAATATAGAGCTTCAATTTTTAAAGTGTTGCCTTTAATATTATTAAAAAGCAACGAAAATATTAATTTGTTGCTAGATATAATAAAGGGAAACCAAATTTAAAAAAGGTTGCAATAAAGTCTTATATATGCAACATCTGAAATTATTGTTATAATTGCAGCCATCTATTTACTTAAGAGTATTTACTAATGTTACATATTTATGTATATAGTTACTTACTAACGCATATTTAAAATATATAATTTTTCTATTTACTAATTATATTTAGAATATGTCTAAAAAATTAAAATACCCACCAATTTTTATTTAGTAAAATTAAAGCACATGATACAATTCCTATAAAAATACATAAAAATACTATAATATATACACATATAAAAAATTTTATTTAACATTTTAAAGGCCCTGGGCGAAGTAAAGAAATGTCCCAATAAATCGACAATAGACAAACGTGTAAATTTAAAAGAATATTTTTTTATTAAATTTAATATCTATACATAAGTGACTCAATTTATAAGTCCACACACTTAACAAAATATTAAGTAATCATAACATCAACTAATAATATCTTACAAAATTTCAGCAGCAATAAAATCATTAAAAATAGCAGCAGTAATAAGAAAATAGTAATAGTAGCAATCGAACATCAAAACACTAAGAGAATAATACTAACAAACACACAGATAATCATGATTTATGAAAAACAATTTCTCATGCATTTCTAGATGCAAAATCATTAATAATATTATCAAAATCAATAACGTCCAACATATCCTTCTCGATAAATAAAATAGCTAAACCATCAACCTATTACGGTCTTATTTAATTATCAAATAATTTTTATTTAATTATCAAATGCATTCAACTATTTACGGTCTTATTTAATTATTAAATAATTTTTATTATTATTTAATTATCATGACATGTTTAATAAAATCATACAAATTTTTATAATAAATGAAATCGTTTATGAAATCTTTAAATTGAGTAACTTAAATTATTTGATTTAGTCATATTATCACTAAACTTATGTAAACTTCTATAAAAACACAAATCCAATAATTATTACATTACTTGTGGCAAAGTATAATGAAAATTATAATTACAAAAATTAAATTATTTATTAATTTTTAATTCTATTTTTATAATAAGTAATCTAAAAATAAAAAAGGAGAAATACAAATAAACACAGTATCATTTAATATTAATGTTATGATTTAAAATGCTAATATAATGTCCACGTTAATGACAAATTACAAATTAATTATAATATATTCAAATATTTAATAAGTTAAAAATACATTAAAAATAAAAAACTTTACCATTAAATTATCACTCAGAACTCGTAAGATAAAATCGTGAAAATTTTTACTGTCAATTTTTGAGTTAAAGTATGTTAGATTCATATGTTGATGAAAATTAAAAAAATTAGAGTATAAGAAATATACTCAAATGCTTCAAAGGTATTTATAAATTTAACAAGTTAACGTTATATAGCTAATAAAAGAAACTATTTAGCTTCCAAGATTAAATAACGTTAACTTTCTCGGTAAGTTATTTATTAGTTAATGTTAACTTTTTCTTCTCCTCTGATTGACAACTAAGGATTTACTACCTTTCTAATTGAAAAAATATCGAAAAAATGCTACAGAAATACATTAAAAGTGGGCCCCTAATGAAGATGGGCCCTGGGCAGGTGCCCTGCCTAAGGCCGGCACTGCCCCTACTTTAAAAGTGTGACAAAATGACAACACAATGAGAAAACAAAGCAAAAACACGAATGACACAAGGAACCAAATAGGAAGCTCATACAACGGTGTATTAAGAGGACAGTCAGAAAAGCATGTTCGGTTGAGGGGTTATGCTTCTAATGGCCAAGAGACGGCCCAAAAAAGTCAGGCACACCTCCTCTACCTATGTTGTTCTCATCGTCGTCAGCAAGTGGTGGTTGACAAGGCCCTTCCTCCTTTTTTATTTATGAACTTTTGGAGTCTACAAGATTTAAGCATTTAGATTAACAAGCCCTGGGCACCATGTAGCATCCCTTTACCGTAGGATAGACACCGGAATGCCCCCGGAATGCCCGGAGGTCATTTCGGTACATATCTTACGATAAGGACAGTCTACTGTCAATCGTTACATTCACTTCACATGGCATCATATCATTACTCACTTATAAAGCATCATAAGAAAATCACAATATTTTAAAACCAACTTTTTCCTCATTTCATTGCATAAAAACCAAAGGTCTACATTGTCTTTCAAACTTTACTACATGTACATCATCAAAAACCTAGTACAAAAGTACTACATGAAAGAGGAAAATATACAAAGTCTATCTAATATGTCTAAAAATCTCAGCTGACCGACCTTTGAGCCATGAATTCTTTGTCGAATCACAATCCACATTGCTAGTAGAGCCTCTCAATAGCTAGAGTCGTGTCTCTGTCTTGAGAAGACAATGTTTCAATTTTGGTGAGTTTTGTAAACTCAATGAAGTAACTATCATCGATAGTTCACTCAATTCATGCAACACACGATTTCATGTAACATATAATCCACAATTTTGCATAATAGGTCATGTAACACATTTTCACTCAAGCATAGGCAATTACTCATTTCAATCAATCAAACATACTTATTAAAATGCATATGGAATGCTTATAATACACTTTTTCAATTGTTACGTTGTTGTGACCGAGTGCCTCAACTGTCCCCTATCTATTTTGGATACGAGGCTCATTACTAACTGTCCCTTATTTGAGGAGGATACAGGGCTCATTATACATAGTGAGCCTTAGGCTCTTAATCACTGTCTGAGCTCAAGGCTTTTTTCACTCGTTGAGTTTTAAGTTCTGATCGGTAGCTACTCCAGTCATAATTACCATTATCTGATTGTGCATTTATGAATGGAATGCATGTACCACAATCACTCACATTATAAAGAACTTAGGTCTTTACATTCACATTCAAGCAACACTTTAATAAACATTCCACATTCACAATCATCGGACCTTCTATCTGAAATCAACAATCAAACACATTCATTTCACATTCATTTATCATTCACAACATAACTTAAGCAAACAATAATTAAGAAAAACCGTCTAGGTTACTCACTAGTTGCTCCCAAAGCTAATGTCTAGAAGTTTCGGCAATATCTAGAGGTTGACGTTTTAGTTGCTCCTCCATATCAAACAACATGCACATATATCACAATATGTACAATTATAATTGTTCAATAATGAAAATGTGTGAAACAAATTATGTACAATGCATGTTCATGACAATCCCGGGTATCTTTACTTTAATTTCATTACAGAATCATTCCCATATCAAAACTCATCTAAGTATAATTTATACTTAGATTTATGCCTCACTAAAACCATTAAAATCATATTTCATTCTCATTGAATCACTTTAGATTTTTCCATGACACACTTTCGGGTCTACTGTTCACGTTCAATCAGAACGTGAAACTGATATAATTTGGTTAAACTCTCTTCTAGAAAAGTGTTCCTCTATGTCTTATCTTTCCATTGGCACCAAAATCACTCAATTTGGTTCAGTAACTCTAAATATTTTCAGACTGGTTTTATTCTAAGACAGTACCTTATACTTAACTTCTACCTAGAAATTGAAATTCTTAAAGTCCGATTCAGAATTTTATTTCTTTAGAAAATTTGTAGCCCTATGTCTGTAATTTACTCCAAATTAAGAATCAGTCCATTTAGATAACTATAAAAAAGATATTTCCAAAATACTGAACCATGTTCAGTGTAGAGAGAAGTTCATTGTGGCGAACTCCTCCAGAGAGGAATTCTCGCGAAATTTTTACAAGTTTGTCGTGGCAAAACCTAAAGTTGGCCACGGCAAACTTTACCTAAAAAAATCCTAGCTAAACCTTCAATTTCACCACAGCGAAGCAAGGAGTTTGTTGCAACAAACTTCTACAGAAGCATACGCAGTCCATCACTCTCTTCCCATTTTTCAGATTTTTCACATCTAACAACTTACACCTAACTCATCTTATACAAAGATCATCCTTTCTACCTCATATACTCTTCATTCTCTACTCCATTTCAACTCAATAACATTTACAAACTCATTCATGATCTATATTTGATCATTAGCCCAAAAACAGAACATCAAACATGTTCATTAATTCATCAATTCAATTTACTCATCCAAACACCATTATAATGATCATTCTACCTCAAAAAATATCTATAACAATTTATGGGTCATTAATGATCATTCACAATTACAAAAACAAGATATTTACATCACCTATTCATCATTCACGTTCATCAATCACAAAACACCATTTTATGTCATTTAACCTCTAACAATTATCATAAATGCTTCATTTAACCATGCCCATAATGATTAAAGCCTAACTTACTTGTTTTAGCTTCCAACTCTTCAAACATCTTCAAGATCACCAAGAATCCCT
>JANZLD010000237.1:57253377-57269937 GCA_026413575.1 Erythroxylum carthagenense
TTCTTCTGCGTCTGTATTTCAATTCGCATCTTCGTCTGCTTTTACTTTTGCGTCTGCGTCTGCTTTTCTAGCTTCTGCGTCTGTTTTTCTAAGCGTTTGCGTCTGCTTTTTATTTTGCGTCTGCGTCTGCTTTTCTAGCTTCTGCGTCTGCGTCTGTGTTTTGCTTTACGTTTGCGTCTGCATTTTGCTTTGCGTTTGCATCTGCGTTTTGCTTTGCTTTGCGTCTGCGTCTGCGTCTGTGTTTTATTCTTCGTCTGCTTTCTATTCTTCTTCTTATTTTTACTTTGTTATACATCAAAATCATATCTAAGTAAAGTCATTTTGACTTAACAACATGTTTTATTTCGTTGCCTAATCAAAAAATTTTGTTGCCATATACTTATTGCAACGCCACTTCTTTTGATGTTATGAATTCTATTGCCTTAATATAAAGGCAATGATAATTGTACTAATAGCTACATTTTTGTCTGTTATCTAAAGCATTTTTTCTCATATTTGCTTGACCATAAGGTATATACCATTCTCCCTTAATCCATGGGCTTAAGCCTCATCCTCATTGACTATGTAAGAACTAGTTTCCTGATTAATCCTTTAGTAAGAGGGTTTGCCAAGTTCCTCTCAGATCTCACATATTTCGAGAAAATTACTCTATTTTTTATAAGTTGTTTAACTACACTATATCTAATGCAGATGTGTCTTCTCTTGTCAGTACACACGTTTTTTGCTATCCTAATGGCTTTTTGTGAATCACAATATAAGGAAAGTGGTACATTTGGTTTCCCCGTAATGATAGATCTCCCAGCAAGTTCCTCAACTATTTAGCTTCTTGATCTACTGAATCAAGAGTAACGAATTTAGATTTTATAGTGGAGCATGCTATACATGTTAGTTTTGCCGATTTCCAAGATCTAGCATCTCTACCTAAGGTAAAAAATAATCACTAGTAGGGCTAACTTTATCACTGTAAAACACCCAATTTGCATCATAAAATCCTCCTAATACAACAAGAAAATTACTAAAAATGAAAATATAAATTCATGGTTCTTTTAAGATATTTTTACAAATGATAAAGAGTATTCTAATGCTCACTACTTGGGTTATGAGTATAATGACTCAACCAACTAACAACATATATGTCAGGCCTCATATAATTCATTAGGAACATAACACTTCCTATAATTTTAGCGTACTTGGCTTATGAAATACTAGAACCTTTATTATTCTTAAGAGATATACTAGAATCATAGGGAGTTCTTACAGTCACAATATCAAAGCAATCAATTTTTTTAAACATTTTTGCAATAATAGGATTGATATAAGGAGAAGACATTTTTTTGTTTTTCTCATTTTAATACCAAAAATCACATCATCTTCTCCTAAATCTTTCATATCAAATTGAGAAGATAAAAATATTTTGATCTCATCACTAAAAATGAGCATGTCATCAACATAAAGGCATATAATCACACAATTTGCTCCAATCATTTTAAAAAAAAACCCACAGGAATCATATGGATTCACAACATAGCCATTGCTTACTAACTTTTGGTCAAATTTCTCGTACCATTGTTTAGGAGCTTATTTAAGATCAAAGAGAGAGTTTCTAAGCTTACATAACTTGTTCTCTTGACTAGGAACCATGTGACCCTCAAGCTATTCTATATATATTTCTTCCTCTAAGTCATCATTAATAAATTTGATTTTCACATTCATTTGATGCACTACTAGGCCATAAATGGTAGCAGGGACAAATAGAGTTCTAATAGTAGCAATTTCGGTCACAAATAAGTAGGTCCCAAAATATTCGATGCCTTTCTTTTGATTATAACCTATAACCACCAATCTGGCTGTAAATTTTGTTATAGTTCCATTAGGCCTTGTTTTCTTTCTAAAGATCCATTTACATCTAATTGGTTTACAACATTTAGGCAAATCAATTGAGTTTTAAGTACGGTTTTTCATTATTGAATCAAGCTCACTTTTAATGGATTCTTTACAAAAGCTACTGTCTATGGAAATCATTGCCTCTTCATGTGTCTTAGGATCTTCTTGAGTCAAAAAGACAAAAAATGTCCTTATTTATTCTATCAGGATCATAATTTTCAACTAACAAGGTTATAACAAGATTTGGTCCTAAACTTCTTTCAATTCTTTTCCTCTTACTCTTTCTAGGTTCATTTACATATTTATTTGGAACAGAAGTAGAAACAAACGAAGATAGAGGCATACAAACAACACTAGAAGACATTTTCAAAATATTTTACATCTTTAAATTTACAAATAAAATTATCACTCAAAGAAATGATTCTATATGCAGAACTGATTTGAGCATAACCAACAAAGGTCTTAAGCCCAATATTTTTCATTTTAAAGTCTAGTAAGCCAACTTTGGCTAGGCACCCCCATAATTTCAAATATTTAAGGTTAGGAGTAAATCCTTCTCTATAGCTCATAAGGGTTTTTGACAAACTTTTTATGAGAAATTATATTAAGACTATAACATATAGAAATTACTGCTTCCCCCATATATTGTTCAGCATACCATAACTCAACAACATAACATTCATCATTTTCTTAACTGTTTAGTTTTTTTTTCTCTCAACTACATTGGTAATAGATTTATATATTATAACATTATTTTTTAAAATATTTTTAAAAATTAGCGATATATTATTCACCCCTATCGAACCTAAACTGCTTGATTTTCCTGTCTAATTGGTCTTCTACTTCTATTTTGCATTTTTAAAACATCTCTTTGGCCTTGTCTTTAAATCTTAGGAGGTAAACCTTAGTATATGTCCAATAATCATCAATAAAGTTTATATTACTTTTTACTCCCTTTACTAATAGAGTTCATAAAATCAACCAAATCTATATGAATCAACTCAAGTAACTCAGTGCATCCAGTTACTATAGGTTTAAACCATTTTTAGCAAACTTTGATTTTGCAAATATATGGCACCTGGAATAATCATCATCCTCATCATTTATCAAATACATTTTTCTAAGTCTCTTAATAGAAACAAAATTAACATGTCCTAGCCTACCATGCCATAAATTAACAGATTCAGTGATATAAGTAGAAGTAGTAAAAGACCTAGCATTAAAAGTAGGAGAAACGATGTTTAATACAAAGAGTCCATCAGTGAAGTACCCCTTTCTTACAAAAACATTTCTAGTAATTATTACCTTATCAACCTCAAAAATAATTTGCATTCTATCCCAACTACGCAAGCTACTAGAAACTAAGTTCCTATACTAGAGGGGACTTACAAGGCATCATTCAAAGCTAAAGTTTTTCAGAAGTAAGTTTAAGGAAGATTTCTCCTTTATAAAGCACTCCAGTAGTTGTGGAGTTCCCCCGTGAAGACACATTCTCCATCTACATCATCCTCAAATTTGTTGAAAAACTCCTTTTTGGTGCAAAGATGCTTTGAAGTATTAATATCTAGTATCCGAGCATTTTTGTTCTCCACCAAGTTAGCTTCCACTACTAAAATAGCTATAACTTCATCCTTTTTAGCAAGATTGGCTTAGGGCACAGATCAAGTAGTAAACTTCAAATCTTGGTTTTGTAGCCTTTATGATGATGGCACTAATGTGCCTTATGGCCTAATTTGACACAGACATAGCAAGTCACCTTCTTCTTCTAAATTTCTCCATCACCCTTTTTGAATTAGTTTTGCTTTTTCTATTGCATATGCCTTTGATTCTTCTTGTCCTTCCATTTGAACCTATCTTTAGAAGTACCAACAGAATATTTAACTAATTTAGCTTTAACATTAATAAAAAAAATTAAACTTACATTTAAAGTTATTAGCCTCCTCAGTTATCCTATACTTAATGAGCTTCTAGAGATCTTTATCTTTCTTCTTGTACTTCCAATTAATTTTTATATCTTTAGGATGGTGGAAGCTTCTCTAACAACATATTTGCCTACAATGTCTCACATATCTTCATGCCATCACTTAGAACATTAGTCACTGAGTTCTCATTTTTGTGAAATTGCTCTATCACTGTTTTGTCATCCACCATCTGAAATTGCAAATATTTACCCGCCACTTATTTTTTTCTTTCTAGCATCATTTGCCATATACTTCTTCTCTAAGTTTTCCCAAATGACGGTAACATATTTTTGATTTATAAAGAGATCAAACGGAGAGTTGATCATATGGTTTAGCAAATGTCCTCTGACTGTTCCCTTATCTTTTAATGCATCATCATGGCTTCTTCTTCAATGGGAGTGGCAAGGGTTTTGAAGGTCATGGATTTAATAGATGGATGATTAGTGAATAACACATAATCTACTTCTAGTCGTTTAAAGAAAAAAAAACAAATTTTGGGAAAAATGTTTGTAATTGGTTCTAACCAAGGTTTTGAATTTAGAGAGGATAATTAATACTTTGTTTAATGATATGACCATTATAGATTTGTATTGTGAATTTTTGCTTTCAAATTGTAATAAAGGTAAAACGTAGAAAATTGGTAATAATAAAACTTATTGAATGTTATGCCCTAGTATAGCCACTTATTTTTAAGCAAAATTTGGCATGATCATGGTGTATTCATCGCCCAAAAAAAGTCATATTAGGTTTTAATAGAAATATCTACCTATGGCAAGAATGGCTGGAAAAACCAATATACATAACCAAATCAAATGTTAGAGAAGAATCTAAGGGTGAGGACAAAAATCATGGAGAAAAATATAGAAATGTTCGAAATAGATGAGAAGAAATAAAACATTTAATTAACCAATTAAAGAATAACTCTCCAATAGAAAAATAAACAAATTTGGCTCAAAAGGGATAGAAAATAGCCTAACCCGAATCAATGACTTGACCTGGACCCAAACTCGGCCATAATTGGATCAGATGGCAGGTGGCACGTGGGCACGGAGTTGGCCAAAGTCTAGCCTCTTATCAAAGTACTAGGGGGCAAGCTACTTAAGCCTTAGAAAACACTCCTCTTAATATAAAGATTGAAAAACAGTTTATACTCACTGATGTGGGATAAGAATATAACATATAGGGTGAAAAATGTTTTTGCCAAACAAGTAAAGGAGGGGACTTAGATGATCAGTAATTCAACACATAGAACTTTTATTATACTCTTAAATTTAAAGATTTTCTCCTCTTCTCTTCTCGTCATCTCTTGTATCGATTCTACCCATATAGTTACTTCTAATGTTAAGGGACAAACATTTCGTTTAAGTTTAACTTTTTACTACAATTTCAAAAAATATATATGCTTATTTACATGCACATTTCATATGTATGAAAGCTACATGTAATTCAGAATTGAGAAGTCAAAAATGCCCCTCAATTCAAAATAATCCTAAATATAATTATTAATTAAGAAAATGCAAGTTTAGTCATGATGATGTGCTATGAAATGTAAATAGTGAGGATTATATATAAATATTAGTCACAAAAATACAAATATCAATAATAAAAATATTTTTAATTATTTTGATATTTAAAATCATAATAATAAGATAGAAGATTATTTTTAATTTTTATTCAATGTCATTTTTTAAATGGGTCATTTGTGTCAACAAAATTTGACAATTGACATTTTTTCTTGAAGACAACTTCAATTACTTTATGAAAATTAACATAATATAATAGTCAAAACTAATGAAAAGCCTAATTCTTAAGAAATCAAACAAATATTACATTATATGTTATAATAATAATTAACAAGTTACAATCAAAACTTAATTTTTTAAAATTAAATAGTTAGAAAATCTTTTGATTTCAAACACGGATAATTTTAAATGTAATATATATGTGTATAATCTAGGAAGTAACTCTAAATGAAAACAATTTTGAATACATAATGAAGAAAAAATCGTAATAATTTAATTCTTATATTAAAACCC
Source organism: Erythroxylum carthagenense (assembly GCA_026413575.1). NCBI lineage: Eukaryota > Viridiplantae > Streptophyta > Magnoliopsida > Malpighiales > Erythroxylaceae > Erythroxylum > Erythroxylum carthagenense. Next base: position 57,259,259 of record JANZLD010000237.1, read on the forward strand.
TAACTTTAAAAACTTAAGGAAATATAACTTATATTATAATAATTAAATTACATATATATATTATAGAGTTGTCTAGCCAAAATTTAGTAAGCAACGACATATTAACAAATTACTATGAATAGATAATAAACAAAAATATAATGTAATAAATTTCACATTAAAAACCTGACTAACAAAATTAAAGAAACATAACATTATATGTTATAATAATTGAAATTTAACATAAAAATTTTAATGCGGCCTTATCTTTTAAAGTTTAATAATTAAGAATTTTGTGCATTTCAATGAGTAATTATCATTGTATTCAATCTTTCTATTGATCACATTTTTATTATAATTATATGTTAATTTTAAATATAAATAAAAATAAAATTGAATTAACTTTATAAATAAGATTGGTAGAAAGATAAGTTTCTAATTACAACAAGCATAATGCTCTCTTGTGTCTCTAGCTCAATCCATCTCTCCTTGGCTTCGTTAAATCTTGTCTACTCCTTTTACTTTATTTGGTAACTCACTTTGGTTTTACCCTCTCCTGTCTAAATACTCTTACCTGGTTTTTTAGTTATGAGAAAACTATTCTCAACTAACCTCCTTCTTCATCTTTGTCTTTTGTCCCGCTTATTGTATCTATCCTTCCATCTCTCCTTTGTATTCAGATATTGCTTTTACCTTACTCATTTCTTCAAATAAGCCTCTCACTCCCTCTCTAACCTCGAAGACGAAGTCATCTTCTCCTACTACAAGGAACCATAAAAAGGTGGAATTGCCATAGAAAACTACTTGGTGTAAAGTGTTGGGTGACCATGAGGTTATTGGACAACTAAGGTATGTTAAACATATTAGTCAAGGAAGTCAGTGATCTAATCCAACCATCAACTTCATGACAAAGGATTTCACATGTGAGTTGTGACTATGTTTTAAACCTCCTATGCTTCATACAACCTAAATAACAATTAAAAAGTTGAGTCTATAGGTTTTTTTTATAACAAATCATCTTCTCATTTGAAATTATCTTAGATAACACTTATCCTCTTATCTTTATTTTTCAATTGTAATTACATCTTGCTATACTTATCTTATCATAACATTTTAGTTTAGATAACATCTGATCATTTTTGTTTAGATTGAATCAATTATAAATTGATTCAACTTATCAACATTTGTGTATAAATACATGTACATTATAAAGAGATTCACTAAGAAATCAATACACTTCATTTCATTCTCTATTTTTCAGCTAGTTCTTTCATTCTCTCCATGGTACCAATCAGTCACAATCAGAGTGAGGTTCTTAGGGGAGGATTTTTAAATGCTAATTCTGATGTATTTGATTTCTATGACATTGATTCTACACAAGTCCTTTTTTTTAAATTTCCTTGTACCATAATACACAAACACAAAACCAATCTTAGTTTACCTTTACCATAATACACAACCACAATGTAAGCTGGTGATATATCCCTCCCAATTACCAACATCACAAACTTCATCACTACCACTCTTGATAACCATAACTATGTTATTTGGCACAACCAAGTTAAAGCAATCCTACTTACTTTTGATTTACTCAAATACACTGATGGAACGATCACACCACCATGCATCATCTAAGGCCACCTTGTCCCTTTTAGCCGAATACTTGTAATGGCAAAAAAAAGGATCAATTGGTCTATTGCTATCTCAATGCCATACTTACCTCTACAGTCACACCCCTTGCTCTTAGGCATGACACTGCTCAGAATCTTTGGCTAGCATTAGAAATCCACTTTCTTCAATAAACTATAACTCAGAAATCACTCCTTCGTCATTGACTTCACACCACCAGAAAAGAGATTCTACATTATTAATTACCTGAAGACAATCGTGACAAAAACTAAAGAACTAGTAGCAATAGGTGACCCAGTCTTGAAAAATGATATGGTCCTCTTCACCATCAATGGCCTTCCCTCTGAGTGTGAATCCTTCGTCATCACCATAGAGACCATGAATCATCTCCTTCTTTTATTGAGCTACAAATCAAACTATTACTCCACGAATAGCATCTGCTGACCCTCCATCATACTCCATTGGACGTGGCCTTCATTACTCATCTTAGACATCGAAATTTCTCTCATGGAAGTGGCAGTAAATATCTCCCTCACCCATATGGTATGTATCTGGAGCAAGAAGACAAAACTCAAGCCCTTTTTAATTCACCTTAGGCTGGGTCATACCACATCCCATCAGGCTTTGACCCAACCCATCTTCCATTAACTTACTAATAGTCACTAACCTAGCCCACTCACCACCAGCCTTGCCCTTATAGTCCAAATCACTTACAACACTCAAAAAATTATTCTAATTCCACCTTTCATCCAAAACAAAATTCTCAACCTCCAAAATGCCAAATTTGTAAAAAATTTGGTCACACAGTTGGAACTTGCCTTTTAGCTACATGCAATTCTAAAACAATTTTTCAAACACTTCCTTGAGGCCTTACAAATTCAACCAACTTTATCTATCCTATAAAATACTCTAAATTCTTCCACTTCTTCATTTCGCAAAATTATCAAATGGCTTCCAAAGTACTAGTGTTTCTTCGCACATGACACCCAACCATAATATTGTTGACTCCATTCAACCTTATCATAGTACTGATCAAGTTGTTGCTGGTAACAGTATTACTTTTCCCATTTCTTCCAAAGGTTCCTTATCTTTCCATACCAATCTTCGACCATTACACTTAATTATGCGTAAACTTACTACAAATTTACTTTCTCCTGTTGAATTTGTTAAAGAAAATTCATGCTTATTGAATTTAATCCCTCTGGTTATATTATGAAGGACCTTTCCACCAAGATTCCACTTCTCGTGGGAACATCCATAATAATTTCTATCGTCTCAAGGCTCCTATCCATTTCACAAATCCCATGGATTTTGTTGCTTAACATGTCTCTTCCTATCTTTGGCAACAACATCTTAGTCATACATGTATTCAATTTTTTAAATAATTATTTACATCAAATTTGGTGTCTTGTACTCATCTTCATTGTAATTCCTATCCTCAAAGCAAAAGTTGTCGTCTTTCCTTTCCTACATCCATTAGAGTATGTACTACACCTCTTTAATTAATTCATTGCAATAATTAGGGACCATGATCCTTGTTATCCTTTCTGTTTTATGATGTTTTATAATTTTATTGATGATTTTAATCGTTACATTTAGATCTTTCCACTGGCTCACAAATCTCAAGTAATGCAAAATTTTCAAATCCACTGTTGGAATTTATTTTCTATAAATATTGAAATGTTTTAATGTGATAGAGTTTTTGAACTTGCCAACATATCACTTGCTACCTTTCTCACCACTCACCACATTTCCATTTGTATCTCTTATCCTTAAACTCCACATCAAAATAATGTTGTTGAATGTAAAATTTATCACTTAATTGAAACAAGAATCACTTTTCTTGTTCACAACTCTCTTCCAAAGTGATTGTAATATGAAGCCTTTTCAACTACTGTTTATCTCATTAACCTTTTACCATCATCTACCTTATATTTCAAATCTTCCTACAAACTACTGTTCAATTTGTCTCCTAATATTAATCATCTTTGAGTATTTGGCTGTAATGCTATCCTTTCCTTACTCACGCTCGACCTAATAAGCTCACACTAAAATCTATTTCATGTGTATTCCTCAACTATGCCCCCAATTATAAAGGATATAAATGTTTTGACCCCTCTACCAATAAATTTTATATTTTCCAATATGTTTGATTTCTTAAAAATAAATTTTCTAAATTCCCACCATCCTCCTCTTCTTCCTCTCCCACTTCATTACCATTACAACTTCAACTCTCATCTACCACTCCTACATTGCCTATCTTTTTCCCTTCTCTAGTCTTGACTACTTCTGCCCCACCAATGTTTTCTGTACCCTCTTCCCTACCTATTACCCCTATTCCTCCACCATAATCTACCTCTTCTCATCCAATGGTCACTCGCACTCGGGATCACACTAAACCTTTAAAATCCTTCCCTGACCACATTACTTACCCCACCATTACTATTCTTCCATCTCTTGATCCTAACCTTACATCTTTCTCTTAAGCACGCAAATTTTATAACTAGTGGCAAGCCATGCTTGATGAGTTCAAAGCTCTCCATCACAACAATATTTAATCCCTTATTCCTCCTCCCTAAATATTGTTGGCTGTAAGTGAGTATTTCGTACAAAGCTTCATCCTGATGGCTCCCTATATTGTTATAAAGTTGGTTGCTAAAGGCTATCATCTATCACCCGGTCTTGATTACACTGATATATTTAGTCTTGTTGTCAAACCAACCATAATTCGTCTTATTCTTCCATTTGCCTTAGCCAAATAATGGTCAGTTTGTCAACTTGATGTTAACAATGCTTTTCTTTATGACACCTTACAAGAAACTATTTTTATGGAACAAACACCTAGTTTTGTTGATCCTCATCATCCTTATATGTGTGTCACCCACACAAAGCTCTTTATGTTCTTAAGCAAGCTCCTAGAGCTTGGTTTCACCGCTTAAGTCATAAACTTGTTGACGTTGGTTTCACTTCATCCAAGGTTGATACATCTATTTTTATTCACTCCACATTAACTCACACCACCTTTCTCCTCATTTATGTAGATGATATCTTAGTCAATGGTTCTTCACAATGATTTATTCAGACCATCATTAATGCTCTTTGCTTTGCATTTACCATAAAAGATTGAGGACTTCTACACTAGTTCCTTGGAATGGAGGCACTTTCACGCCCATTGGTATTCTTGTCACACAATCTAAATACACTCGTGACCTTCTTCACCACACACACCTCGACTTCTCCAAACTAGTCTCTACACCTATAACCCCCTTTCTTTTCACCCAAAAACACGATCTTCCGCTTTCCAATCACACTGAATCCTATAATACTATTAAAGCACTACAATATCTTTGTCTGATATCTAATTTGTTGTTAACAAAGTTTCTCAAGTCTTACATTGTCTTACTAATGATTACTGGACTGCAGTAAGATGCAATTTTCGATCTAATTTAATCATAAATTTGTTTGTAGTTTCTCATTTAAATATTTTTAATTGAATAATTTAAAAATAAAAATTTAATCATACCTGATTTAAATGTTTATTAAAAATTTTCTAAAACTATCAATCATAGCTATTCACTTATCCAGTTTTTACTAATACTTACAAATTGAAAAAAAATTAAAAGATTTTTTAAAGAAAAAGAATCTTACTATACTTTTTCTTATTTATATAAAAACACAAATAATTTTAGTTAAAATTAATTTCTAATTATAATTAAAGTTTAATTACAATCATAATTTCAGTAAAAGTAAATATCTCATCATTATTCTTTTGAAGTTTCTTAAATTTTATAATTAAGTGTAACTTAATTTAAATTACTATTTATAAAATACATGATATATCATCGATAATCAGAATTAATAAATTAAATTTTATTTAAATTTTGTAATTAAATAATTTATAATTATGTACCAAAATTAATGTGTGATGATATGTCAAAACTAATTAAAAAATTAATAATGTCAAAATAATTTAACTTACTTATCCGTATATAATTATAATGTATAATTGAATTCTTTTGTCACTTAAAAAGTTATAATTGAACATAAAGTATAGAAGAAGCATCCATGTCTTACTAGCTAGCAATCTTGCGCTACATACATACACTAGCTGTGGATGGTTAGAATCGTAAGGGTTTAACGTGGGACACGCAAAGGAAAGCGCAATAATCAAGGATTGCTAACGATGACTATAAGTCTTTAACGTAATGACAGTTTCCTGAAATATTAAAATTAAAATCCAAGGGTCGTCTTCATGGGCACTACGATCGCAGACCCTTTACCAACTTTATTTTTCATGGGCACTACGATCGCAGACCCTTTACCAACTTTATTTTAGATAAGTTCCTGCATGAATTAGGTTAACACTTTTATTGAAGTCAGGACAAAAGTCCCTTTTAATTAATGCAATCCTCCCGAAGTTTCATTGCTTCTCTTAAAATATTACCCCTTTAAATGCCACTGCGTTTCTTTTTCTTCCAGATAGTTGACATTTCTATGGGCCACAAAGCCTAGAGCATGTGGTTTTGTCTTTCTTCATCATTGGTTTCAAGAACAAAACTTCGTTTCATTGATACTGTGGCTGTTAGAGGGAAACACCGCAAGGACAGTGTGATGTTTGTTGTTAATATGAAATCCAAAAGTTGTCAAAAAAGAAGATGGTATATTAATAACAAATATCCGAAAAGTGCGGATAACATGTTCCTTGTGTACCATGCCTATCTCAACTTGACCATTTTGTATCCTGCCTAGAAACGAAACATATTGTACATGAATGCTTTTCTAAAACATGAATGGGATTGGGACCCAACTGCACCTATTTCACATGCACAAATAAGGACTATATCTCTCTCGCTTTCTCCCCAGTTCACCCCTACGGCACAATGGCTACAGATAAATGTTTCTGCGCCAGCTAAATTTTGTCACAAGTCTACGAGCAGTGTTTCTACGAAATTAATAGGTTTTAAAAAGGGCCGATAGTTAGAGAATAAAAAAAAAGTCGTTGATTGTTTTACTAGTATTAAAAAGGTAAAAAATTTGATATCTCTTTTTTGGAAAATTTTTCGTATCCTCCGTTTAGTAAGGTAATGAAACTTATTATTTAGTAGTGATTTTTTTATAAAATAATTTTAATATTAATTAATTAAATACAATTAAGTAATTAAAATATAATTTATTATATTAAAATAATTATAATTAATTAGTTATAATATAATTAATTAAAACATAATTCATCCATTAATTAAAACATTGTAATTAATCAATATATTGTAATTAATTAATTACAATATAATTAATTAAAATATAATAAAATTTTATTTTTTATTATTTTTTACAAACCATCAAATATTAATAATAATAGTAATCATTTTTTTCTCTTAATCAACCACGATAATTATAATAATAATAATATCCATTTTCATTCCTTATTATATTCATTTTAATTTTTATTAGTATTCTTCCGTACGAACCAACCATACCTTAAAATTCTTGATACATCTTTGATACGAGGGCCAAAACACCCGTGGGGATTATGATAATACGGACCTGACTGACTTCTGAAAACGGTTTCGTTATCCACTGCAAAAGGCCATTCGGAATGATCCGATAAATGTGGGAGCTGATAAGCTAGTGATTCAAAAAATGCCTTTCCACCGTAGTATTTATCTCATAATTAATTCCAAAAGATAAAAATTGCCTTTACTTAATGGGGACTCGAGTTAAATTACGCTTCTTTTGGGCGCAGAATTTAAATATTGATTGACTAAAAGTATCTATAATAGTTGAACTTCTCAAAGTGAGATTGAAAAATAGATGGCCACAGCGGGGCATCTGTAAGCTTAACCAATGCGCAAATACGTTCAGAATGCATTGCTTATTTCTGTCCCCACTGTTCTTCACAGAAGAGGAGATACGAGATAAAAAGAGTCGAGGAAACGTTAATAGGGACCTTTGACTACAACCATATTACACTTGATCTCATAATACTCGAGCACTGGAGAACATATTGATACAAAGAGTAAGAAATTCTCAGCCGTACAACCTCAAGTAACCTTTCTTGTGTTGCTTTAAGTAATTGTAAAAGTCAATTCTAGAATCTGAATCAACAAATGAGTGCATACATACCAAGTCTAGTTTCATACATACACACCGTGTTGTTGTACCATCCAAGCCCGAAATCCCCGCTCTGAGAAATGCAATGCTGCCCCCAAAGATATCTCCAGACATGCAATAGCTGATTTGGGCTGCTAGATCAATGTGTCACCAACATATTCAGAACCAGATTTGATTCATAATTCTCCTCCAATACAAATCTTGGATTTGTCAAATGGGACTCCAAACTTATATGCAACAAGCCCCTTACGAAGGAGAAGTAGAGGAAGAGACGTTGATGGGTGCTAAACAAGTATTCACATTATTGGAAACGCGTAAGCTTGTTAACGGCTGTGTCCAGAGCATCTACATTCGCCCTTAGGATTTTTCTACATTAGCATTAAGAAACCAAAAGAATAGAGAGATTGAAGCAAGCCAAATTAATCGGTTAATTAGCAAAGGAAGCAAAGAAAGAACGTACATGACAAATTTGCAATCTTAATATCCTAAACGTAAGAGTTTTTTAGTTCCTAGTGAAATCAACAGAACATGGTTACACTTGGTTAAGCAGTCAAATCCAATAGAATGAGAAAGTAAGAAAAGTCTACAGGTCCTGTGCTGAAACCTGTAGAGAACGAACAGATGTAAAGGATACAGTTTTCTGGCTAAGGCTTCCATGCCCTTCATCTCCTCATTTAATCTGCAAATACGGAAGTACAAAAATATAGTTAGGGTTCTAACTACCCAAAAGGGCAGAAATGTTGCACTGTTGAAGACCATGGAGATTAGATAATTAGTATTAAAATATAATTATGTACCCAACATAGGGATATCTTATTTTCAAATAATAAAGCAATTTAGTTATTATTTAAGAATAATGTATTTTCCTATTGTGAATATTGTACTGCTCTACTAATATAAATAGATAGGTTAAACCTTAGAAACTTTTGTCGGTTTTGTGTCCGTGGATATAAACTTTAAAGCCAAGCCACATTATACTATTGTGTAAAGATTTTCCCTCTCTACTCTTGCTTTCAATTTCGCACTTAATTTTTGCAGGCCTACTACTAGCCGACATAAAAAAAAAAAAAAAAAGTCGTTTATATTCAAATATCAAGAAAATGGTATCTAACATATTTAAGCTACAAAGGTCACTAAAATCTGATTTGCAAACACCTAATGTGTGCCATAATAGAAAATAATAGTACACTTAAAGCTGAATACCAATCCAATATTTATGGAGGAACATGACAGTTGACAGAATCAAGAAACAATCATCTCATGAAAGATTAAGTCAAATTCAAAATTTTTACAAGAGTCCAGAGTTCTAACTTCTAATAGAACAATTCTTCCCAACCAGATGACAACAGCTTCTCCCCATTTTTTCAACAGATCACTTACATACCCTAACCATAAGAGACATCTTTTCTCATATTTAGTCATTTCAATATCTGAAACAGAAATTTTCTAAAATATATGCCATATTTTGAAAATTTTAAAATAACCAACCTGAGGCATGAGTTTATGTATCTGTTTCCCTTTGTCGCTGCATCAAGCACTGTCAGAGAATAAAGGAAAGAGAAGGTGAGAATCAATACAATAAATGCAACATAATCATGAAAGTGAACGTATAAAACTTGAAAGAAAAATAAGGAGAAAAATTAATTATATTCACTTACCAGATTCTTGAACAAGACCAGCAGCATCTCCAAAACAATTCATATGATCAACCGAATTGCCAGTAACCTAACGATTGCACAAATTTCGCACATGTTCTCACGCTAAGATGAGATTAAAAATGAAAAACAAAATTGAATGTGAGAAAACAAACCTCAGAGAGGGCCAATCGAAGGGAGGCAAAGAGAGAGGTAAAGCTCTCTGCAATAGCAGTTGAGTCCCTCTCAACAACCTCCAGAGCCTTGAAGATCTCATTACGGTTCGGGACAGGATTCAACTCAGTATTCTTATCTTCTTCAAACTCAGGATACAATGATGTCGAACATCCAGAAAGATTTTGACTTTGATTAACTCCACTATCAATACCAGATTCATCTCTGTCATCATTTTGCATATTGTTCACTGCTTGGTAGACACTCGCTTCATGATTGCTAGGCTGTCTTGGTGCATTAGTCTCCTCCAATGCCATTATCTGAATGGCATTTAACAAGATCCTTACCACTAATAGTATATAACCATAACAATAATATGCCGTATGATGGACTGTGAAAAAATGTAACGACATATGTTGTATAATTGTGATAGTAATGACACTATGCGTTAATTACATTTTGTTAAGACCTTTAACACTGTAACAACCATCACAAGTTCCATCTTATTTAGTCCACCTTCGACATCCTCTACTAAATTGATTCCCAATTTCATTCAATAACATTGCATCATAATACAAAAATTCCAATGTGTTTCACAAGTTTGGTAAAACAAACTTCTCATGTTATGAACTAAGTCAAGACAACTTAACCTTTGAAAAGTTGGCTCTAACAAAATGAAAATTATTAATATAAAAATATAAAAACAAAAAATAATTCATGTGCTGTTGCACATTTCTAGTTGTCCTTGTTATGATGCCTACTTTTGATACTAATCACCTGTGTTTTAACATGACCTTTCAACCCCCCATGTGTATTAAGTTTCCCAATTATTGTCCTGGCAACTAAATTCAACTCAGCGTATCTGATTAGCTACTAAGTGCAATGCAAAGAGCTTGAGTTATGGAGCTCAACCCCGCTTTAATGATGATCATACTCGACTAAACGACTTAAATCTAATCCAAGAGCATGTTAATGAACATGATCACATATGGACGAGTGGAGCATAATAAAAAATTTCATACATGACTCAAAAGAGTCTGAAAATGATATAGCAAGAAATGGCGAGTACAACTGAAATGATATCAATCCGTTATATTGAAACAGAGCTTAGCTTCATCCCAAGGACCATTGATCTCAAACTTGTATTCCTGA
>JANZLD010000237.1:57276944-57292367 GCA_026413575.1 Erythroxylum carthagenense
AGATGCTTATATCAGTTTCCTTTTTGGTTTTGTTAGGAGACTGATAGACTTGTCTATTCTGACATTGGATGACTGTAATAGATTATTATTTTTTTATTTTAAATTTTCTGATTTCTGATATATTGTGATTTCATTACTGCAATGCCATATGGATTATTAGCGAAATTTTCTGGTAGTGAAACTTTATCGTGGGACACGTGTCGGAGCGACCTTCGGGCGTCCCGATATGTACCCTACGGTGAGGGGGCGCTACAATGAATCTTATCTTAATCACTCAATTACTTCCATTTAGTTCATGTTACATCGAATGAATGCCGACTGAACTACCCATTATTAAAATAGATCATAAGTAGCATCAAAACATAACAATCCCTATACAAGATAACTTTGGAGACCTCAAGTTAAAGCTTATACAATTATCAAATGAGGATTTCGATAGACATATAAATAATGTTCCAAATAGATTTCTCATATAGGTTTTGTTCAGTGAACTTGTTCTCTAGCAAGCACTCACATGTTTATTTAAGTATCTCTATACTTTAGTTTATAAGATCTACTACTTCCTTCATAAGAAAAAATATAATGTGTGCTAGTGCTTTTATATTTTGTTAACGTCCACTCTTAATAGAATAATGACTGGGAACAATTTAGGGATAATAAACAAATATAATATGAATCTCATTATTTTAATCTCATTATAATTTCATTTGCAATATATAATTATCTCATAGACTTTATCAAATACATTTAAACATATACAAGATAAAGAATGCCTTTAAATTATTTTGTCATTAAACTACAACCAATCTATTGGCTGTGAGTCATAAACCAACACTTAGTAATTTTCAACATACTCAAAACCTCTATATGGATAAAGAGATACCAAAGTATATAATTAAACTTTTTTATCAAAAGTTTTTAAAATATCACCCTAAAAAATAAACAACTCTTTATTCCATAAAAAATTAAAATTTCATCTAAAATATGAAGAAGTGTTTAGCATCTTAATATTGTGATTCACAATTAAATTTAAGATTGTTAGTTTTAATTCCCAATTATCCAAAGCTGAAATAAAATCTTCATACAACCCAATTTTTCACTAAATTATAAAATATGTAATTTTATTCTCATAAATAAAATAAAATCTAGATTTTTTTAACAAATCCAATCATATTGACTATTTATTGAAATAAATTTATGATAATTCCTTTTTATTGACCTCAATTGTATCAATTTTTGATAATGTAGAAATTTGGGTTAATTTACAAAGTAAACAAAAAAGCTTAAAAAGAACAATTATCATAAATTTTGCACCAACTAAAACAAATGCTTAATCATATGTTAATGACCTTGATATTTCGATCAATCAGTCAAACTAAACAAGTTGCATTATTTAAAATATCATTATTTAGAACCAAATATATTGATATGGGTTCTCTTTAAATCATGTCATGTCAACATAATTTGAAGACCCAAGGCATTAAGTTTAATTTTTGGTTTAGATTGGTAGAGGTTTTTTTTAACTAAAAAACTGCATTACTCTTTCCAAAGGAGTAAAATACTACAATACTCTTCCCAAAGGAAATACAGAAGATTGTCTTTAGGAAAAGGTCATAATATAACACCTAAGATTCAATTCAGCAATGAAGATGGAAGCAAAACTAATATAAGCCTAAGGCTAGGAGCTAATAATAGCATAAGATAAATATTTAACAATGAAATCTTCTAGGTAAGTTATCAGAGTTAAGTTGAGACTGGTAGAATTCTTGCTTACTCTGTTAAAGAATATAATAAGAAATAAAGACTAGCCTCTAGCCCAGATTCCAAGAATTCACTATATTTAAGATGAGCTTTTTCCTCTTAGTTATAACCATTGGAGATTCCATGATCCAAGCCAAAGTTCTTTGATAGAGAGATTGGATATTATTTTTGGTGTCCATAAACATCCTATGGTTCCCTTCAATTTGAATTGCATCAACTACAAAATTGAAAACAAACATGAATCTAATAATGTCATGTTTTTGTAAGCCTTCAGGTTGCTTATCTAGCCTATAATTCCAATCCAAGAAGTTTGAGGACATTAAAGATGAAATAAGCCAAGTAGCCTCAACCAAGAGTAATTGTGAAAGGGCATACAAAGTAAGGATGATATATTGTTTCTTCTACATTATTACAAAAGGCACAAAACTTATCTGGAATGCAAAATTTTCACCTAACTCTTGTTTCTAGTCTTTTACGAAACAAGATATAGGATGCTAGGAGCTTACCAAATAACGTTGTACCAATGTACCTTTTTTTTTAGCTTACGTAGGTAATTCTAAATAAGATTTATTAGTGAATGTTTCAAATTTATGCCATGACCATATCCATATGTGTGACCTACTTTGGTTGGGTTCAAGCATTGGTATTCTACTTATGATAGCCTTATAGCCAAGGATTGTATAAGAGGCTAGTTCCAATTAATTCCATTAACGATGTCAACAACTATATACACATATGAGAAAGATGACATAAGAGAACTATAGTTACATAAGAGGAAAAAAGGACTAAGCTCGTGTCAATTATCAAACTAGAGCCAAGTGTTCCTTCTATTCCCTCTAGCACATTTGAATTCTTTAATCACCAGGTTTGTGAGGTTTAAGATTTAACTTAAGGTTCTGTGAGGTACTTGTTTTTTACTTGATAGACCAGAAGCTTAATTCTCTTAGAAAGTGAATGTGAATCCATCTCACCTATAGATCTTCCATTTAACTAGGATTTTCTATGTACCTTTAGTTTAGAGGACTTTGTTAAACATTATATCGCTTAATTTTGGCACTTGGACCATTATTTTCTTTCCATACTAAAGGAAATTCGTCATCATTCTCTCAATAGTCTAAATTTTGTCAATAGGTAGTGATAAGTGTGAGCTTTAATATTAATGAAGATGATTAAAATTTGAGTTAATTAATTATAAACTCCCAGCTAAAGATAGAGACTTATTGCACTAATTTCCTAATCTCTTTTATAAGGCTTCAATAAAAGGCCAGCAATCCTTGAAGCAAGTCTTTTGGTGGTTATAAAAATACCTAAGTATTTAAAAGGAGGAGTCTAACACTTAAAACCTATTGAGGAGCTAATAAGCTCAACCATGTTTTCACACCCTCTAGAGATAAGAAAGCCACTCTTTATTAGGTTAATGCAGAGAACAAAGAGACCATCAAGCTCATTTTAAGAACTAGTAAAGAGTTAAATGGATATATAAGTAACTTTATAGAGTAGAATTAGGTTGTCTGTAAAAGATAATCTTATGATCTTAAGCTTGTCACATTTACAGTGAAATTGAATAGATCTTCTACCATTGTATTATGTTCTATAATTCTCATAAGGTTTTCAATGCAAAAAGTGTAGAGATATAGTGATTAGAGGTCCTCTTATCTCACACCCTTGCTTGCTTTAAAGAGTTTAATAGGTTCAACAATATAAGGATACTATAGGAATTGTTGAAAATATTATGAGATCCATCAAATGAATTTAGTAGGGAATCCCTAGGCTTATTAAGAAATCAAAAGAAAAAGTCAACTAAAAAAGTCAAAAGATTTGTTAAAATTAACTTTGAGAGCGCAGCTATTGATTCCTAGGCTACTATGGCAATTTTTAAAGAGTTCTTGGGCAATTAGAATGTCACCACCAATTGATCTCCCATTAATAAAAGCTTATTGACAAGGGTTGATGATGTCTTTGAGAATAGATTTCAAGAAAGAGGCTATGAGATTGTAAACAACATTACAACAAGAAATAGGCCTATAATCAGCTAAGAAATTTAAAAACAAGGAAAATTTTGATTTTATTTAGTTTAGTAAAAACAGTACCATTGGAGAAGAATTCGCAAGTGGTGCTTATAAGAGTGTTACTTATTAAATCCAACATTTTTTGGAAGAAGAATGCATTGATGCCATCAAAACTTGGATCTTTATTAGGTCCCAGGGTTTTAAAAAAAGTATTTTTGATGTTAAGCGTAAGAAAGGTTTATTAAATGTCTTCACAACCTCTTTATTAATACCTTATAAACCATATCTTTTGATATAAGGACCAAGATGAAGAACCTTTATTAACAGCAAACCTTTGAAATGATTCAGAGCTAAGCTTTTCAATTCCTTATAATTAGTGATTAGTTGACCCCTAGGAGCCTGTAAAGAGTAAATAGAATTATTGTTCCTTCTAATCAGGACTGCATAAAATTACGCATTCGTATCTCCCTCTTTCAACCATATAATTCTCACCTTTTGTTTATTAAGAGAATGCTATGCCTTAAGCGTTTCTAAATCATGAGATAGAGTAGTTCTTTCAACTTGCTAAAAGGAATCTTCCCCATGTTTTAGATTGAGAAGTTTCTTAGCCTTATTTAAGGCTTGGTGAGCTTCTTGTTAGCCAATTTAGCATTATTGATGAAGCTCATATTGCATACTTTAAGTTCTTCTTTAATAACTCTTAATCGAAACACACATTTATAAGTCCCAAACCTAACAACATGTTCTAAGTCCTCTTACCATAGGATCTTTTAACACAAGAATATTGGCAACATAATTGAAGAATCTAAAAAGTGAGTTTCTAAATGACCAAGTCCTATTCAGTATAACCCCAATAGGAGGTGACAAGAACAAAAAGGATTACCAAAGTGTGTATAACTACTAAGAAGTTCCCAATCAAAAGCCAAAGAGTGGTATCCCCCACTTAAAGTGACATCAAACTATGTCATATCTCCATTCTCTTTATGTTTCTAAGTTTATTGCATATATAATAATTATATATATTCATGTCAAATTCCTTAGAAGCAAAGTTTGGCAATGCACAGGCCCAAATTTACTCTCATCCGTTAACTTAATAGTTACCTATCTGTCATAACACAAATCTATCAAAAGCCATTAGGGAACCTCGGTTAATTATCGTGGAAAAGCACTTCCAAAACTCTCTTGTGCTTTCTTCCTTAATTAACCGCCGTGTACTTCATCCATCTTTCAAGTGAAGCAGATGATGCTTCTCTTAGTCTTCCAATGGGACGGCTTCATCAGAGCAACTATAGGACCTTTTCACCTTTTAAGTAACTATTTAATTTATTATTCTCCTACTATGATTTAGCTTTGCATGTTTAAGATTGTGTATCTATTAATTTTATACCAAATTCAATGCTCTGCCAATATTCCCACCACAACTAGGAAGTTCATTGGAGAGAAAAACTAATCATCTTATCTTCATAATTAGAGAATCCATCACTTCTTGATCAAATCAAACTCTACCTTTGAAAGTTCTCCAATTCCTCTCGTTTCATATCTCCTAACAAAGAAGATAATGTAAACAACCTAATCTCGTTTTGGTTTAGTCTTCAAATTTTTTAGATTCTTTGGTATGTCAATTAGCAAATCCTCATCCCATCTCCAGTGACATTTCTATTTAATTCTTTTTCACATGCACACTGCTAAAGGGCATTGGAAAATAAGTGATCTCTAATTTTATAGCCATCTTTGCATAGGACATTTATTGTCCATATTTAAAAATCACAATCTGTCAATCTTAGGCATTTTGTTCAATATAGCCACCCATAACAGACAAGAGGTGTTTGGTCTTAATATCTTATGTCACTATAAGGTACCTATCTACTGAGTTAAACTATTCCTAAACCATCCAGTCCTTGCATGCCGTGTTAGAAAAGGAATTAAAGGGTTGGTTTACTAAAAGTAGATGTTCAAGTTCCAACAATTAGGAGTATAATTAGGAACTAAGTGCATCACCTAATTTTAAATTTCCTTCCACCTATTGCTGAAAGTGACTACACAAACTTTAGTTTTTCGTGGGAGATTGCTCTATCATTGTACTACCATAGAAAGTCTAATTAATGGACCATAATATATATATATATTGACAAATTGGTGAAACCTTTCATCACTGAGAGATTATATACATACATACATCCTAACATTATACCACTCATCCACTCCACCCAAAAATTTCTGATATATGGAAGGCATAGACTAGGGGTAAGAAGAATGCTAAAGAATCACACACTAACTTCAGCACCCGTTCTACTGCCATCGGGAATACCGCAAGAATTAATGCCATCGTTTTTGGGACTTTGTCGATGAGGAACTAGCAACAGGAGTTTTCCTAGAAGCTGGCACACCTTTCCCGGAAAAAAAAAAAAAAGAGGGGTTACAGATTTATCTATTCACAAGAACAAGAATTTACTATAGCAATAGCAACTGTTAGCAAATTTAAGTGGAATGTATAAATGATGCAGGGCTGAAAATAACCGTGAGAAATTGTATTTATCAAAAAAAAGGCGTGAGAAATTGTATTTATCAAAAAAAAAGGCGTGAGAAATTGGAGTTTGATCAACATACTTGAAACGTTTGGAGTAGAATTTCTTGACAATGATAAACGCGATAGTCTAGATTGCGCCAATCCTTGTGAGGGCCTTGGAAGCTTTGATGCTAAACTTCGTCTACTAAATTACAAGACATTATCATCCATTAGATCTGCTTTAAAACTGTGGTTTTAAATAGGCAAAGTCAACCGAGCGGCTTAATGAGAAATAGGGCCAAATTATAAGGGAAACAACTGGGACAAAAAGCACAGTTTAATCACATTTGCAGCAATGCACAAATCAATCCTCATTTTTGAAACTTAAATCAAAAAGAATTTCCATTACCCCGGTATAAAATCTTTTAAACTGAGAAAATAAATTCCAAAGTAATCAGGGGATTGAGCAATACTTACTTCTTCTCAACCTTAGCTCGTTTTGCAGCTACAGTTGAGCTCAAAGATTCGGGTCGTGAAACTTTGACTGAATTCAATGATTCAGCACGTTTTGCAGCTTCAGCTGGTTTTGAAGATTCTGGAAAAAGAGTAAATTCCACGGCACTGCCCATTGAGCCATCGGTTTCCGTACCCATTGAAAGACCACTATCAGATATGTCACTTAATCTGTCATCAGAATCCACATCTCCAAAGCCCATAAGGTCAATATCATCTTTAGAACTCTGACCTGCACCCGTTCCAGAATGTTTTGATTGAGTTGAATGGTCCTCTTGTTGCCTCAATTCAACCATTGACTCTGATTGGGATAGCGGTTCCTTTGGGTTCCAGGAGTCGTCCATAGACTGAGTTGAGCCAAATTCAGAACGTCCTTCGCCGTGTTCTGAATTGTTATCCATGTTTATCTTCTCAAAATTTCCAGAGCCCTTCACTGTGGGTAGCGTAGGGCTTTGTCTTGGAGTCCCAGCTGAACGCCGGCCTGGAGAGAGGGATTCATACCTAAGTGAACTTCCATACTTCACACCATTGACGGAAACCCTAAGCTGCTGTAATCGCTCAATCTCTTCATCTTTCTTAGCAATTGTATCCTTCAGGAAAGAAACCTGTAGGATAGTGGTCAAATAAGAATGTAGTAAAACAAGTCTCATCTGTATTTTCAAGTAAAACATCAAACTGCATTCACTGTCTACTAATTTTTATTCCCAGAAAAGTCTACCGAATTTAGTCCCCAAAACTGACTGATAGGAAGGCCACAACAAATCTGGAAACAAGTTACTTCTATTAGAAAACTAATGGAAGCTCCAACTGTGTCCAGAAAATTTACAATTTAAAACCCAGGTAACAGAATAGGCAACAGCACAGGAATATTGTCCACCATAGCCCCGCCTTCATCATGCATATTCTACTGGTTAAGGTGAAAAAATCAGAAATGAAAACCCTCAAGCCAGAATATTTCAATAATCAATAAATAAGGTTATGCATAATCTTATGTTAGTCCACAAAAACTGGTTGAAGAGTTAACAATTGAGGCTTATGTACAGTGAAATGGCTTGACATACGGACTTTATGGCTTCCCGATCCCAGGAGAAGTTCCAACAGAAGTGGCCACAGTGATAAATACTGCTACTGTCCTAAAACTAGAAGAAATGAGCAGGAAAAAACTTGAAAACCTGCTCCATGAGTTCTCTAATATCTCGTCCTTCTTTGTGGCTCCTTGCAGCACCCAACTCAACACCAGAAACCCTCTGAGCAAACTTCAAGGCACTAATAGTCTCGGAGTAGGAATAAACATCGGGATTGAGCTGTACAAACATGAGTGTCTTTGCTTGACCACCTGAAACATAAAGGACAAACAAATAGTGAACCCATTTGAAAGATAAAAAAAGACTGGAATAAAACTTAAGAGCATCTAACATCAAGACAGAGTATGGATAATGCTATTAATATAAATACTACCTAAGGAAGATTGAAGTACTTGAGTTAATTTGCTATTTCTGTATGGCACATGAAAACTCTTTTGTGCTAAAGCAAATATTACATCTCCCAGGGCAGATAGAGATTTGTTTATATGCTGTGCCTCCCT
Source organism: Erythroxylum carthagenense (assembly GCA_026413575.1). NCBI lineage: Eukaryota > Viridiplantae > Streptophyta > Magnoliopsida > Malpighiales > Erythroxylaceae > Erythroxylum > Erythroxylum carthagenense. Next base: position 57,285,319 of record JANZLD010000237.1, read on the forward strand.
AAGCCTGTCACCAATTACTTCAGATCTATCCACCCTTTCACTGCCGGCGAGATCCACCAAATGCAGACTACCACGTAAAACAGCACCATTCGCCAAGTCCGTTCCACGAACATGAACAGTAAGAATACTGCGAGGTACAATTTGATAAAAAGATTGAATACTGATCAAGTTGAAACCAAGCATTCAACATAATCATTATCAGATGGAGTACCTGTGGGATCTGCTACTCCTTTCATTTAGGGCTGTAGCACCTATAGAGCGGTTCATGAGCCCAATGTTCATCAGTTCTAATACATCTTCAATTGACATCACAGAGTGCATGCTCGCTTCAGGAACGGCTAACCCATTTGAATGGGTTGTATTCCAAATCCCGAGTGTATGCAAGTCAAGGATAACAGAAATGAAAAGGATAAGAATTATCTTTCACTAGTAGGTTACGACACTTTCAAAATGTACATTCAAGAATCAGTTACTGAATATCAGAAGCACATAAAAAGACTAGAACATACTTGAGACAGGCCATGTAATTGGAAATCCCAACAGGTAGGAAATGCCCGGGAGTCTACAGAAAACAATAAACAACAGTGAAAGGATATCTTTTCTGAATACCATCACTTGTTAGCAAATCACGAACTTGTTCGTTATATATCTCAACCATTTGAACACCAACTTCATATGTTATGGAGCTTTTTCTGTTCAGAGAGATTTGAAAAAGATCGTGTAATGCTCGATAGTTGACCCCCCAATCTTCTTTGGATGATATATTAGGTCCACTCTAAAGGAAAGAATAATCGCTGAAATTATATAAAAATAGAAATATACGAAACATCAACCTATAACAATATTGAGGCACAAGTACCGTCACACAATCAAATGGAAGTAGCAATTATGTTTGTACCATTGTATATGTCTTTCCTGAGCCCGTTTGGCCATATGCAAAGATGCACACATTGTATCCATCTAGGACAGACCTAATTAACGGTTGGATGTCAAGAAACACCTCCTCTGCCAACAAATGACATCCATAAGATACAACAGTATATTGAAAATTTATGACTGCAAAAAAGCAAAAAGGAACGAACTATACAAAAATTTGAAGAAATAAATAAGAATCAACCATCTAGCACTAATATGTAACCTTGACTAGCTGTTGGGCCAAAGACCTTGTTAAATTTGAAGAGCCTACGAGTGTCCTTTCCTTGTTTTGAGGGGTTTGAAACAACCAACTCACCATTCTCGCCAATGTATTCTATTGTTGTTTGCTTCTTGCATTGCCCGGGAAGCAAAGGTCTTATACGGCAGTACACTCTAATATTTCCTGTACTCAAAGAAACATAATTAAGCAACTAACAAAGGAAACTAATGACAGTCATCCAAGAATACCTTTCAAATCCTGAACCTCATTGTACAATGTCCGATTTTCTGCCAGGACTGAATTGTAATTTTTTGCAGCATCTGCTAGTCCTTTAAGTTCCATTCCTACTCAGGATAAGTAATATATGCTGATCATAAGAAGTCCAATATACAGAAGCTTAATTTCATGCGAAAACAACAAATTGAAAAGCTAAACATTGCCCTACCCAAGGAATGAAGTTCCTCTGAGTAATTCCTTTTTGCTATCAAGACTTCATGCTTTATCAACTCAGAAGCTGCCATGAGCTCCTGGAGATAGCAACATTAAGAATTAACACGATAAGTGTAAGCATCAACAGGTATCCAGATTAAAATAAAACAAAAAGGAGGACTAACCTCTAAAATTTTAGATTGATAATCTATTAAGTTTCTATAAGTTCCCTCCTTTTTCTTCCATCTCTGAGATTTAGATTCTAAACATGACTGAAGTTCTTTCCCCTTGTTCCTTGAATCTATTAGAAAGGACTCAAGCATCTTCGACCTCTTCTCCAACTCAGCTTTAGTTTCACTAGCCTGCACTTCCAGTAGCAAATACTGCTCTTCGTAAGCCCTTTTGGCCATTTCTAGCTTCTCTTTAAGTTTTGAATTCTCGATATCCCGGTTGCTTTTCTCTTCCTTCAATCGAAGTAAATCAAGCTCTTCAAGTTTTTCCTTCTCCTCAAGTTTTATTTTATCAATCTTCAAAGAATGTAAATGAAGGAAAATTTGAGACAAGAATTATCTGATAAAGACAAAAGAGTCAATCATTAATGCATCATAACAAATAGCCTTTGCTTAAAAGCATCTTGCCCTAACAACATTGGTCATCTTTGTTAGAAAGTTGTCATGAGCTGTCACCTTAAAATTGAGGAATCAGGCTGATATGAGTCCTCAATATATAGGAAACGGCCATTATAATTTACCATACAAATAGAACTTTCACATATATATGTACACCAGTGTAGACATTGTTATTAAGTGCAATAAAATTACTTTTCATTCTTTATATACTCACAACATAGTATCAAAGCCAAATAAAAATGAGTTTCTTTCTTTTTTTTTCCCTTGAGTTTTTTCATTGTCAATGGTGAGGTTCTTTGATCCTCCTCGATGGTGTCTATCACCCACAAATTATTAGCAATAGGTAGTTAGAACACTAGCAAAGACCTTGTGGTAGACACTAATCTAGTAGAAATTATGTGGATTGGAGTAAAAGTGTTCAGGTATATCTTCAAAGAATTGATAAACACGACCACTTCACTAGTTACCCCATAAATGATGATAGAAAAAAGTTTGGTTTAATGTAGATGTAAAAACATTCTTGCTAATTCATAATTTCATTGATGCTGAGGCAATTTATCTTGTCAATTATTGCAAATTTATTAAAGAGATTATTGATTAATTGGATTTCTTATACTCTAGTAAGGACAATATATCTTGAATCTATGAGTGCAAGAAATTGCATTGTCCTAGTAACTATGATCCGCCACTTACCGAATGTTTTATAGAATTTAAACGTGTATGAAGAACTCAATACCTTTATACCTTTCAATACTAACATAAAAGCTCAACATTCTTAATGTGAACAGATGACTACTATGAGTTTTCTTGCAAGATTTCCATCTAAATTTGATGTTGTCCAAACTCAAATTTTTACTAGTTCTAAAATGACTTCTCTACATAACAACTTTATTAGGTTGTTAAGTGAAAGATCTAGGAATCCTCATCCTTATATTACTAGTGCCCTTATAAGTTAGGTATGAAAAGTGAGATTGCTCAAGGGAATCATCATAAAAAAGATAGTTGGAATAGCTCTCATATAAGTAAGAGTGGTGGAAGTGATCATGGTCAAACTAATAGATCATATGTTAGTATTGAAACATTCTTGGTGGAAACATCATGGAAAACATCCACAACAATTTAAAGTTGCTAATTTGCAACTTAAGAGAATGATCATATGTCTACAACTTCATCTACTAATAAATCTATATTAATATACGTCGAATAGTTTATATATGTCGAATAGTTTGCTTGTTTCATTAAGTACCAAGCTTGTCAACAGCCTTCTCCTTTCATAACACCTGTCAATCAAGCAAGCAAGACAATAACATGTCCTAGGTCCTCTTCTCAAAATTGGGTCATTGATTCAAGTGCTATAAACCATATGGCAGGTAACTCAGGTATCCTTTCCTCTTTTCGCTCCTATAAAAATTTGTCTTGTTAGAGAGCAATTCTACTACTTCCACTACAAGTTTTAGGCCAACCAATTCTACACCAACTCTATTGGTTTTGTTTGTTTTATGGCTACAATTTTTCTTTAAAATTAATTTATGCCAATGAAATTACTCATACTCTCAAGTGTAGTATATTTTTCTCTCTTAACCATTGAATTTTTCAAGATCTTATGACAAAGAAGATTATTGGTAGAGGACAAGTCTAGTGTCTTATACATATTTGAGAATATTACTCCTCAATGTATCATATGTTCCAATGTCTTGACACCTTTTGACCTTCACTGTCGATTGGGACATCCCTTTTTAATTACTTTGCAAAAGTTATTAACTCAGTTTCAAAAGATACCTCATTTAGATTGCAAGCCATGCCAATTTGAAAAATAATATCGTGTCTCTTATATACTTTATAATCACTAAAAGAGTCACATCTCCCTTTGAATTAGTACATCCATGTTCAATTACGTCCAAATCAAGTTTTTCGATATTGTTACTTTTATGAATGATTATTCTCGTACTACGTGACTATACCTAATGAAATATCAACCAAACTTGTTTCCTATCTTCTGTTATTTTTGTCATAAAGTGCAAATGATTATTCTCGTACTACATGGCTATACCTAACAAAAAATCAACCAAACTTGCTTTGTATCTTCTGTTATTTTTGTCCTAAAATATAAACACAATTCGAGACATAAATGCAATTTTTACAGAATAACAATACTAAAGAGTATTTTTTCCAAGTCTTTACAATCTCACATGTCTCAAAAATGTATTTCATATCACCCATCCTGCATTGATACACCATCATAGAATGGCATTGGAAAGCATAAGAATAGGCACTTAGAAGTTGCTTAAGCCCTCCTCCTTAACTATAAAGTTCCCAAACAATTTTGAGCAGATGCCATTTTTATGTGTTTTTTGATCAATCATATGCCATCCTTTATACTTCAAGGTATCATTCCTTACACTACTTTGTTCTTATCCCAATCACTTTTTTTATATAATCACACATTTTTTTGTTATACATGTTTTGTTTGGGATGTTCATCTACAATTGTTTGAACTAGGACCAAAGCCTTTAAAAGTGTTCATTTCTCTTCTTTATAAAGTTTATTGGTGTTATTCCCTTACTTTGGATTTGGTTTTTGCTGATGTTACTTTCTTTAAGCACATCCCAATCTTTAATCTTCCATTATTCCAATAACAGAAGGGAGAAAATATTTTGTTATATCAAGAGACTAAAATTCACACAAGTTGAATCATTAAACCACCTATCACTCGAGCATACTCCCTTGAACCTCATCCAAATCACTCATATCCTTCACCTACTCCTCTATTTAAAGATCTTATTCTTGACCTTCCTAGTGTTATTCAAAAAGGAAGACAACAATGATTCGTCTCCTTCACCTACTCCTCTATCTAAAGATCCTATTCTTAACCTTCCTATTGTTGTTCAAAAAGGAAAACAACAATGTTCTCATCTCATTTCATCATTTGCATCCTATAACTAATTATCATATTTTTTGCATTGTTTTATTGCCTTTTTGGACAAAATCTCAATCACTAACAATATTTGTGATGCTATATCTCATCCCGATTGACGAGTTGCTACACACGACAAAATAAAGGCTTTAGATAACGAAGGTACTTAGGAATTAGTAAACCTAGCAAATAAGCAAGCTTTTGGTTATAAGTGGGTCCTTGCAGTCAAGGTTAATCCTAATGGTTCAATAACACAATTTAAGGATCGCTCAGTTGCAAAGGTTATGGTCAAATTTATCATTATTTAAACACTCTCTTCAATTGCCAAACTTGCATTTGTTCGTCTCTTTTTTTGTTGTTGCAACTAATAACTAGCAGACCAATAGGATGTCAAGAACACTTCTTTTCATGGTGACCTTCAAGAAGAAGTGTATATGGAGCAACAACCAAGATTTGTTGCAAAGGGGAATCTGGAAAGGTTTGTCAACTTCAAAATCATTATATGGATTAAAAAAAATCCCCATGTTTGGTTTGGGAGATTTAGTGAAGTAGTTTGAGAGTTTAGGTCAAAAACACAAAATTGTACCATATTCTAGCAATAACATGATAATGGGTTTATTTTATTGGTAGTTTATGCTAATGACATTGTTATTACTAGCAATAACAGTGCAGATATTCCCTTCTTGAAGTCTTTTCTTCACATACATTTTCGAACAAAAGACTTAGACATTTGGAAGTACATTTCAATGATTGAAGTTGCAAGATGTAGAATAGGTATCTTTTTATCTGAGGGAAAATATGTTCTTGATATCCTAAAAGAGGCAAGATATTTAGGGGCTAAACCTTGCACTACACCAATGGCTACCAACCTCCAACTTATAGTAGAAGATAGAGAGTTGTCCGCAAATCCTAACAAGTATCAAAGGTTGGTAGCCTTTGGTTGGAAAATTATCTTGAATTGGTAGCCATTGGTTGGAAAATTAACTATCTTGCAATGACACTTCCTGACATAGCATATCTTATTAGTGTTGTCAACCAATTTATGTCTTCTCTACAAACCACCCATTAGGCAACCTTAGAAGAAATTCTATATTATCTTAAAAGATCTCCAGGGGATGACATATTCTATAACAATCATGGCCATTCTCATAGTGAACACTTTTCTTATGCATATTAGGCAAGTTCTAAACATGACAAGATACTAGCTACTCGATATTGTGTCAGGTAATATGATATCTTGAAAAAAAAAAATGTAATCTAGTATCTCGATCAAGTGTAAAATCGGAATATCAACATGTGAACTTTTGATGCATTTGAGATTGTCTCAATAATTCTACACTTGCGAAAATATGATGTGATAATCAAGTAGCTCTTCATATTGCATCAAATATTGTTTTCTATAAAAGGATTAAGCACATAAAAATAAATTTTAACTTTATACATTTGAAAATTTAGCACAAGTTGACTACTAGACATGTTAAAACTAGAAAACAATGTTAAGACATTTTTACAAAAGCTTTGAATTGACTAAGAATCAACTATATTTCTAACAAGTTGGACATGATTGACATATATGTGCCAACTTAAGAGGGAGTATTAGAAAGTTGTCATGATCTATCATTAACCATAAGATTGAAAAAACAAATTACTAACCCAAACTCAAGGCTAATATGATCCTCAATTAATAAGATATATGACCTTTATTACTTACCATCGAAACGCAACTCTCACATTTATATATGCCAACAGTGTAAACATTGCTATTAAGTGCAATAAAACTACTTTTCATTCTCTTTATATTTGCAACAATCTTCATATGTCAAAGGATTCCCATAAGATATTGTCTCTAGTGTGTGTTATGTCTCCACTAGAATGTTCCTAAATATGGCAATAAACTTGGACAACAAATATTGACACAAGGTAGCTATGCATAAGAAACAAA
>JANZLD010000237.1:57329863-57374341 GCA_026413575.1 Erythroxylum carthagenense
ATATGGACTATTTTGCAATTTTTAAAAAGTTTAGGGATTATTTTATAAATTTAAAAAATATCCCGAAACGGTACCCGATACCGACCGATACCGGTACAGTTCCATTCTAGAGCTCAATCCGGTACTGAGCCCGGTACGGTATTCATAACATTTACATAAACTAAATAGTTTAAGGAAATAAAAAATATATCGATTTAAATAAAAAATTTTAATTGCACAAAGAAAGAAAAATTGGACTTACACGTTTATTAAGAAAAAAAAGGCTCTAAAGATTTTTAATAGGTCTAGTCTCCAGACATACAAAAGTAATAAAACCTAATGGATTCACTTGCTTAAATTATTTCTTATGGATCCAAATTAAAAAATATTATCAAAAATAAAAATTTCTTAACAGAATTATGATCCCAGACTAAAAAGAGTTAATATAAACAAAAGAAAAATTTTCTTAATGCATTGCGAGTTAAACTAGTTTTTATTCTTAATTAAAATATGAGTTCTTTGGTAATAAATTTTGCTTTTTTAAAAAATATTTTTAATAAAAAATTATTAATTTAATTACAATTAATGAGGTGTCTTCCTCTCCATTTAAATCCTTAAAGACACATTAAACATAAATAACATAAGAATACAATTTCCTTTTAGAGTTGATTTTAGGGCTTAGGTATAATTCGCTTCTTCCAAGCCTATTCCTCAATTAATTTTAAAACTACCATTTGGATTATGGTCCCTAACGTAAATTAATATTTCCTAATGTCATTTTATAAAAGCATGATCTAAATTACACATGCTCAAATAAAATTTACATAAATACCAAAAATAATGCTTATTTTATTTCATATAAAAATTAGGCTTGAGCCCTAAAAAAATTGTCTCCTTTACTCTACTTAACACTGTTAACAAAAAATTTAATGTCGGACTATTTTTGCAATAAGATGAAAGTTATGACATTTTAATGTGATTTTTTAAAATTTAAGGCAAATATTATAAAATTGAGTAAAGTTTAGAATCTTTTTACAATTAACTCTTTAAAATTTTAAAATTAAATTTGGCTTTCACAATACATATATGCAGAGAGAAGTTATAATGACCTTATTATAAATACATATTTTTAGATAAATAGGACAACCTTGTTATACTTACATATTTTAATTTCATAATATATGTTCATTTATGACAAACAATAACTACTTTGACCATAATTCTATGCATGCTTAAATAAATTAAGAACTTAGAATATTATGATATAAGTTAATTTACTTTCACATCTATTACATATGTATGTATATATTTTTCTTACATAAAGATTTATTTAAATATTTAAAAATACTAAATATATAAATTCAGTGTTATAAATATGTAATGTGCATATATTTTATATAATTAAAATTTATTAATAATTAATAATTGTCAATGTTTGTGAATTAAATATAATTTTTAAGATAAACATTTATTTTCTGATTTAACATGTACGAAATTCAAAATAGTCAAACTACATTACATGAAGTATAGCTTTAATATTGTTGATATTTGATATTCAAATATTTTTAATTAATAACGTTTTAATTATAACTGTATATGATGTTTTATTTAAAGTTTAAAATTAAATATTTATCATATTAAAATTATTACCGATCAATTTAATATATATTTATAAAATTTAAAATTATTGTCAGCCAAGACTGCTTCGCGAAGGATTTACGTTGAATTTAACTTTCAAAAGCCACTTACAAAGGTCAAAAAGCTTATTTCCAAAAAAAAAAAAAGGTCAAAGAGCTGCACGAAACATTCACAAATAACGTCAATCCCGTTCCAATAAGCTAGACGCTGCCGCGCCAGAAGAACTCTGGAGGCGGCGCTCGTTAGGAAAAGTAATTTTCATTTTGAGAACTTGACCCTAACTTCCCCTCAAAGTAATTTTATGGGAAAGTAAAACGCCAGACACTGCACAAACTTGTTTCTGTTCGGAAACAGCTGAATTCATTGAGGTCCTTGTCATTCCTTGGCTCTGGGTTATTGTGTTCTTTGTTGTATGTGCTGTTTGGGTGCGGGGAAGGTAGGGAAGTAAGACATTTTCAGTATTTTGGCTGTTGTATTCAAAGCTTGTTTAACTCATAACTTAGATTAACTAAATGCACCTGTTGGCTTTCTGGAATTGAAATCCAGTGATTTATTTTCTTTTAATCTCTATCTCTGTCTACTATATTGCATTTTATGGAGAAAAAGAAAGGCATTGCATTAGTTTTTGGTTATTTGTCATAGTGATCTTTGGATATAAATCCTCATAGATTGTAGGAATTGTTTACATAAAAGAATGAAAATTTGTGATGGTGTAGAGGAACATGTGTCTTTGTAATCCTCTATTATCCTCCTTCACTTGGGGGAAATTACTAGTTTGTATTCAGCCAAATTAGTCATTCCATTAATATTGTCAGGTGTATGGTGCATTTATTACACGATCACTTCTTTTAAATTTTTTTTTTCAGTAGGCTTTCTTTTTCCGCCCTTTTTAATATCACTTGCTGTTCTAAAGTGTTTGGTGCATACAGGAATGTTGCAACACCAAGCACCTTGATGTGTGTGAGTCATGGTGAAGAGATGGATCAACGATTCTCTAATTCTATAGTCGTGAAATAGTGCTGCAAGAATATTTATTGGTAAACAAGTTACCTTGTTGCATAATCTTGCATTTTCTTTTCACTTTTTGGAATGATCGAGTTGCAATTTGAGTCTATTGTCATCTCCGTTATGAAAATAAGGAAGAAATTTCTTTTTGTTTGACATCCAGCATGACATTTCCTGTTTTTATACGCTTCTCAGAGGGAAAACTATGAATTTATATGTGTAGAGTGTTTGACACGATTACTTAATAGTCCTATTTGTTAGAACCAGGTTAACTTGCATTGATTTGCTCTTTTTTTTTTTTTTTTGTAAATCATCGATTTGCTTTTTTTGATGCCAATTTTGACTTTGCATTGCAATTACTTCAGATTGAGAGAACAGTGCTCTCTTTGTTTCTGAAAGGAAGTTCTTGAGACATAAGAGAAAATGTCTGGGTGCAAAAGTCCATCCAGAAGTGGCCAAGCATCGATTACATACAAATCAGGCAGAATTGAGAGCGCAACGATTGACCTTAATGATCTCGTGAACAAAAAAAAATCCCGTGGTATATTGGTTGGTCATGGCCATAAAAGCAGTGAATCTGAAGCAAGGTGCCCTGAGATACTGACCACAAGAGAGCTCATTTCAACATTTGGGGAGATATGGGATCTTGTAGGTCCTGCTCTTTCCAAATCCAAAGAGAAATTAAATGGCAATTCTCATGTTTGTCAAGAAGGGGTTATTTTGGGTTATCGGTGGGATGCAAAAGTTGGTGAGGCACCTTCTTTGGATAATTGTCATAACCCTTGTGGTAATGTGAGGAACAGAGGCCATTCTATGCTTTTGATGCAGCCAAAACTCAAGTTTACTAACATAACCCAGAAGATGGCTTTATATGAACTTTGCAGTGAAAACTACTTACATCCATTATTCTTGCAGTTTTCAAATGGAGGAATTAACTTACCAGATGAGTCTAGTGAGGGAAAGGGGCTTCTTGGACTGTTTTTCAAATATGAATTGGAAAAGATACAAAATAGGGTGAAGAAAGCTGTTCCTACTGAATCTAAGTTTCTTGTCAATGAGATTGACAAAGCAGTAATGACTAAAAGCTGCTCTCTAGAAATTAATAGTAGCAAAAAGGACTGCATATCTGGAGATACTGCCTGCCAGGCTGATTTTGAAGGTTGTTTTCCTGAACCAGTAGATGGTTCTTTGTGCCGTGCAAACAAAATTGAAAGTGCTAGTGGAATGACCAGCTCTTTGCACACTAATCATTTTCTCCAGGATATTCGAGATGGTAATGTCAGTGGTACTGTTTCAAAGGCGTTGTGTTCAAATCTAATGGATAACCAAATTAATGTTTCAGCTTTAGATAAAAGTACCAATAAAAATTTTCAACAGGATATCAATGATAATGAAGTGTTAGAAAATGGAAGAAAACAGCCTCAAAAGACTTGGATGAATGAAAAATGTAAAGCAGAGATAAACTCATCACCCCGTGAAAGACCTCATCTTGCCTTTAGTAAGCAAGAGCATGCTTTTGCTGGGGCATTAGCTGGAGTATTTGTTAGCTTTTGTTTGCATCCTGTTGACACTGTGAAGACTGTCATTCAATCTTGTCCGGTAGTTAAGAAGTCTCTGCCCCATGTTGCAAAATCAATTGTTTCTGAAAGAGGTAAAATTGTAAATGACAAACTAAATCTTCTTCTTGGCAGCAACCTGTAAGATTTATTGTTTTTGGCTAATGTATACAATCTGAATTGCTAATACCATTATCTACATTAACTGTGATACCTTCTTAGGTATAGTTGGGCTTTATCGCGGCATTGCTAGCAATATTGCATCTTCAGCACCTATTTCTGCCATTTACACCTTCACGTATGAATCAATCAAAGGATCCTTGCTTCCTTTTTTCCCCAAGGTAGCATTAATATCTCCCTTTCTTGCATTGGTAATGTTTTAATACTTAACGTTGGTAGATGTATATAGACTAAGGTTATATCTGTAACTATTTTTATATCATTTTATACTTGTATGCAGTATATTTGTGGTGTTGGGATTGACACATTTACTCTTTTTAGTAATTCACACTACTCTGCGTCTGGGACCCAGACTGGAATAAACTTTTTTTTTTCAGTGTCTTTGGTTGTTCTTCAGGCTAAATTTTGGATCTTTATATTGTATCTAAAGGTCTTAACTACTTCCTTTTGCAGGAATATCATTCTTTTGCCCACTGCATTGCTGGAGGTGGTGCCAGCATTGCAACTTCCTTTGTGTTTACTCCTAGTGAGCGTATAAAGCAGCAGGTGCAAGTTGGTTCACACTATAATAACTGCTGGTATACTTTTTGGGTAGTAGCTTACATATTCATTTCACTGTTTGTGCTATCATGCTGCTGTATTTTATGTTTCCCAGGATTTACCAATTTTACTTCCACATTTGCTTTTGTTAACTGCCTACAAATATCTGTGTAGGAATGCACTTTTTGGTATAATTAGAAAGGGTGGTCTGCCTTCATTGTATGCTGGCTGGGGAGCTGTCCTATGTCGGAATATTCCACACTCCATTATCAAGGTTAGCTGGTTGAACTTGACTCCTCTATATTTGAGTCTCTGAAAATGGTAGTCGATATCATTATTCCAGCCCTCACATAAAGTCCTATCTCCATTCTCCAACTTTTAAAGCCTGAAATATGCTCGACGTAAGCTTTTTCCAGCCTAGAGATGTGGAGGAACCTACTTTAGCAGCATATTTCACCCTTCCAAGTAGGGTTTTCGTACTTCCTTTCTCATACCTTGTTAATCATTTCACCTTAACAAGTTGCTGTATGAATCATGGAGTGTATGATGCTACAAATTTGTACTCTACTACCTGTTATGGTTCCATTCGGGCCTCTCATTGGACTACCCATGCACTTAATATGTTTATCATTAAACAAAGAGGGATGGTTTCTTTGAGTTTTACCCATCAAAACAAAAAGTTCAATTGCTTTATGACTCATTTTGGTAATCTATGACTTATGTAATTGTAGGATTTTTGAGGAAAACTTTATTTTTTCTCATTTTTATTTATGATAGAATACATTGAATTTATAGGATACTTTGTACCCTTGGAAAAGACTAATAAAAACAGAAATAAGCTAAATATAGTAACTAAAATATACACTACCTTATTTCTAAGGATCCTTAACCCCAATTTAGCGATTCAAGTCCTTTATTAAAAAATAGAGACAACTAGGAATTAGTAAAAGGAAATCAAACTAAATCTTTTATTTTCTAACACTCCCCCTCAAGTTGGTGCATAGATATCATGCAAACCTATCCTGCTAATAAGGAAGTCAAATGATGGCTTGCTCAGTCCCTTTGTGAGGATTTCTGTTTGTTGTTTTTTTTGGAACAAATGGCATATAGATTAATCCTCTGTCTAGCTTCTCTTTGATAAAATGTTGATCAACTTCAACGTGTTTAGTGCAATCATGTTGCACTGGGTTATTTGCTATATTGATTGCGACTTTGTTATCGCAGTATAACTTCATAGGAGTCTCTAAAGGCAACTTTAACTCTTTTAGTATCCGCTGTAGTCATAGTAGTTCTCAAACACCATTGGCTGTTGCTCTATATTTAGCCTCAACACTACTTCTTGCTACTACGCTCTACTTTTTGCTTCTTCAAGTTACCAAATTACCCCACACATAGGAACAGTATCTCGTTGTTGATCTCTGATCAGTAGAGGACCTAGCCTAATCTACATCAGTGTAGATTTTGATCCTAAATTAATAATTTTTTTAAAACACAGGCCTTTTCTTGAAGATTTCTTCAAATACTTTAGAATATGGTAGGTAGCCTCAAGGTGTTCCTTTGTAGGTGAGTGCATAAATTGACTCACAAAGCTGATTCTGAAGGCTATGTCTGGCCGAGTGTGAGATAAATAAGTTAACTTACCTACCAGCTTCTGATATCTTGTTGTATCCACCGGGCATCCTCCTTTGCTATTTCCCAGTTTCACATTTGGATCCACTGATGTATTTATCGGTTTACATCCACTCATCCCTGTCTCTTTCAACAAATCTAGCACATACTTTTTTTGGCTAACAACAATCCCCCTTTTTGATCTTGCTACTTCCATTCCAATGAAATATTTGAGCGAACCTAAATCTTTGATTTCAAATTCAGTAGCCAAATTCTTCTTTAAGCGATACATCTCTTCTAAGTCATTGCCTATCAAGATAATGTCATCGACATAGACTATTAAGGTTGTGATTCTTCCACTTGATGAGTACCTAAAAAACATTGTGTGATTTGTTTGAGATTGTGTATAACTTTTCCTTTTCACCGAACAAGTAAACTTCTCGAATGGGGTGATTGCTTCAAACCATAAAGGGACTTAATTAGTTTGCATACCTTCGGGCCAAATTTTTCTTCGAAACCCGATGGAGCATCCATATAAACTTTTTCTTCCAACTCCGTTCAAGAATGCATTCTTGACATCTAATTGTTGTAAAGGCCAATCGAGATTGGCAGCCAATGAAAGAAGAACTTTTACAGTGTAAAGTTTTGCTACTGGAGCAAAGGTCTCCATGTAATCGATTCCGTATCTGGGTGAAGCCTTTAGCAAAGGTCTCTCTAGGGATCCATCCGAGTTGTATTTTACCGTTTTACCGTAAATACCCATTTACACCCTACAATCCTCGTGTCCTTTGGCAAATCCACTTCTTCACATGTTCTGTTCTTCTCGAGAGCTCTCATCTCTTCTAGAATTGCTTCCTTCCATTCAGGAACTTGTACAGCATCTTGAACATTTTTTGGAATCTCCACAAGTGACATTTGATTAGTGAAGAAGGAGAAAGCAGGAGATAGGTTTTTATAAGACACAAATTTTGACATTGGGTGTTTAGTACACGACCTAATCCCTTTCCGAAGAGCAATAGGAATGCAAAGATCTATAATGGGTTTTTCTTCAAAAATAGAATGTAAGGAGGGAGTATCATCTGGAGAGTTTTGAACTGAAAGAGGCATACTCGAAGAGTTTCGGTCCTGCCCGAGTTGGAATCTTGGCCTCGTTGGGAATTTTCGGACATCTTTTCTTGAGTTAAAACAGTCTTTGTTGGTGAGATGTTTGTCACTAGTTTAAACATTGAATTATTTTGAATCTGGAAAAGATCTTCATTCACCAGGGTTTTGATTTTATCCCAAGTCGGATCTTCATTATTTTTCTCCCCCTAAAGAGGAGACTTAAAAAAAGGTGTCGTTCCAAAGAAGGATACATCCATGGAAACAAAAATATTTTTCAAAGTAGGATCATAGCATTTATAGCCCTTTTTGGTTAGTGAATATCCTACAAAAACACATTTATGAGCTCTAGGATCAATTTTACTTTGGTTTGGGTCATGATTGTGCATCCAAAGAGTTTAATGGGTAAATAGGATACTATCCGAAAAGATGAATATTTTTTTTAAAAAACTTGTAAAGGAGTTTTGAAATCTAAAATCTTTGAGGGCATTCGATTAATAAGATAGGTTGCTGTAAGAATAGCTTCACCCAAAAGGTACTTTGGAACATTATTTGTGAAAAATAATGCTCTTAATACTTCTAGTAAATGTTTGTTTTTTCTCACCCCATCTCCATTTTGTTTGGGGGTATCATTGCATGAACTCTGACGAATAATTTCCTTTTCAATAAAAAACTCCCCAAAGTCTTATTAAAAAATTCCTTCCCATTATCAATTCTAAAGATCTGAATGTTTTCATCAAATTGTGTTTGAACCATGGTATAAAAGTTTTTAAAAACTTCTTCAACCACAAATTTTTCTTTCAATAAATTTACCTTAACTTATTCTAGTGTGTTCATTTATAAATGAGACAAACCATTTTTTTTCGAAGAATTGTTGGTGTTCTTGAAGGACCCCAAACATCACTATGAATTAAAGAAAATGGTTTAGTGGGTTTGTATGGTCTTGGAGGATAAAAGGCTTGATGTTGTTTTGCAAACATACAAATCTCACACTGAAATGAAGATGGGTTTTTATTAATAAAAAGAGGAGGAAATAAATGTCTTAAGTAATGAAAGTTTGGATGACCAAGTCTATAGTGCCATAGCATTATTTCATGATTAATAGAGGAAAATTCAGATTCAAAGCATAAACTACTGACTAGTAGTTTACTTGGGATGGTTTAATCTTCAAAGAAATATAGTCCTCCTTTTTCCCTGGCACTGCCAATCATCCTCCTCGAGGCCGTTTCCTGAAACTCAAAATGAGTTGGATGGAAATTAGCTTGACACTTTAGATCATAGGTTATTTTACTAATAGAAAGAAGGTTACAAGACAATTTTGGAACATGAAATACATTACAAAGAGTTATAAGCAGGAAACTTTGATTGAACCAGTCCTGGCTATTGCCAAAAAAGATCCATCATCAATCTTAATTTTTTTGTTTCCTGCACATGGATTATATGATGAGAACACTTGGCAGCAATTTGTCATGTGATTTGTTGCTTCGGAATCTATAATCCAAGGACCAGGAGAAAGACCAAAACTAGAGAGGGCTATGACACAAGTATTACCTTCGGCTGCAAGAGAACATGAAGGAGTAACAGAGAATTGTGGAGGTTTAAAAAGTTTGTGCAGATGCTCTAATTGTTCCTTTATGAAAGGTTGCTTGTCCGAGTTGATTGATTGCTCTTGAGAATCATCAGTTGTGGTTTGAAGTGCCCTGCCATTCCTTTCCTGTTTTTTCTTTAAATGTGTTGGCTTCCCATGAATCTTCCGACATGTTTCTTTAGTGTGCCATGGTTTTCTACAAAGATCACACCATGGCCGTTTCTTCCTTTCTCCGTCTTCATCAGTTTCTCCTGAGTTTCGAGAGACAAGAGCTGAGTTCTTAGCCTCGGTTGGTGGTGCAACGTTGCTGAGCATGATTCTCCTTCTGTTTTCTTCTTGCTGTAACTCCAAAAAACCTCATAAATTAAGGGAAGTGGTTTTCGGCCAAGAATTCTTCCCTTTACCTCATCTAAGGGAACATATAGACACGATCATTCTCTTCTCTTTTCTTATACCTTGCACAATCATTTGAATTCTCCCATTTATCTTCATAACATTGATTTAGTTCCAACCGAAGAGCCACCATCTCGTTGTAATACACGGTAATCTCATGATCTCCTTGCTTGGATTGCCAAAGCCTTGATTTTTATTCAAGAATCTGTGAAGAATTCTCTAAGTCTGAGTATGTTTGCCATATGGAGTCTCAAATTGCTTTGGTTGTTGGCAGGAACATGTTTAGCTTTGCAGTTGTTGCCTCCATCGAATTTAGAAGCCATGCTATTACCAAGGAATTTTTTGCACTCCATCTTTTTAAGCCAGGCTCCTTTTCTTTTGGCTACTTCTCTTCCCCAATGATGAACCTGAGCTTTTGTTAGGTAACTATTTAATGTAATGTACTGATGCGTTAGATAACACCAGTTAACGGGCAATAGCTCAATATTATTCAAAAGAACCAGAAGGTGGAACCTTCTACACAAGGGTCAACTCCCTTACAATCTCAGGAAAAACTTCCGAGAATTATTCTCAAAACTAATCTCTGCCCTCTTCACTCGTAAACTCTACTTTTATATCTCCTTATCCTAACCCACTTCTACGAATATCTATCTCTTGCTAACAACCTGATATAGTATATCGCTATCTAACTAACTATTGTCACTATTTAACTATAACTCTACTTCTCTACTGCTTTTTCCGTGTGTAAACTATCCATTCTCCTTCTCTGTGACCTTTATTCCTAATAGCTTTCCTCTGCCTTCGAGTACAAGTTTGACAGATTGTGACCACTCAAGGTAGTTTCTTCCATTCAATTTTTGAACGAAAATTTGTAAAGAAGAACTGGTATTTATATTATCAACACCAGGATAGATAGAGCTGTCTGGGTTGGTTTCAGAGGTAACCTCTGATGTGTCTGGGTTGGTTTCTTTGTTGCATTGTCTGCAATGGTCCAATGGGAGGTAGTGTTAACAGTGTTGTGTTGTTATTGTGACCATTTACTGGTGTTTTTGATCAAATCTTTGGTCAAAGAGGCACATCAATTGAAGACATGAGGTGATGAGGTTAAGATTGAGGTGTCAGACATCTTGGTCAGGTCCGGCTGGGTGGGAGTTATGCGAGTTTGGACTTTTGATAGACTTCAGGTCGTTCGAAACCCAATTGGCCTCATGTTTAGACTCAGGTGGGATGAGCCCGGCCTAACCTATTACTGTCCCTATGTGTTATGCCCTTGCAGTAGGTTTAAATGTTGTACCCATAGGCGTAAGAAGCAACAAGGAGTGCAATTGATTTAGTTCTTATGCCTGAAATGTGTCTGATAAACATAGAGGTAATTATGTTGTTTTAGTTATGTAAGCCTATCTAGATGCTATATCTAGGAAGTTGTTACCATGTAAAAGCTATATATTCGATGGAAAAAGGAAGAGGATAACAATTCAATTCCACCAAAAAAAAAAAAGTTGAGATCAAAGGGTTCTCTCTAAACGAGTCCTTATTACTTATTCATCATAAGTTAAAAGGGAAGAAAATTAAACAAGTTAAACCGTCATTTAGATTTATTGAGTTTCACAGTAAATCATCCCATAACTTGATCTCAAATTCAAAGCCATAACAACTTTGTATCAGAGCCAAAAGTTATGGGAGAGACACATAATTTACACTAGCAATCTGAAGCCTTCATGGCTATTTACCAAGAAGATCGAGCACAATAAAGGCTAAACGAGAAAGATTGAATTGCGCAGGAGGCACTCTTTGTGCAATTGAATGAATTAGCTCGTGAAGTGGCAACCGTTAGAATGGAAGGAAGAGAACTTGGTAATGGAAGTGTTAGTTGAGATCCAAGGAACCAACGTCCTAATGAAGGAAATATGAAGAGGGGCCATTATGTTCCCAGATACTCTAAATTGGAGTTTCCTCAATATGATGGCGCTATGGACCCATTAGAATGGCTCAATCAGTGTCAATATTTTTTCTCCCATCAAAAGATTATTGAAGAAGAGAAGATGGGTTTGGCTGCACATCAATTGGAAGACAACACTTAGTTTCTCAAATTGGATAAAGATAAGTTGGATTTGACGAGGGAGGAATTTAAATGCCAATGCAACATCATGCTTTTTATATCTTTACAAGGCAAGAAACTTGGTGCATTATCTAAACTTCATCAATTTGGAATGGTAGAGGAATATCAATGCAAATTTGCACAATTATCTACTCAAACTAGTGCACTCATATCCGCACAAGTAGTGGAAATTTTCTTAGGGGGATGCAGGATTATATTGTTGTTGAGGTTGAGTTGTATCATCCGGAGGATTTGACAAATGCCATGAGTTTAGCATGTTTGTATCAGCAGAAAGGTGGTTGAGGCAAATCTGAAACTTTTAGTTCCAATATTAAACGACTTAATGTAACCAAAATTTCAAAACCTCAATTTATCAAGCCCTTGACTTGAGCAGAGATGGAGGAACGACGAGCCAAGAATCTTTGTTATAATTGTGACAAGCATTTTTCTCTAGGTTATTGGTAAAAGTGCTTATTTTGGATACACGGGATTGAGGGACTGAATTTGGAGCCGAAAACAAGTGAGGATGTTGTGGAAGATGAGCCTAAGATCTTTATTCATGCAATAACTAATTTCGAAAACAATGCAAATGTGTGATTATTCTAAAGAACAACCCTTGCTAGTTATAATTGATTCAGCCAGCACTCATATTTTTATTAGTGAATCACTTGTGTCAAATTTGAGTTTGGAGATTCAGCAAAGGGAGGGGTTCCATGTTATGGTTGCTAATGGGGAACATCTTAAGAGTCCAGTTGTATGTAAACTTGTTTCCTTAAAATTAGGTGCTAAAGTTTTTCAAGTTTTTCATGTGGATTTATTTATGCTTCCTTTGGGTTAATTTTGGGCTTGCATTAGGCGTTAATTGTCTTAAAACTTTGGGGCCCATCCATTGGAATTTTACATCTTTGTGGATGCGTTTTACTACCTTTGGTAGGTCCGTTGATTTGCAAGGCATCCAAGCCACTCATACTCCTATTTTTCACCAAACATTTGCATTATTAGATGTTGATAAAAATTTGGAAATTCAATGTTTCTTAGCAGAATTTGATGAAATCTTTCAAGAACCTACAAGGTTACTGTCTTCTTGTTAAAGTGACCGTTTCAACACAATAGCTTAAGCTGTTATGTGAGGCTAACTTAATTGGTTTTATATATTCTCTAACACATCCCCTCAAGTGAAAGCCCTTTGGGCTTGAAACTTGCACAGGTCTACTTTACCTTGTGCTTAATTTAATTAGAATAGGTGGGTGGTAGGATTCGAACTCATGACCATTTGGTCATTGAGGCTCTGATACCATGTTCAAAAGTGGGAATAATTTTCACTGTACTATTGAATAGAAAATATACAGCCATATATAGCCTATTACAAGAGAAGTTTAAATCTGGAAATATATCCAGATATATCTAATCTAATCTGATCTAATCCCTTAATTTAAGGGATTTGAACTTATTCTATAAGATCTATATACAGCCTATCTATATCTCAATATAATCTAGATACAACTGTATAGTATCTGTAGAAGAATATTAGTATATCACCAACACTTCTCATCCTTATGATCATCACATTATTTTGGAACACCGTATAGATCCATTACTGGTTCAACCCTACTGTTATTTGTATATGCAAAAAGATGAAATTGAAAAACAATATGAATAGATGTTGTTTAGAGGAGTCATGCGCTCGAGTTAATCACCTTTTCCTTCTCTAGTATTATTAGTTAAAAAGATAGACAATAGTTGGCACTTTTGTATTGATTATCAAGTCTTAAATGCCAAGACGGTCAAGGACAAGCTCCCAATTCCAGTAATAGATGATTTGTTAGAAGAATGTAATGGTGCCCAACATTTCACCAAATTGGATTTGCGCTTTGAGCACTTTCAAATTAGGACACATGCTATAGGTTTTGATAAAGCAGCTTTTTGTACACATTGTGGGCACTTTGAATTTCTGATTATATACTTTTTTATCTAATATCCTTTTTACTTTTCAAGCCTTAATGCATGTTATGTTTTGATCATACTTTTGCAAATTGATTCTGGTCTTTTTTGATGATATACTTGTTATTGGTTGCACTTAGATTGAACATGAACAACACTTGTGCCTTACTTTACTTTCTCTATTTTGTTGCAAGCTCAAATTGAAGTTTCTTATTTGGTACATGTTATTTCTGCCAAAGAGGTGTCTGCTGACAAAACAGGATTAAAGCTATATTGCAGTGGGTTGTTTTGCCATAGGGGTGTCTACTGACAAAACTAAGATTGAGGCTATGTTGCAATGTCGCAAACCCTCATTGGTTAATGCACTACAAGGCTTCTTGGGATTGATGGGCATTATTGCAAATTTGTCAAGGATTATAGTAGCTCTCTTAAATTCAATTCTTTGTAAGAATTCTTTCAATTGGAAGGAAAAGGCATCCACAACCTTTGACAGATTGAAA
This sequence comes from Erythroxylum carthagenense, assembly GCA_026413575.1. Taxonomy (NCBI): domain Eukaryota; kingdom Viridiplantae; phylum Streptophyta; class Magnoliopsida; order Malpighiales; family Erythroxylaceae; genus Erythroxylum; species Erythroxylum carthagenense. The sequence continues at coordinate 57,343,991 of JANZLD010000237.1, forward strand.
ATTGCTATGATGACTACATTGGTTCTAGCCTTACCTGACTTCATTATTCTATTTCTGGTTGGTTGTGATGTTTCTAGTAGTGGCTTAGGGTTGTTCTCCACCAACCCTAAATGGGTGCGAATTGCTTATTTTAATCACATTCTTGCTGCTCATCATCAATGTCTACTTGCTTATGAAATAGAACTTATCGGTTCGGCAAAATTATTCGCCGTTGGCTTCACCTCAATAACATTGAATAAGCAAGCTTTTGGATTTTGATTTTATTGTCGAGTATAAAGCTAGATGTGAGAATCCTGTTGCAAATGCCTTATCATGCCAACATGAATAGGTTGGAATATTAGCTGCTCTTTCGATGTTGCAACTTACTTTCTTTGATGAAATTTTCAATCTACTATTGCTTCCACTATTGAATTGCAACAACTCATTCATCGTATTTAGTAGGGTGAGGCTATTGGCCCTTGGACATTAAAATTGGGTTGGTGTTTTGATATGGATGAGTGTTTTATTAGGAGTCTATTAGAGGAGTATTTTATTTTTTGTAGAAGTCTATTATTTCCTTATTATTTCTACACTAGTTTCTGTTATAGTTAATGTTAATAAAAATAGCTTGAATAGGAGTTTTTCTAGGAGTCCTAGTTTAGGTGGAACTTTTATGTTTCTTTGCCTATATAAGGCTATTACATTATGCAATAAAGTAAGAAAGAAGTTATCATAAAAATTAGCTAATTAGGAGTAGAGTAATTTAGCCCAATCTCGGAGGACCTTGTCTTTGACAAGTGCTGCCGGTTTATCATTACCAAAAATAGGTTTTGCAAGGAAGGGAACCAACATAAATAAGGGGAAAGAGATCAACTTTCTTGAGAATCGTCCTTGGACTCGATCCCAAGCACGGGCGCATAATATGTTTATCTTTTACTCGATTCTTCTCTAATTTCCTCTATTGTTTCTACTCTGCATAATCACGATCATGAAGGATGCCAAAAGACATTGACAATATTTGTAGTTGATTTTTGTTGGAAGGGGATGAAGCAAGATGTTTAGAAGTTCATTAAATCATGTGATACTTGTTAACACCATAAAATTAAACACTTCCATCCTATTGGAGTTTTGCAGCCTCTTTTGATTCCATATCAAATTTGGTATGACACTTACATGGTTTTCAGTGAAGAGTTGTCCTTCTTGTGATAAATCAGTTTTATTCATCGTGGTTGATTGCATATCCAAGTATGCTCACTTTATTCCCATATCTCATCCTTATATGACTGTTATGATTGTTAATGTTTTTTATAATATTTTAAAGTTGCATGGCCTTTCAGAATCAATCGCTTGTGATAAAAATGTCACTTCCACAAGTTTCTTTTGGATTGAATTGTTTCGCTTTAATGACATAAAATTGTGTTTTAGTTATTCGTATCACCCCCAAATCTATGGTCAATATGAAGCTGTCAATTGTACGGTCCAGATGTATTTACATTGTTTTACTAGTGATTGTCCAAAGAAATGGCTTTGACTGGTTATCTTGGGTAGAGTTATGTTGTAATTCTAACTTCCATACATCATTAAAGGCAACCCCTTTTAAAATTGTATATGTTTGGGTGCGTTATCCAAATACTTGTCATTTGGAAGTTGTCAACTTTTTGCTCAAGGATCGTGATTTGGTTCTCTAGGACTTACGTGATTGTCTCCTTCAAACACAAAATCAGATGAAAGTTGATGGATATTTAGTTTGTTATCGGTGAATTTCACCCTTATCGACAACTCTTTATGATCACATTCTAATCGCAAATTGGCACCCAAATATTGTGGTCCATTTCCGATTTATCTTGAATTGGTATGATAGCATATATTCATCATGTTTTTCATGTTTCTTATTTGAAGATATTCTATAGTGCAAGTGATGCCACTGTACAAGTCTCTTCCTTTGGCTCATCATGGTGAAATCCTTCCCACTCCTGAGTCCTGAAGCAATTCTAGATCTTCAATTTTTTCATGGCACTACTCGAGTTCTGGTTTATTGGGAAGGGTTATCACCAGAATATGCTTTTTGGGAAGATATCCAGTGTATTTACCTTCGTTACCCTTCCATTCCTATTTTGGACAAGCTCCCTTCTGAGGAGGGGATTAGTGTTATACCCCAGCAGTAAGTTTATAAATGCGATACTCATGGGCGTAAGAAGCAGCAAGGAGTGCAATTGACTTAGTTGTTATACCTGACATGTATTTGATAAACATGGAGGCAGTTATGTTGTTTCAGTTATGTAGGGTTATCTTGATGCTGTAATCTTGGAGGTAGCTATCTTGTACATGTTAATATTCAATGGAAAAAACAAACAAGAAGGAAGAGGACAGCAGCTCAATTTCGCAAAAAAATAATATAGTTTTTGAGATAGAAGGGTTCTCTCTGAAAGAGCCCTTATTCATCATAGGTTCAAAGGGAAGAAAATCTAACAAGCAAAAGTGTCAGATTTATACTTGAATTTTACAGCAAATCATTCCATAACTCGATCCAGACTCAGGGCTATAACAGTGTCTTTGAGAGAGAGACAGAGAGGGAGAGAGAGATCAGTAATGCATGTTCCAAACTGTTAAACGACATATACAAATTTGAGTGATGGACCACGAGTTTTCATCCATTTTTATGTTATGTGGATTGTCTTCTGTTAGTTCTACCTCCAGTTTATCTGATTTTTGGGATGAATCTATGTTCATGCAGTTTTACACGTATGAAAGTTTCAAGCAGTTGATGTTGTCATTGCATAGTTCTCATGGGTCACCCAGTACATTACAAATGGTTTGTTCATATATATCCCCTTCCATTCTTTGTTAATTTTCTTGTATCAGATTTCTTGTGGCTCATATGCTTATCTTTTCTTGTACTCAACTATTCTACAAATGTTGTGCGGGGATTATTTTCATTTGTCTCAGCTTGCTTGTGGAGGACTAGCAGGATCTACTGCTGCTTTATTCTCAACTCCTTTTGATGTGGTGAAGACAAGACTCCAAACACAGGTTTGCAATTTTCTACATCTTTCTTCATGGATGTTTGTGTGGTATTTCTACAACAAATGTACTTGTCAGAACATGTCTTAATTTTTAGCCATCCATCTGCAACTATCCATTTATGTTCTTCTCCTACTTACGAAATTTTGCAGCTGAACATTTGTTTGTGCTTTGGTTCTAGGGTTCTAGGGTAGGGATTTTATTACCCAGGACAGATATTTTTTAGTTTGACAGTAAGTTTCAACATTACAATTTGCAGATTGTGTATTGCCACTGTTGGGTCCATACTCCATAATGATATTAAAGTGGTGCCCAAACTTAGATTGTTTGTTACTTGGTAGGCAGTTATTTATGAATGTTCTAGATGTGCCTTTGATGGAGTAATAATTTTGCAGATTCCTGGATCCATAAGCAAGTATGACAATGTGTTTCATGCTCTTAAAGAAATAGGCAGGAATGAAGGTCTGAAGGGCCTCTACAGGTATCGTTTTCATAATCTGCTAATTTCCTCTGGGGAGTAAATAAACCAATAATACTTGAAAGTTCACAAATCAATCTTCACGGTTACGAATGGAAATAATTTCTGTGGTGTGGCTGTCTAGATGTGAACATAATGGTAGTTTTCCTGGGATCCCATTGTATTTGCAAATTTCACTAGGCAATTGTTGCTTTTAGCATTTGAATTGCCATTTAATGAATTTCTTATTGACGTGTTGATGGACATTCTCTCATTAGGGGATTACTACCGAGATTTTTAATGTACATGTCCCAAGGAGCGCTATTTTTTGCATCATATGAATCTTTCAAAAGATTGTTTTGTCTGGAAGCGTCATCAGGATGATCTGAAAGAATTGCAGTGCAAATAAAATTGGGAGATAACGACAACAGTGCCTTGGCAGTTATACTTTTAGCAAAGTCTATACCAACAATGGATGGACAAGATAAAAAGTCCATGCTTGAGCTACGCTTGGTATCAAATCGGGTTTGATGTGAAGGTCTTATTGATTAGAAGATTTAAGCTGAATGTTCAAACCAACCAGAAACCTTAACAGGAAGTGGATGCAGTGCCTGAACATGAAAAGGGCAAAAATTGATCCTCCCCATTCTCCTTTGGGGAGAAGAACATTTTGATGCCTTGAGTGACCATCTACTCGAACGATCCCATCTAATAATTGATACTTCCCTCGGTTTGTTGTAAATGTCAGAATTGTCAGTCAAAATTAGCTCAGTTCATTGTGTTTGTTATATATGTTATTCAAGTCAGCTAACTTAGCTCGCATGACAGAAGTTTTGTAATGTTTGCAAGGAGGGAATAGTTGATCGGACATCAGTCAAATCTAATTTTCCCTTTCTCTATTCCTCTAGGCAATTTGATCACTTCATGCTGCTTTCTGGAGCAGAAATTTGACATGGCTTGTTCATTCATGCAAATTACCTCTGGGTGTAGATTGCAAGGGACTTTATCGCATATACCGAAAATGCTATTTAACGAAAGAATAGTTGGGCGGGCCATTTGAGTTGCCTATTTCTATGTCTAGGTCTCAGGAATTTTTTCAATTCAGTTCATGCTGATACGGTTTTAACAAGGTCTTTGTAGTATAGGGGTAAGTATTTCAGCCGGGTTCGACCCCAGGAAACGGCCTAGTTTTTCGATTTTCAGTCTTTTCCTAACAAAATTGAACCAACATTACATAGTTTAACAACTGCACACCGAGGCCGCCAAGCATGTAGCCATTGTTCAAGACATCTATCCCCCATAAGAAAATAAAGTATATTCCAGCGAGGAAAAGAAAAGAAGAAGACGACAATGCGGGTGTAAAATCAGGGCAGCTACGTCCTTCATGAGACAATCTGTAGTTAACTTGTCTAATGGAAGCCCAAAAAAACAGAAAAAGAAGAAAAAGTTGTGTACCAAAGAAGAGCAAAATCTGAAAAGGGGGCCCCATCATTGCTTCTGAGCTGTGAACACGGAACAATATAATTTAACGTACGCACAAGAACAGGCAAGTGCACGCCTATGTCCCTTTGCCCAATTTTTGCAGCAAAAAGTCAAGAAGGGATGAAACAGCCATTGTTCATACTTTTTGAAAGTACATAACAGAATTGTTTTGTGGTCTAAACTTTACATCAAAATGTGGTATAGCACCAAAAGGTCTCTCTCATAATCATCTCCCCAGTTCCCACATATAATACAATCAAAGTATAAGCCCCTACCTGCCTATCTCTCAACAATTTTGAATAATGCTCTTCCCTTGCTATCAAGTTAATGTATAAACAGTAATGTGTTTCTTTTCTGACTCTTAGACTTCTAGTTGCAGAAGTGGACAGGCGTATCAAATTGCACACCCATATAGTTTCATCTTCTTTGGAAGTTATGTCAATCCATTGGAGGCATTAGCAGACCCCTTTTATGGAGTACTCCATGAACTCCTTCAGCTTACTTAGCTAGCTGTTGATGACTTGAGAGGGTTTAAACAATTTAATTTACCACCATTTTTGTGAAAATGCAGGCGAATGAAGTTCTTGTTGACATTTTTAAGAGTAATTATTCAATTCTGAAAATGTCCTGCATTTCCACTTGTATCTTTCTCCAGCCAATGCGATCAAGTTACACCCGAGCAATTGGAGAAAACGGTGGGTTAATCACATAAGGATGCTGAATTTCCTTCATTGTCTTGGAGAATTTCTTCTCCTCTGCAATTGCGTCAATTAAGAATTTCACTTCCTCCTGGATGAGCACTTTTAGTGAACTGCAATGTGTCAACTGCTTGACCGTCGGCTCTCCAGTAGCACTAGAGATTTCTGTGCCATGCAATATTGCAACACAGATGGAAAAGGCTTGCAATGTGGACAATTGAGCATGGAAATCCACTGCATATTGTCCCTCTTCAATTAATTTCATGGACAATGCTGGTGTATTATCTTTTGTTCCCTGAGCACAAAACAGGATAAAGTTTTTGTGAGTTTGAATCTAGGCATATCACAAGCACACTAGCTTATGCATTAACATTAAAAAAAAAGTTAATTTATGTGTATTAATCTCCTAATCGGTTGACACATCATTTAAATTTCCAATAAGAATTCTACTTCGAAAGTTCATATAACTTATCAGCTAACTGTCATATATCACAAGCAACAGATTAAAGAAAAGAATATTTAAACTACCTGCAATCATTAGCTCTTGTTAATAAAACAATGATATAAGAACACTAGACCAATATGTGGCTGATTTTAGTAGGAATAACAGAGCCACATAAAGAAGTGATTTATTAACCCCCTCTTAGTGTTCAAGCACTACATCATATTGTCAACTAGCAGATGATATGCATATTATAATTGTATACAGTAAGCACTTATATGAGGAGATCACACATTCTTGTAATAAAAATGAAACCAAACTACCTACGCCAATTGTCCATAAGGTTTTTAGGAGACAAGCTTATCTTTCCTGTTGCCAATTGACTAAGCTTCAAACTGTAGAAACTTCTAGCTGTAATCACTTTTTAACCATTAGAAACATTTTGAAATTATCCGAAAGCTTACCTGAACAAAAAGTTCCAAAGGTCGCAGATTATCCATCAGTGGTTCACCTTCATCACATTGGATGCTAGAATTGCCAAAGACAGTAAGGGGACAAGCCATATCCCAGCCACCACAATCACAACCTCCACCTGTCCTCCATCTGTCAAGCAAAGAAGAAGGTCCCTGATGTTCCTCGGCTGGCAAACCATGGTTTCCATGTGGAATGACCACCTTTACCTTTTCAGGACATTCTCGGTCACCTAAGTCTTTCCTCATTTGTTTGGTCATAGAAAAGTCGAGGATGTTTGAATGCATATCATCGCTCCTCCTATCCCCTCTTTGGTACTTCAAGCTTTCCCTCTTTGCAAATGGGATTTGAATAACAATGGCAGCAATTTCCAGGTCCGGACGTAAAATTGCAGATGTGCATGGGTAAGGAATTGGAGAATCAAAACATCCATCAACGAAACCATGCTTTAGTTGATGTTTTAGCTTCACTTCATCAAATTCCTTCTTTGACTCACAAGGCTTTCCAACTAACCTGGGATTTGAACCAGTTGGGCGTTTGGAAATGTCAGGAGAACCTTGGTCAGAAACACTATGTCTTGCATGCTCAATGTCATAAAGCACAAACTCTGTCATCATCGAATTGTCACAAAACCTACCATCTTTTAAGTCGGAAGAAAAATAACAGGAAACTTGCATCTGACCCACTACGAAGGATTCCTTGTTTCCATCAGTTAACCCACATCCAGTGGCATTGCTCCTTTTCCTATTACAAATTGAGTGGAAGGTGTACACCCAGCTAAAAGAATTACTTGCTTTCCAGGTCTTGGCCACAAGAACTTCTTCAGGGCAATCCAATGAGAACTCAAAAAATGGCACTCCATGTCTATCTTCCAACTTCAGACAAGCATGAAGGTGAACTGGTGAACAAGCTGCAGCTGTATGTTGAGAATCAAAAACTGATTCTTGACTCGTATGTGAGAAGTCGCGCAACAAAGACTTCCGGAAGGTTTGATTCCTTCTCATATACTCCATCCCAGTAGTCTCCAAGTTACTAGTTTCTGGCACATAACCCAAAGGACTTCTTAGGGACTTGGACTTTTTGAAGGGATCAAACATCTTTTTGATTGGATTCAATCTGGACTTCGACCTAGTTCTATACGGGGAATCACTTTCAGAAGGAGAACGTGAGTGGAGCATTTGAACCTTAGCAGAGAGTGACTTGTGAAATGTCTGAGCTGTATCTCTTTCAGGAAGATCATTACTGTCTTTTGTAGGACCAGTAACTGGCTCAGAGACCAGATTTAGATTTAGAATTGAATCACTTCCAATAGTTGTACTAGATTGTTTTCCTCTCTCGTCCACATTGGGGCAGATTTCAATGAATCCATCTGATAAGCATGGTTCTAGACAAGGCTTTTGAGCACGTACCAAATGCAATATTGAGTTTACAGATTGCAATGGAGATATCTTATCTGAGTTCTCTTCGTCTGAGCTACACAAAGAGTCAACAATTCTGAAAGAGAAAAAATTGTCACTAGCACAAGAAAGTTCAATTTTTGTCCTTTCTTCTTCGTTGGCCATTTTCTTCATTTTTCTTGCCTCTCTGGAGCTTTGATATACAGAACCTCGCTTGAGCTCAATGTTAGTTTCCAGGCCAACAGGTCTAGATTGAACATTCTTGCAAGATGAACTACGATAACGACGAAAGCTAATCTCTGTGAAGCCCTCCTTTACTCGCAATAAATCATTTTTACGCGCGAGTTTGCCATGTGCATTTCTCTTGTCAATGTTAGAACAAGGTAACTGTGGAAGAACAGTGTTGGGACTTAGACTCGAAGTGCATTTCTTCTCAAAGTCCGAATCCATGTCTACTACAACCCTAGTGAAATAGAAATAAGAGTACAAATAAGAAAAATATCATGCTCATAAAGAAGAAATATAACTGTCTAAGATTCAGCAAAATTAATACAGAACTTATTTATCTTATTCCATTGATTCAACCACCACCCTGAAAGATTCTAAGATAGTTAGATGCAACTAATCAAAACAAGCATTCAAGAGCACAGATGCAGCTGGCGGACAAATCACAAATCAACGGCCCATCAAGAACATAACAAGCCAAGACAATTTCGTTCCCAAATATCATAATATGAAACAAAGATATTCCTCTGTATAAAAGGGATATCTATAAAATTCTAATCTTTGAAGCACGAGCACAGTAACCTTAATTACACAAACAGTCCCCCCTTTGTTTTTTTCCCCAAAAAGCGTCAATGATTCCAAATTTTGGGATGGCTGAAACCTCAAAAATCTTACCAGGATCCCAGAAACCTAAAATCCCAAACTTTAAAGCGATACTATGAACTAAGCAAAATCCGCACCCCGCCCAAAAAAAGAAAAAAGAAAGAGAGTAAAGCAACATACCAAAAGCGTAGAAAACAATAATTAGGCACAGCCAAAAACTTTAGCTTCACTTGCATTTCAAGCCAAAACAAAACGGCAGAAACAAGATAAAAAAACAAAGTTGAACGCATTGGTAGAGAAAATGCCATACCCCACCAGATCTCACAGAAGTGAATTCAAGGAAAAATCCAACAAACGGCAAGTAGATGCAATCATATCCTCCAACTTCTTCAGCTCAATATGCAAACGGACAACAAAACTGAAAGAAACTCATCTTAAAGGAAAGTAAGTAATGACCCAAAGAGTACTTAGACTCTCCAAGAATGAACAAAAGTACAAGGGTTCAAAGCAATAAAAGAACAACAAACAGACCAACGAGATGGAGAGAGAAAAAGGGTAAGTGCTAGCAAAGGAAATGCGTGCCTGTAATTTATTTAGGTATGTAGATAGAAAGATTGTGTCTCTCTAAAACACAATGCACTTTCAAAGTCTCACATGGGAAGTAGTAGAAGTGAGAGACAGAGAGCTGCCAAGCTTCTGTTTATGTCATGTAATTGCAAAAGAAGGGGAAAAAAAAAAAAAAAGGTCATCCTTTTGTTTTGGGTATATAAAAAAGCAATCTTGTGTTGTGGTCTATGCAATGATATGATTGTGCAGCCAATGCCATGGCTGTCTGGCTGGCCTTGGTTTTGCTTTGGTTTCAATATTTCTTCATCGACAACACCTTTTGGAGTTGGGCAGTGATCAGAGCAAGGCTAGGTAGGGCAACCATGAATTAAAAGGCTATTACGCCCTTGAAAGAAGTGGATCCGTGGTCCCTGGATTAGGATAATTTAGTCTTTTAAGGGGATTTTAAGGTTCTTGGGGGAATGAATTTAGCTGTTTGCATCCACCCAAATTCAATTAGTTAACTCAAAAAATCCTAAATATAATTATCAACCGACATAAATACCCTTCCCTTTGAGATAAGTAATCCCAGTCCCAGTCCCAGAAGGTATCACTTCAAAATGAAAAAGCTTCCAAGTGAATGGTCCCAAAGCTAAAGGTAAATGCGATAAGGAAACCAAAAAGACCAAAAAAAAAAAAAAATCTTTGCACTCGTTTTTCTAGTCATTTACATTACAAGACACTGTAACAGTGTCGACTCGAAACAAAGAATGAGATGAGATGAGATCCTTGGGTGCTAATTTTGGTACATAACGTACTTCCAGTACTTTAGGGGTAAAATGGGAAACAAATGGTTGGGAGACTAACTTGACTAACTTTCAACATCTGGGTCAAAGAATCAAGCCCCATGTGGGTTGGAATGGGCGGACGGAAGGGACCAAAACCGAGTCAGTCGGGTCACATCTTACTCGCGGAATCTCCTGCATTATCTTAATTGTAAATTATTGAGGGTGAGGTTGAAGAAGCAAGTTCTACTTTTATGATTATATCTTAATAAGGTTTTTTTTTTTTTGTGCGTACACATTTGCTTTTCCTTATTAGGCATGACGGGTGTTATTCTTGTGACTTTAGACGTCAATAAATTTAATTTAAATTAATCAGATTTTATGTTAGGCTAAAAATTTTTTTAATTTAAAATTTGAAACAAGCTATCCCAAATCTCTTATATAACAAAATGAAGTTATTTTATTAATATAACTAAAATAACAACAATAATGATTTAATAGAAATTTCGTCAAGATGTAAAATTTGGAGAAGTTTAAAAATAATAATCCTTACTCTGAATTAATGGATAAGTTATTTCTATAAATTTATATGATTTGTTCATATAATTAAACTATATTATTTTGTATATTTATGATTAAAAATAGAATACTTGTCAATTTATAAGTCTATTTTTATGAATGATAGAAAACTTTGAATTGATTAATTATTTTTAATTTGAGCTTTAGATGTAGATTTCACGATTTTATTAAAAATCTAAACTTCTCATATTACTTAAAATGACATTATTGTGTGTATTAATAAATAAAAAATTATAAAAAAAACTTAGTCTATTTTACCAAACTCTTTAAGTCAGTCATTTAGAGCTTAATCTTCTCAATCTATTCTTGATTTTTGTTTTTTTTTTTTGCTTATACTTCAATTGTTGTTACCCTTGTCTTTTGGTAATTGTTTACTAAATTGAGTTTTTGCTTGACTATTTTCGTCATTTAGGCAATCATGGTTGTTATTTTCATGCTCTCTTCTTAAGGATTGCTAGATCTAATATAGTCCTAGTTTCTCTTGGTATGATGTGTGCTTTGAATTTTGTTTTGTTCTTACACTACAACAAAAGTCATAGTTTTGACGACGTTACATAATATCATCACTAGGGATGGCAATGGGTAGGGTTCGGTTTGGATTTTACTCTACCCATATCCATATCTATTTTTTATGACTCAACCCATATCCATCGGTTTTTACGATTTACTACTCATATCTAAATCCATTGGGTTGTTCGGGTTTTTGGATATCCATCGAGTTGTGTAACACATAAAAATATAACTTCTAAATAGAAAATATAAAGAGCAGATTTTTACAAACGCTCCAAATCAAAATTACTTTAATAATAATAAGTCAAGATTTTGATTTATATGTATTAAAAAACCATAAATTTGGAATAATAAAAATCATAATGTCTAGTACAAAGACAACATCCATTTTTCACAATTTAGAACTGGAATAAAGATTGAAATAATCAAAGTTTCAAATTGTTTTTGCGAAAACTCCACAACATTCAAAACTCCATCTCCATATCATTTGCATTATTATCATCCTCTAAGAAAATAAAATATGATGAAAAATGTGAGTACTGAGGAGTGAAGTGGAGATTCTAAAGTTGTTTTTCTCCTAAAATATTAATATTTTATTATATTTAACCATAAATATTCAAGAAAAACAGAAAAATAGAGTTAATAAAAAACGGGTAGGATATGGGTATCCATAGTTCGGGTTATCGCTAGACCCATACCCTCTTCCAACAACTTCTTGGCTATAACTAAACTAGCAGAAAATATAGTAGACAAATCCCCAGATATAGTACGGATCATTGAATTAGATGAACTACTAGTATGATACGTTTTACCTAAGACACAATTAGTATATAACTTAAATAACTGGTTAAGTCAAATCATATAACGAACCCAAATTCGAACACATGCATACCTGATTGAATATAGTAATTGGAATCAACGATTGTTCCAAAACAACTTATTGCCCTAATCATGTACCAACCAATAGAATGTTGCCTTTGTTTTCATTTTCAACTATGTTCTTTTGAAGATTCAAGGAAGTTTTCCACAAAACATAGTATATACAATCAAATGTTCATCTGATAGCTTCCTAAAAGAAAATAAGATACAAATAATTAAGGAAGAGAGGTAATTCAGATGATATTACAAACCTTGAAGAAGAAGATCGTCCATGGACGACAACGGGTGATTAGTGTTTCATGAGGAGATTTGTTCTGCATCAATTTGTTCTTCATTAGGTAGAATTTTGCCATATTCCTTCTAGCGGAGCTCATTTTTACCATTGGAAACTAGTCACCATGTCAACATTCCTTAATGAATTAATTTTAATATTTTAATTATGAAAAGTCAATTTAGCATAAAATTCATTATGTTTAATTAAATTCATTTAGTAATCAAATCCCATAAATTCTATGCATGGAATGAACTGATGCAAAAGACAATTCCTGCATACCATGTCTATGTCATCTGTTAGGCTAGTTTGTCGATGAGTACTACAGTTTACTAGTTATACATCTTTTATCTTCCTATTTAGATGTCTAAAAATCACTAGCTTGGGAGTGATCAGAAAGATGAAATAAGTTGAAATTTGCAAGACAAATAAAATTTTTCATAGAAGATTGTTTAATATTATGAGAGTATTCATTTACCTTTATTGAAATAAAAGTTATCCATTTACCCTTTATATCATATATCAGTTTTAGAATTTATACTAGAGTACACATGACTATGTTCTTTATATAAAGAAATACAACAATTCTATATAAGATTATATTACTATTATAATAGAATATGAAATTTTCGATATGAACTAGTGGTTTATATTGAAAAAGAATATTTTCCCATAGCAAATAAATTTTAATATTTTGAGCCCTAAAAGATTGAAACACTCAAATCAATATGTATTTCCTTTAAAGTATTCTTCATATGAATTAATTAACCATTCCCAAGTGAGTTAAATTAAATATTCAAATTTATATGTTGGTTACCTATATATGTTTTGATGCCTTGCTAATTTTCTGTTTTTGATCACTTAACTTTTAATTGTTATGTCTAATCACAACCTCATAAACCGTTGAAATAAAGTCTTTATGATGTGTATACTATAAGTGATATAGATTTGGTGTAAAAGCAATCATATGGTAAATATGTATATAAATATCTGTTGCAAATTGTGCCTTTATTCTTTAACAGACCTTCCATCAAACAGTTAGAAAGGTTTTGTCAAACAAGAAAGGAAGGCAGAAAAAAAACATCTACCTTTCGTCATCCAATACAGAAACATAATTCACCATTTTTCAAACACAAACAGAAGGGAAACCCCTACACCATTTGCAAAATATAAAACCCACACAAACTACAAAACGTAGAAGAAAATAAAAAATAATAAGGAAGGTTATTGGTAACAGAAAAAAAAGAACGATACGTATCAACACAGGTCATAATGCTTCGTTGATGGTGAGGATCACAAGATAAGAGATGACCATAAAAGAGGAGATGAAGCACTTTCCACGAATTATGAAGGGGAAATACGATGGTTAATAATCTAGTAAAAAATGACGTCGTTTGTTGTTAAGATAAATGACGTTTTCAATCAAATCAAAAGAAATAAACCATTTGGTGAGGATTCACAAACCCGTAACCAAATGGTTCACCATTACCATTTGAGTTCATCTTTGGCTAACATAATTATATATATGATATAAATGATATGTTACAGTATGAAATTTTTATATAAGATATGAGAAAATTTATATATTATGTAATAATTTATGAATTATACTAGTTACAATTCATTCATATAACATTATATTAATTACCATATATGATAATAATAATAGCAATTAAAATAAAATAAATTGCAATATAGTAAAACTAGAAGTCAATATTAAATAGTAATATCATATTCTTAAAAATCAAATTTAATATTATTTAAAATCTATTGTAAGCCTAAAAATAAATGTTGTTAACAACAATATCATTTTAAAGATCAAATTGTTTATTAATGAAAATGATTGTATAAGTGTCAAAATAAATTTAGTTGACAAAAATGTCATTTATACTTTTTATTAATCTTGTTTAATATGATTTCATAATTTCAAGTGGTGTCACAAAACTATATTTGTTATATATAATTTCTATAGTAATTTATGTTTATGATATATTAACAAATTTAGTAAATTTTAAAAACCTATAAAAAAGTGTAGTATTGGCGATGATTTTGTAAATTGGTAGCCAAATATTTAGATATTATTCAACATTTGGTGACGATTAAAGCCAAATATTTAGGTATTGTTTAACATTTGACGACGAATTGATCGTTGCCAAATGTTAAGGCATGTAAACAAATTAAGCAAAAATGACACTGTATTCATTTTTGTTTAATCCAAAGGGCGACGGTTTTGTAAATTGGTAGCCAAATTTTCAACTACGTAGTAACCATAATTGACCAAATGTTTTGGCATGAAAAAACACTAAGCAGAGATGACGTCGTTTGTTCAAAGGCAAACGACATCGTTTTGGCCACTGTTTAATGCAACCAACCCGACACCCCCAATTTTCTTTTGACCTCTCCTCTCTCTCGTGCGATTGTTCTGCATTTTCTCTTCTCTTCATCCATTCATCTTATAACACTTCATTCCTCGAAACAGCCGCAAAAGCCACTGGAGTAGGTTATAGAACTGGTATTAGTAACTGTTTCAGGTTTATTTTCGTACGTAGGAGTAGCTGCTGCTGCAGAGGCAGATTGTTTCCCCAATATCTCTCAATTCTAGTATCCAAAAATTACAAACTTTATACCAATTTAAAGCTAAGACGATAAAATACAACTTTTGTGTAGACACCTTAGCCTAATTCGGTCTACGACAATACAGTTTATTCAATAACAACATGACATGCTTTCTGTCCCTAGCAGTGCTACAACCTAAGCCAATACTCAATTTCATGCCAATTTTGAAAGTCTTAGAGACAGAATTAAAATTTGACTTCTTTATAAAAGTTGTAGAAATATGTCTCTAGTTTAAGCTTAATTAAGAATCAACTCATTTATAAATCTACAGTTCAATTTATAATTAAAATACTGAAGCATATTTATGAAAATTCTCCAATTCATGACATTCCAGCAGACTTCCTCAATTTCATCCGGTCAATCTTTTTCAAATCAATTCAGATGGATCTAAATTTTTATGGAGAAAAAGAATAATTTCTTAGGAATCAATTAATTCAAGTTTTGAGTCATTTGAAGGTCGGATGACAAAATTATAGCCAAAAGACTCAAAGTTGTTCAGTAAAAATATTCTAGCTCATTTTCGGACTTCAACAACCAAAATCATACACGCAAACTATCACCTACTTCTTCCTCTCTCTATTGCAATTTTTTTATAATGCTTAACAACAATCTTTAAAAAAACCTATATCATGCTTTTCCATGCCCATTTACATTCAACTCACTCTAAACCAGCTCATAGCTCAAGATCAAATTTAAACATCTAAAAACTAATACATACACATATTTCAACATTTTCAACTTTCTCTCACTACTGAAATTTTTTTTTTCATGAACAATTTTCAACAGAATCCATAACCTCTTTTTTACATCTTTCTGAAGTTAACTTCATAAACTTTCATCAAATCTCAGCTCACCTCAACACAAACAATGCAAAAATTTAAAATTTAAACATAAACATCAAAATTGATATCCCTAACGCTTACTCCTTATTTCATGCATTTATCTCCATGTTTTGGCACTTCTTCTCTCACTGTCAAATTTATTTCTTCTCATATTACTCATGCATGAACCCATGTACAAAACATTAAAACACCAACAAATGTTATTCATAAAAAAACTTACTTGATGCAGAAAATTTTCAGCTAAAAAATTCCTGATTTTTAGCCCTCTCAAGCAACCAAACATTAACGCACATTTATATTCATCTTCAGCTACTTCTCTAGTAGTTGAGAGTTTAGAAACCAAACACAAAAACATGCATCACAAGTAGTTTCGGTGATGGATGAAAAGAACAAAGAAAGGAGTTTTCATATGGGTGTTTTCGGTTGAGCAATGAGAGAATGAGAGAAAGACACCTAACTATATGGGTTAACACTTCAATGACACATGGCACCCATGCATGTGGGCCATGTGTCGCCTTCTCATTTGTATTATTTGCAAAATACCCAAAAAAATTTAAAATTATCTAAAATTCACCAAAAATTCTAAAATAATCATAATACTGTCCAAATAACTTTTCAACACAAATAATTCACAATTCATAATTTAATTTCATTTATAATTCAATTATACCTAGAAAATATCAGTGATATATGTACAATTATTTTAATGAGCCAAAATAAATATTCATATGTGTGTGAATATACTATGATGCATGAGCACGAAATGCACTTTTAATTTCTCACTATACTCTCAATTCACTATTTTGGGGTCTAGCCCCGAACATAGGATGTTACATCATTGCTTATCAAAAAAAAGATGATGCAACAAACATTGCTGATATTTTCTTTTAGGAAGTGGTTCGACTTCATATTGTGCCAAGATTCATTGTTTCAGATAGGAATGTTAAGTTCTTAAGTCACTTTTGGAGAGTTTTGTGGGGAAAGTTGGGTACTAAACTTTTATTTTCTACTACATATCATCCACAAATTGATGGAAAAACTAAGGTAGTTAATAGAACTTAAGTAACCATGTTGCTTGAAATTGTTAGGAAGAATTTGAAAACTTAGGAAGATTGTTTGCCATTCATTGAGTTTGCATATAATCGTTCTACACATTCTTCTACAGGTTATTCTCCATTTGAAATTGTGTATGGTTTTAATTCATTAACCTTGTTAGATTTGATGCCTTTACCTTTAACCGAGATCGCTAGTCTAGATGGCAAGAAGAAGGTTGACTTGGATAAAACAATGCATGAGAAAGCGCGTGAACAGATTGAGAAAAAGCATTGCATGTATGCACAAAAGGCAAATAAAGGAAGAAAGCAAGTTCTCTTCGAACTAGATGATTGGGTCTGGGTGCATATATGAAAAGAAAGGTTTCTATAGCAAAGGAAGTCAAAACTTGATGCAAGGGGTGATGAACCATTTCAAGTGTTAGAACGCATCAATGATAATGCATATAAGATAGACTTGTCAGGTGCATATAATGTTAATGTTACTTTTAATGTTTCTGACTCATCTCTTTTTGAATTTGATTCGGATTCAATGATGAATCCTTTTAAAGAGGGAGGAGATGATGTGAGCATGACCGTGACACTTTGTAAGAAACATAGAACCAAAGATGAGCTAGTAATGTTGGAGGGACCAATGACAAGATGAAAAGCTAAGAAGTTCAACGAAACGCTTCATTCTTACATGGGATGAATTGTAAATGGCATGGAATATCAAGAGACAATGAGGGTCAATGACATCATAACTAATCAAGTTAGGCGAAATGTGCAAGAAGACTTTCATTCTTGTTTAATTAATTATTTTAAGTTAGAAGCATAACTTTGGGCAACCCATTAATTATGTTTTGGGTTTGTTTTAGTGAGATAAACTTGTGTTAACTTTCAACTCATTTAATTTAAATCTTTTAGGTTTAATGGGTTGTATTTTAGAAATATTAGTTTGGGCTTTAGTTATTTTGGTGGGAGGCCTATGTTTAAAGGTCTTTTACATGGTTAGGGTTATTTATTTCAAAGTGTATAAATACATCATAATAAATATTGTTTAGGGTTAGATTTGATGAATAACAAATTCTTTAAGGGAGGATTGCTTGTCTTCTTATATTGTATCAAGAACATAATTTTTATCAAGGTAAGCACTTATGGCAATTTTATATTCTTGTTTTCAAATCAACTTTATTATATACATTGCCTTTCATATAATTAATTAAGGGTTCATTAGGGTTTGGAATTTCTTCTTGTCCTTGTCCTATCTAAAATGTGTGTTTAAGGAATTTCGGGTTCTTTAGCCTTGGGGTTTCGCATCAATAAGTCTTGTAGATTTCTCCTAAAATTTAGGTAGGTATCGTATGATGATTTTTAGATAAGATAATCTACGTAATTACTAAGCCAATGGATTTGTTGATGATGTAAAACTGAAACAAGATTCCAT
The DNA here is from genome assembly GCA_026413575.1 of Erythroxylum carthagenense. Lineage (NCBI taxonomy): Eukaryota > Viridiplantae > Streptophyta > Magnoliopsida > Malpighiales > Erythroxylaceae > Erythroxylum > Erythroxylum carthagenense. The sequence continues at coordinate 57,362,272 of JANZLD010000237.1, forward strand.
TTGAACTACAGTATATGCAAATGACCAAACAAAAGGATAGTTAAAGGAATATGGATACCATATTTTGCACACAATTGCAATATATAACAACTATCACTTAAAAGCAATGTTTTGAAAATTAGATCAAAAGTTAAATTGACAAGATAAGAAGTCTAAGATTTAAAAGGAGAAAATCAAAGAAAAAACTTATTCTTCTGTAAAAAATTCTTCCAATAATTAACCGGTATTAAATCGTCATAAAATTTACTAAAGATTAAATAAAATTAAATAATTGGAAATATGAATGACAATGATTATCTTTATCTATCAAAGAATTTAAATTTTAATTAAAAATTATTAACTAAACATTAATTGATCTATTTGAATTTATAAAAATTAACCAATTAATTAATAAATTAATCAGTTTTTAAAGAGAGTCATTAAAATAAATCGAACTAAAAAATTAAACAATTTAAGATTTTTACAATTAAACTGATTAAATCAGTTGAATTTTTAATAGTTTAGTTTAATCACTTAAGAAATACTTAGTGGGTACTCAAAACTTTGGCCTTTTAATCGATGGTTTAGTTTAATCACTTTAAGAAATAGTTAGTGGGTACTAAAAAATTTGGCCTTTTAATAATGTTGTGAGTAGGCGCTTGTGCCTGGTTTTGTTTAATTGTTGTGGGTAGGCGCTTGTGCCTGGCTTTGTTTAAGAAATACATAAGTGGGTATTTACTCAAAAATTTGGCCTTTTAATCAAATTTAATTGTTGTGAGTAGCCGCTTGTGCCTGGTTTAGTTTCCCAAATTTCTTAGTACCCACTATTTATTTCTCAAGTGATTAAATTAAACCAGGCACAACAGTTAAACTAAACCGAGCACAATCACACGCACCTACTCACTACATTTTTTTCCCCCTTAATATTAATCCATTTCATAAATATAAGTAAAAGAATCTACAGACACCAGAGATTTTACTGAAATTGTATAAATGCGTAAATAAGCTTATTTCCATACCGCATGAGTTAGTGCCGAGGTTCTTGTGATGAGTTCGATAGCTTATCAAACTAGATCAATGTTTTAAGATTTTAAGGTTATTAGGTACAGGTATTCGGGAGAATAACTAGAAACTATACACAAATGTATATAAAGATCTGCAAAGTATCGATCAATCACCACCTGTACGTACAGCTATTTCTCAGTCTAGAGCTATACAAAACTTTTTTCTGAAGAACCTAAAACAGAATAACTGCTTTCTTGCTATTTTGTCAAGTGTACATGAAAGAAAAGACGATTCCCCAGTCATTGGTTTTCAGCATGCTTCACATTTTCTGGATTCTCGTCATTCTTAGGCTTGCTAAAGGATTTTTGTTTCTCTAAAACAGGAAAATAAGGTTCGCTTATTTTCTTGAAGACTTCAGCTGCCTTGTCAGTTTCACGGGGACTCACCAGTACCTTCTCAACCTCTTCAAACTTGGCAGTTGCCCAAGGTGCAGCTCCAACACTTCTGGTGGCACTCGGCCCATCTATAGTGAGCATAGCTGCATCGTCCCTCGATGCATACCATGAATTCCCGCAGGCTGTGCACTCCAGCTGAAGACCAAAAGTTTCCTCACCGCCTTAAATAAAACTAATATCCACAAACAAGTTTCATTTTCCATGAATTATGTCTAAATGTTCTATGAATCTTCTTCCTGAATAAATATTCCAGTTATGTTCAGATGGATATCTCAGTCTTTTTGCAGAATAGATTTCATAACCCAATGCAAGAAACCAAACAACTAACATAATACATGTACAAGAGAAGTTGAAAACAATGTGGTTATACCTAACAAGTTGTGCAAGCATCAAAAATAAAGCTTTCGATGGTTACGTTCTATGACACATTCCCAGTTTGAGCTGCCATTGAAAGTTTCTCTTGAATTTGAAAGATCAATTCTAACGTGTGAATAACAACATAGATAAACTTGGGCCAATTATATGATGAAGAATGCAAGAAGTCAAAAAAAGGCGACAAGAAAAGCAATCATTCTTACCTGATAGCGATCTCCATGGCCTGCTTGGATGATATCCCTAACTCCCACCTTGAACTCGTTGCATCTGGTGCAGCGAGCATCAGTCATCTGTTGCATAAGCAATTGGCTATGAACAACTACAAGCAATATCAAAGTAAATAGATTCGATATCAAATAACTGATAGTCCTCCAAAAGGCAATGAACTAGGAATTAACCTGCATACGTTCCGACTCGTCAGGCTCCTTTGATGCAGTTTCCTCAGCTGTCAATCCCTCCTGAATTTCACAAAATTAATTCCGACTCTTTTGCATTTTTAACACAGATCATGAGGCAGGCAGATACAAAGACAAAATGTAAAATCTAGCACATTGAAATTCATACCTTCAATTCAGCAGGTGACATATTCAGTATTTTTGAAGGCTCCAATTCTCTGTTTAAAAGACGTCGAGCTAGCACGGGATTATTCTGCGATGAAGGGAGGAATTCTTAGAAAAGGAAAGAAACCAATAAAACTATAAAGTATCCACAGTACTGCATTGTGACAGTTTCAGTAAGACCAATGATACTAAAAGCGCCATTTTCCTTTAAGATCTTACACAGTTTCTTATCACCTTTTTCTTCCTTTTCTGCCACGAGCAAACAATGTATTCACTAAAAGAAAGTGACAAAATGACAATGCCCAACAAAGAATATAAAAAGGCTCACCAAAACACTGAAAGTGTAATTAAGAGGAAAAAGAGAAACCCTCAGAATATGAATCTTAAATTTTATGAGGAGCGATATAAGCAATTACAGATTGTCACAGGGCAGCTCAAAAATATGATCAACAAAATTCATTAGAACCATTAAAGTAACTAGAGTCATAGTGCTGCACAAAATGGTATTATAACACTTGCTAGCCAACCTTTGCAAAGTAAACATATAAAGACATTTTTTAAAAGATAAAACAGAGAGAGATCCACATCCCCTCCAAAAGAGGAGGGGAGGGGGGGATGAAAACACATTTGATCCTCAAGCCATCAACATCAACTTTTTAAGATCACATAGGTTCCAAGTATAGAACTAATATTTCTCAGTAAAAGTTACAGAATTATATTAACAAACAAATCAGACAATTTAGAGAGAACAGTAATCAGAGACCCTGTATGCATATATGAGCAGACTAACCTTCAGATTAAAAGCCAACTGACGCAACTTCTGATTATATTTCTGAAAATCAGATGAAAGAGTATCATGTGAAGCCTTTTCAAGAGCACTAACTGCAGGGACAGCAGCATCTGGCCAAGTAAAAGACTTGCCACCCTATCCAAGGGAAATGATACTAGTGAGTGATTACTGATTCCAACATCAGCTTGCCTCAATTTCCAATCACCATAGTTATTATTATAGACACAGCAGTCAGTGAATAGCAACAATTATTGACATTCAGTGAATAGCAACAATTATTGAGTACCTTGGAATCCTTTTCTTGAGATCCATTTGCAGCACCATGGGACTTGCTTCCATCAAAACCACCTTTTACTTTTGTCTCGTCGATATCATCAGGACCATTACACATATATTGAATACATTGAAGAAGCCTCTCTAGCCATTTGTCACGATGAGAATCTCCAGTTAATGCCTCAAATTTTAACAAGATATTATGATACTCTGAAGCACTGCTAGTACAGCTTCCAGGAGTTTCAGCTCTAAAGTTATCAGTCCTTGTCGTTGCTTCTTCATCCCTTGAAATGTCAAGGGGTGATATATTTCTTTTCCGAAGAGTTCTCTTCAATTTGGACTGTTCTTCCTGATAAGGAGTATCTTCAGTTTCAATATCAGGAAGATCTCCTAAACGTGCAAGAGTTTTCTGAACAAGAAGATCAATTTCATGCTGCTTATCAGTTTCATAATCCTTATCTGTCAACTTCCAAAGCTTCAGCTCCACAGTATCGTACACTTTCTGAACTATAAAACCAGGATGCTGTTTACGGTTTGGAAGCTGCTTGTGAATCGGGACAAAATGCACCAAGCACTTGTGCATTACAGATTCTGCAGGAACCTCATCACGATGGAAGCTATAAAACAACTCTCTAGTATCACGAGATTGCCAGCTTCCACCACCTTTCTTTGCTGCCTCTTCAGGCCGATAAAACCACTGACCCGTCACCATCATACTTCCAGCATTAGTTTGGGTTATATCCTGTGGGGATAACAACCAACAGTGGTTCAAGTAAGAGATGAATGATTGATGTGTAGCTAACATATACAGCAAGTTCTGCAGCTAAGGGCCATTTTAAGCATCAATCACATGAGAAAAAAGAAAGAAGAAGTAACTCATAAACAAGAGTAGTTCCCAGAACTTAAAGCTAATTAAAATTATTAATCAATTCAAATGACAAAACGTGAAATAATTAGCTAGTCTTAAACTACTTTCTGGTCATTAGTCTCGGACCAATGAATTATTCCACCATCAGTGGAGCAGGAGTTCCATTGGCCATAACAAATGTTGAACCTTGGACTTCAAAGCTTGTAATCAAACTACCTCATCCTTACATTTGTATTCTACAGACGGAACCGAGAACATATAACAAGCCAAAAGAAAAAGAAAAAGAAATTACCTTAATAATTGCAACATATGGCTTTTGCGTCTTATCCTCAGGAACCAAGAGCACAGGATCCTCCTAGATAGAACCCCCAGTGAAGTAAAATTAAATACCAGAAAAATTACGACATCAAACACTTAAAAAAAAACTCATATTTGACAACACTAACGCGACAACTCTATAACCCTAACAATAAGCCAACTAAAATTTAAAAAATGACTCACAAGATCGTAACGGTTGCCGTCGAACTCGAATGCCACGTAATGCCTCCGCCGTCCTCTTCCCTTCCCGGAAAACCTCACGGGTTCACCGACCGGCTTCGCATCCTCCTGTGGAGGTTCTTCTTCTTCTTCTTCGTTCTCTTCCTCCACTTCTGGCTCTTCCCTCTTCTTCTTCTCGTCTCTCGCTCTCTTCTTCGCTTTGATTCCTCTCTCTTTCTCCTCCTCTTCTTCTTCTTCCTCATCATCTTCTTGAAGCTTCATTCTCTTTCTCCTCCTCTCGATCCCTTCCGATTTCGTTGAGGATCGTGTCTTTGGCGGCGGCGGTGGCACGTCGTCCTCGTCCTCGTCCTCGTCGCTGGTCGACACCTGCGCGAACCTTCTGTTTCCCATTTCCGGAATATTCCGGGTTTTGTTTGGGTTGCTTCCGGTTTGGGTTCAGTAAAACGAGAGAAACTTACAGTAAGTGTTTGCCCGAATCGGTACCGCTCGGTTTCGTGGCAAAGAGAACAGAGTCATGTGAAATTACAAAATTGTCCCCGCGAAAGTCCAATCAAACGGTTTGAGTATAAGCTAATTCTCATCGTTGTGCTCTTTTTGGATTTATAACTGAAATACATAAATCTTGGATGCACGTTACATCTTTTATAATTAAAAATCAAAATAATCTATTTGAAGAGTTGATAACTTGAAGCTAAATAAGTGCTAAAATGAAATGATGATTGAAGTCTTTAAATCTAGTCTCTATCACTAAAAACATTCAAACGCAATACCTCCAACTTCTAATTATTATAAGCGGCTCAATTTTGTAATCTTCACGCTTAGACATTGCAGGATATGGAATCAAAGGTTGCCCAAAGAACACCTTTGTGGTTAGAGAAACTACTAAACTCTACGGAAATACACATAGTTATGTAAAATACAAGTGGCACTCATAAATCACATTGTTGTATGTCAATTTTCATGTGCTCTTCTCTCTGTCTTACACCACATTTATATAGAGATGAGATTTTTATCGCTCCGGCTAAAGCTCGTTAGCAAATATTTTATCTTATCAATAACTGCTAACTGTTGTTTTTGTAGTGAGGTTGTCTCCAATATGATATTTTTACACGCAAAAATCTAAGTAAGAAGTTTTTTTCAGGGTTTGTTTTTGTGATGATAATCACGTTTACTCCACCAATCTCCACTCAAATACAACAATCACAGAACATAGATAAAGAACAGAAGGTGTGTGTGTGAGGAGGAGTGTTTGGAGTATTTCGAAGAAGGAAAGAGAGACATATCTAAAATGTTCAAACAAAAGACAAAAGCAAAGGATGAGCTTAAGTGAACACATGAGAGACACACGTGACAATAACAAGTCAAATGTATCTAATCAAAGCACAGTCATTTTTCTATACAACAGAAGCTAATGAAGCGCAGCTACAACAACACAATACTTAGAGCAGAAGATGTATTAAATGAACACATGAAGAGCACATGTTCTTACATGTCAAAAAGACTCCACCAAGATCAACTGCTTTAGACCCTATAAAAGGAACATATCACAAGCATCAAAAGATATACAGACTTCATTATTCTCATTACATTGAAATCAAGCATCTGAAAGTGTAAGAATTAGATAGAAAGGCTTCAGAGAAATCTACAAGACTACCAACTCACAAGAGACAGGCAACCAAGACAAAGAATTCCCAATAAGAGGTGTGCAAACTCAAACTTAGTTGAATTTGCATGTCTTATGGCTGAAACTATAGAATATAAGGCCCCTGAAACCTATTAAAAATCCATGAGAAGTAAGGATGCAAAACAGTGACAGATAGCTTGTGACAAAGAATATTCTTCCCTAATGAAGAACATGACTTGGACTTTAGTGCCTAGACCTCCTAAAGCTAAACTAATTGAAAACAAATGGTTGTTTAAGCTGAAAGAAGGAGTGATAAAAGTAGAACCTAGGATTTACAAGGTTAGGCTTGTAGCTAAAGGGTTTAGACAGAAGGAAGGAATTGATTAGAAGGAGATATTCTTTCCAGTAATCAAGTTCAAAACTATTAGACTTATTCTAGTTCTTGCTACTCTATATGACCGGGAAATTCATCAAATGGATGTTAAAATAGCTTTCCTATATGGAAAGCTAGAGGAAACAATATACATGAAGCAACCAGTTGGATTTGATGACAAGAATAAGCTAGACCATATCTGTCTAATTCAAAAATCCCTATATGGGCTATGTAATGGAATAAGAAGTTCCATAAGGTTTACGCGTGGGTTGCGCCTGTATGGCTCGCGGGCGCACCGATAGGCCCATATGTGTCTAGAGCGTGCACGTCACGTGCTGCCCACGTGCAGATGCGCGTGCACTGTACGATGCTTGCACTACATGTGTCCTACATCACTCGTTGCTGCGTGGATGGCTCGGATGGGCACGTGAGGGGCAAGCATCCGTAGATCCGTAGAGCGACATGTCACGTCGTGATTGGCGCATGAAACTACATGGTTGCCCGTGCTACTGTAGCATTCAGGCACGTGCAATGCACGCACTTGACGTCTCGTCGTCTCCCAACACTGGAGGAGATTTTTAGCATCCCGAGATCCCTTTTTCACTTCGTTTGGCCCATTTTTGACCCCTTTTTCATAGCTAACCTTATGTATTATACTTTTACGTAATTATATATGTAAAAAAACTGAAAAACGATTCAAAAACAAAGAAAACCATATGAGATGAAAAACTGAAAAACCTTCGTTTTCAACAATCCGATCACATAACCGCTCTGATACCACATATAATACGTAGTATAGACCTTGTTACGTACTCCGGATCTACATGAAAGGATCAAAAACAAAGATAATGTGAAATACTTGATTTCAGTTCCATCTCTAATTTCAATGTCGATTCCGAGCTCCAAACGATCACGAACCTCTTAGGACTTTTGGTGGGTTAGGTCTTTCTACAGTTTTCTCAATACATAAACTCTCTTAATGGATTAGAGATTCCTTATGTTTACGATTGATACGAGCAACTGCAGGAGATCTTAACTTTTATATAGCTTCCATATCGAGCTTCCCCATCACATGGTCGATATAGGTCCGGTCTACACTAATTGGGATCTATTTTTCACTCGAATTTCGACCCACTAATTTAGATAATTTATTAGGCCACTTTATTATTTTTCTTTGAATCAAATTACGTAACTTAATTGATAATTTATTTAAAAACAAAATTGTAATTAATAGTTGTCTAACTTTATGGGAAAGAACAAAATTGTCTAACAGTATATACCTTGTAGAAAAGTTACGTGTCCATCAATAGAAAAGTTACGTGTCCATCAATATGGATGATAAAGACCGGCCAGGTCCACGAAATCAATGGATTAACTTTGAGGGAATTACAATTTAGTGGAACTCGATTTTAAAGATGGTTCAAGTTAATTTCGATCAAAATAGTATTAATTATATTAAAATAATATTATTTTAATCAATATATTAAATTGTTGAAATTGGACCAGATCGAACACAAATTATGCAACTTTATTTTGATCAAATTTTGGTTGGTTGAACACGAAATTTTAACCATTAATACTATAAAAGTTTAATTATAATTTGTAAAAAAATTAAAAAAAAACCTTTTTAGTTGACATGGGTGACCCTAAATTTCAACATAATATTAAGAAATTAAATATGACATATATTGCCTTCCCTTGGTTGGAAGAGGAGGTTTATAAGTTGCTTAGTTGCTCCTTGCGATTCTTGTGTTTATGCACCTACAATCATACAAAAAAAGTATAAACTCTTTAAATCAAAGCAATGTTAACTACAATAGATGCTATAATAATCCTAAAAAATGGCTTCAAAAACTTATTTGCAATTTTATATAGAAAAACTTTCAATATTGTAAGTATACAAATCGTAGCTTATAGTATAAAAGAAATCGACCCCACAAGAGTTATATGGTCACCCAAAAGTGCTTTAAACTTTAATTAAGGAAAAAAAGATGATTAATTAAAATTAAACTAAAAACAAAGAACTAATAAATAAAATATGTACAACTACTTACTAGGCAGCAGTGAAATTGGTTAATTGATTATTAATGAGAGTTATGAATAACTTCTATCTTTATTTGTTTTTCCTTTACCTTCTTGATTTAATCACACTTGATCCTAGAGATCCTATAGTTATGGTTACCTGCTCTCAAGATTTAATCAAGTATTTCTAATTGAAATAGATAAGAGTTGAGTTGCAAGATCTCTCAGAATTACTCCTAACAACTCAATTGGATATGAAGCATTCCTATGGAAAAACTAATAGATAATTAAGATCTCTCTTTAATTGCATATTAATTTAATGTTTATAGGTATATTGCAGTATTAGCCTCGCTATGCAACCCAACATAAGTGAATCAATCCAATCTCTTGATCCAAATTGATTATAAAACAATAAACATCACAAGCATATTCATTGAATCAAAAATAAAATTTTTACAAATAATTCAAGAGTAATTCCTAAAAGAAGAATTTAGAAATCCGTAGATTTAACTAAATATCCAAATCTAATCACCATAAATATTTAACAACAATAAGCAAATAAGAAAATAGTTGAGAACGAAGTATGGAATTTTTCTCTTCTTTTCCTTGTGTTAGAAAATTTGCTACCCCTGTTTGTGTTTCTTCTTCCTTTTCAGGTGTCTCTGATGACTCCTAATTGCTTCTTCCAAATTCAATCGCTTCTTCCTCTATATCCTTAAACAATATACTTATATACCAACAAATTAGGATTTATGAGATATACATAGAAGTTATGTAGATGGCCAAGTATCTCCAAGAACACCTTAATTTGGGACTTTACATAGTCACAAAAGCTTCCACTGGCAACATATAGTCGTGTATGTCAACATACATGGGCATGTAACTTCACATGAGCAAGAATTGTGTTTTTTAAGATGCAAACATTTATAGTGACTTACATGGTCACTATACATAACTGTGTATCTTCAAAATTGCTCTAATGCTTCCATTCCATGTCACACTTTCACCCAAATACATCTCCTCTGGGTTTATAAAAGCAATTATCACCTAAAAACATGCTTGAAACAAAATAAGCACCAAAATACTATAAAACTATTAAATAATAAGCAAAACACATTAAATATGGGTATATAAATATAATTAAATTATTATTATGATATGACCTAAGTCCTTCATATCAAATTCGCTACCTAACTAAGCCTTTAGCATGTTCACAAGATTAATGCTTACTGCAACAGTTAACATATCACCAACATATAGATGTAAATAAATAATAGACCCATCATAAATTTGATGAAAGTAAGCACAATTGTCATAATTGCTCATAAAATAGCCTTGCCCAGTCACAAAAGCATCAAAGAGTCAATAACATAATCTAAATGATTGCTTTAATCTATAAAATGACTTCTTTAACTAACAAAAATGATGCTTTTTGCCAAGGACTGCAAGTCCCTCGGGCTACTGAATATAGATCTCCTCTTTAAGATTACACTAGAGAAATGTAGTTTTAACATCCAACTACTCTAGCTCAAAATCATGCAAGAAAATCAAAGATAAAAGAATTCAAATAGATGTATGACGAAAGAGAAAATTTTATTAAAATAAACCACATATCTTGCCTTATACCTCTTAATTTCAACTCTAAGGATGCCTTTCTTGATCTTTTAAATCCTCTTGCAACGAATAGCGCACTTATCCTTAAGAAGCTCAACCAAATCACATTTCTCTCTTTTTTTAAGACTCTCAACCTCTTCTTGCATCGTAGCAACCACTTATCAGAAACTGCACTAAAAATGGCATCAGAATAGATTTTAGGCTCATTGTAATCATTAGTCTCCTGTGCAGCTATCAAGGTGCATACAACTAAATCACAGTTATAATTAGAAAACTTAGTAAGCATTTTTTATTGTCTACAAGCATGACTTCCTGCTATCGAAGGTTGAGGTTGAGGTTACTATAGTAGACCCTTTTAAATCGTCTCTTCCACTTGAGCTTTGCTAAACTTAGAGGTGGAAGTTGAAAGAGTGCCACCATCAAGTCAGTTAGGACTAATTTCAAAGTCAACCTTTCCTTGTTACCCTCTTATTCACCTATGATAGAAGACGAAATACAAGCATCTTTTTCAAAAGAGAACAAAACATTTTCATTAAAATTTACGTCTCTACTAAGTATATCTCTACGAACACTAGAATTAGGACACCATAAGCGATAATTGTTTACGCCACTCAATGTTTCAAATTGAGCTCAAGTTAGAAGGATCAGCTCGAATTTTGATTTGAATAGCTTGGATGTTCTCATCAAAATAATGTTGTTTTAATATAATTATCCAAAATATATGTCATTTTTTCTTTATAAGTTTTGGTCAATTACATTAAAATGACATTGCTTTGTGAAAATTATATCTTAACCAAATCTCATATGTGACCCCAATAACACACTAACAAGGTTATCTTAACCAAATTTCAGATGTGACCCCAACAACACACTAACAAGGTTAATCTAATTTTGAATCGCACCTTAAAATCACATTATGATCGACCCATTTTTGAAGTTAGTGGAGTTGTAGCTAGTTATATATCACATTCCAAATAATAAATGTTTGACTTTATGTCTTTGAGAATTTGCTTCTCTACAGAACGGGGAGGATAAAGGAACAAATTTTCTTAGGCTCTATTTAGACATTCAAAAGAATAAGGAACTTAATTTTAATCCCTAAACACTTTTGTGATTTAATGAAGATCTAACTGTATTGTCTAATCTTATAATTTCCTTTTTCTAACTTCAAAATTATCAACAATTCTTGAATTACATAACCATTTGAACCACAAAAAGAATGAGGATAATAAGAATATAATATAGCTTGATAGGTTATCGTTAGCCTACAAATTTAATCCCCTACTTAAATTGATTTGTAGTATAGAGAAGCAAAGGTATCGTCCCACAGAGATTAAAACACAAGGAAGATTTTCTTACTTTCAAGCAAAGTATGCGTGAATGTCAAATGGGAAAACAAAAATCGAATGCTTTTAAGACCAGATTGGGGGATTTGTTTGTTTATGTTAAAAGCAAATAAGAAAAGAAAGAAGAAGACGTGATTTAAGTTTAGAAAATTAAAACAAAGCTAAAAGGTTTGAAGAGAGAAATTGCTAAGAAAATTTAAGTAAAAAGTTTAGATTAATTAAAGACCAATTGCAAAGGTTTTCACTAAATCCTTAGGTTGTTTTTAATCATTGAAAACGAATTATATC
>JANZLD010000237.1:57381076-57420331 GCA_026413575.1 Erythroxylum carthagenense
TAAGGACATATACAAGGACCAAAATACCCTCCTAGCAAAGCCTTAACCCATTCCAACTTAAGTAAACTTCCCAAAATACCCTTACACATTTTAATCCCTTAATTCCTATTTAAACCTTATTTAATCTCAACTTAAACTCAATCATCCAATACTATGCCTTAAACACATAATTAACACAATCATGCTTAATATCGTCAAGTAGAAAAATTTTTGGAGTCCAACAAATTTCTACATCCAAATCTCAAAACTTTGTGTAAATAAAAAAGAACATTTTCTTCCCTCAAGAGAAATTGGTTGCATTGAAAGAATATGTACATAATATTGACGTGCATTTACATGTATCGGTGGAGACTAGAGAAAAAAAAACCTGAATTTGTTCAAAGGAGACGAAAAATTATCATCTTTTTAAATGTGGACAATTCTATTACCAACACATTCATTGCCAATATCTCTCCTCGAACATAAATCTACATATAAGGGACTAAAGCATACATGTAACACCTCAATAAGTACAGGGGACCACGACATACAGCCATAAACAAACAAGCACAAAAAAACATATTTAGGGACTAAACATATAAAACATAAAAGCTAGATAACAATTGATCTACCACGATGAATTGTCGACTTCTTGTTCCGAAACTCGAAGATCGTGTGAGTTGCTTCTAACATTAGACATAATGTGTGGGAGAAGAAGAAATAGTTAAAGATTAGGGAAGTTTGAAATTGTTTGAAGAATATTTAGATAGGACTGAAACTAATCAAACTCAAATTGTCTGAAGAAGAACACAATAAGGGATTGGGGCTTGAGAAAGAAGGAAGAACGGTGGATTAGATTGAAGCTTCAAAATGATGCGTGTTAGGTCAAAATGAGCAACACTGGAGAAGGGAAGAGCTCTAGATACAGCGTGGGTCCCACTTACATTAAACTTAGACACCAAATCGCTTCGATTAAATGAAAGTGAGATCTAGTTCTATTTAAACTCAAGCATCAAAACACACCATTTAGATGGTAGTGAGACTCTCTTCTGTTTAAACTTAGACTCCCAAAATGTGTCGTTTAAACACTTCTATTTTTTAAAAAATCGATGTCATCAATGTGAGTCCCATTTTAATAAAATTAAAAAATCACGTTAAAAAGAAAAATATCATTTGACATTTAAGTGACGGTAACCTAACACTGTTAGTTTTTCCATTTAGTTAGGGGTTATTGTAAATATTTTTTAAATTTTAAAGTTCATTTTGATGGATAGGTTTAAATTAAAATTTGGTAAAAATGTGAAAAGTAACTTGGGGTTGTTTGTTTCCATTTTTTTTAATTTTTAGTTTTTTTTTTCAAATTTCGAAATTTTTTTTGTTTGTTTAAGTTTTTAGTTTCTGTTTTTGATTTTGGTTTCTTCTGCTTTTCAAAAATTATGAAAACCATAAAAAATGGTTTTTGTTTCGTGCTTTTTTAATAATATGATTTACTATCATTTAAATATATATCATTTAATTATTTAATTTTTAATAAAAAATATGAATAATTTAATTTATCATTATATTTACATCCTTAATAAATTAAAACTAATTATCCATAAAATTATGAATTATTTTATTTTATTTTATTTTTATAATTAAAATATATAAAATTAAATTTAAAATATATAAATATTCAAATAAAATTTGATTTAATAATTAAAATATATTTCAAATAAATATTAGTTTATAAATAAAATTTTAAATTTTAAATTATTTATCTTATTAAAATAACATAATGTTATTAATAATTTGTTAATAAATATTATATAAGAGACTAAATAAATTTATTTAATTTAAAATAATTTAGCTTTAAATTTTATCTAAAATATAATTATTATTAATGATAAAATATAACTATATTAATATTAATAAGTAAACAAGTTATTATTTTTATTTAAAAGAAGAATAAAAACAAAAAACTGAACTTGTTCTTTTAGGCAACACTGTTACCAATCTTTTGATATTTCCAATCCCTAATCCTGTTTCGCTACTTGCGCATTGGACGCACAAATCTTTTCTTTCGCTAAAACCATCCAAGCCGTTCACTTAAGTCGTCGCTTATTTCGAAGCACGGGATCTGTTGCGATCAACTGACACGTGTCACCAATCCTCGAGCTAATTTTCATTTCCCCACGGCGAGAAATGGAATCAGTCAATTTCGGAGTGGAGGGTGACATCGGACGGCTGAGCGTGAAGATGCCTTTAAAAGGTTTCTGACACTCATGCAGGCGGCGAAACCTACCGTAGAGATAATGAAACAGAAGAACGGCGAGTCGTCCACCCGTACAAAATATAAATTACCATTTGGTAATTGCCTAGACTTCTAAGCCATATTACGTAAGTCTATCTAAAATTTCCACGCCATAAAATATGCATTGGTAACGAAATTTCCCACGAAAACCCCATACATACATACATATATATATATATATATATATATATTAAATAACAACAAGCAGAGAAGCCTCACCAACTCAGAGACTCGGAGGCCTTTTGTTTCTCTCTGGTGACTCTTTAATAGTAGGTACGTTTTTGTAAACCCTAGGATTCACGTTCTTTTGATTCTTCAGTTTTATGCTCTTGGAGCCTTACTGGTAACTGAATTTGTGTGTTTCAGTGACGTATTCATGAAGTGTGTGCTTGTGGGTTTAGTGGATGAGTTGTGAGTGTGACTGCCTGGTGGAGAAATGGGGAAAGGTAGGCCTAGGGCTGTGGAAAAAGGAGTTCTGGGGCAGAATTTGAATGTTGGGTCATCCGAGTCATTGCATGTGCCACTTGCACCTGTGTATTATCCAAGCGAGGAGGAATTTAAAGACCCTTTGGAGTATATATACAAGATCAGGGTAGAGGCTGAGAAGTATGGGATTTGTAAGATTGTTCCACCTAAAAGTTGGTCCCCGCCTTTTGCATTGAATCCGGATAGTTTTTGCTTTCCCACAAAGACTCAGGCCATTCATCAGTTGCAGGCAAGGCCTGCATCTTGTGATCCGAAGACATTTGACTTGGAATACAGTCGGTTTTTGGAGAGTCATTGTGGTAAGAAGTTGAAGAAGAGGGTGGTTTTTGAAGGGGAGGTGTTGGATTTTTGCAAATTGTTTAATGCGGTTAAAAGGTTTGGTGGGTATGATAAGGTTGTGAAGGAGAAAAAATGGGGGGACGTTTCTAGGTTTGTGAGCTCGGGTAAGAAGGTTTCTGAGTGTGCAAAGCATGTTTTATCTCAATTTTACCGAGAACATCTTTATGATTATGAAAACTACTATAATAAATTGAGTAAGGAGGTGGCTAGGGGTCGGAAGAGGAATTTGCAAGAAAATAAGAGAGTTCAAAACAATTTTGATGCCATGCGCTTGAAAATGAGGCGAAAAAATGCTAGTGGTAAAAGAATTAATGTTAGCAGTAAGATAGAGAAGGAGGAGGGACTAGATCAAATATGTGAACAGTGTCAAAGTGGTTTACATGGTGAAGTGATGCTTTTGTGTGATAGGTGCAATAAGGGGTGGCACACTCATTGTCTCTCCCCACCATTAAAGCAAATCCCGTCTGGCAATTGGTATTGTTTCGAGTGCTTAAATTCTGACAAGGACAGCTTTGGCTTTGTGCCCGGGAAACAATTTACTTTAGAAGCTTTTAGACGTGTTGCTGATCGTTTCAAGAAGAAATGGTTTGGCTTAGGATGTCCTTCATGGGTACAGATGGAGAGAAAATTTTGGGAAATTGTGGAAGGATCAGCGGGTGAAGTTGAAGTAATGTATGGAAGTGATTTGGATACTTCTGTTTATGGCAGTGGCTTCCCGCGACCACATGATCAAAGACCAAATTCTGTTGAGGCTAAGGTATGGGATGAGTATTGTGGCTGCCCATGGAATCTCAATAACTTGCCAAAGTTGAAAGGTTCAGTGCTTCGTGCTGTTCATCATAACATTACTGGTGTGATGGTCCCCTGGCTATATGTTGGCATGGTCTTCTCAGCCTTTTGCTGGCATTTTGAAGATCACTGCTTTTACTCAATGAATTATCTACATTGGTATGTTTTCACATTTACTTGTAGACACATTTTGTCTTATTATGAAATGGGAAACGATAACTTGTAGGAATTGGTTGCTAATAGTATTTTATATAAGCAGAAGTGAGTTTAATAATGAAAAATGTCGTAATAGGATAGTCCTGTTGGGCATATTTTGCATGTTTTATGTTAACTATGAAATGTTCTATAACATAAATTGGTGTCTTTTTAACTAAGTAACCAAGATAGTACTTTTGTTTAGAGGTTGTTGAAGCCTATTCATTAGTTTTGGCATTAGGAATTGGCTTTAATCAAATAGATAAGTTCTGGTGTTTTATTTTATAATAGCTCTGACTTTTCTTGCATTTCAGGGGAGAGCCTAAATGTTGGTATAGTGTCCCAGGTAGCGAGGCCAGTGCTTTTGAGAAGGTAGTTATTTAAAGTATATCTCTCTGCAACTTCTTGGATGCAAACTTCGTTCTATAGTTCTGAAAAATATTTATTCTATTTATAGATCACATTATTTGGATTTTCAGTTCCCACTTATACGGTGTATGCTTTTCTTGAGAAGTTCCACTTCCCTGTGAAATTTTACCTATTTATTCTGGTTTCCAAATACTGATGCTTCCACCATTATGCAGGTGATGCGGGGCAGTCTTCCTGACCTTTTTGATGCGCAACCAGATTTACTCTTTCAGCTTGTAACAATGTTGAATCCTTCTGTCTTACTAGAAAATGGAGTTCCAGTCTATAGTGTACTGCAGGTGTGATACTGAAGAGCATGAAGTACATATTATTAACTTACTGTGTGCTTTTCTCACTTCATATCATAAACAAGCACATCGTTAGAGAAACTGGTTCCTGATTTTCTGAAAGAATATACAACCATACTGCTGAAATTGACATTATCAATCTTTGATGCTTTAGTTTTCACTTGTTACAAGTGAAGGTATTACTGTGTTGTAACATTATACTGTAGCACTTCGGTTTGCAATTTGCCAACTGCCAAGGAATTTGTTTGACACTTATCTCTGTACAACTTGGCTTCATGTACTTAAAATATTCATACTCCTCAGTGACTGTTGTAGCTTCATTGGTGTTATTGATATATTCTTTCTTTTCTCTTTTCCAGGAGCCTGGAAATTTTGTTATCACCTTTCCTAGATCGTACCATGGTGGTTTCAATTTTGGTACGGAATACCCTCCCAAGATGTGCATATTCTTGATGAAAAGGCTTTCGTTTAAATTCCAAGCTAATAAACTGGTAATTTTTTGTAATATAATAGTCTTTGATTCTTCAGGTTTGAATTGTGCTGAGGCTGTCAATTTTGCTCCTGCTGACTGGCTACCACATGGTGCATTTGGAGCAGAGCTGTATCAGATCTATCATAAAACTGCTATTTTATCTCACGAGGAGCTTCTTTGTGTGGTAGCCAAGGTTACAAGTTTTCTTGACTCTAGTTTGTACTTTCTAACATTGGCAAATAGTATGAAAAGTAATCTGTCAACTTTGAAAGGCTTTTCAAGAAGGAAGCTTACCAATGATTCTGGGAATCAAGGATGACAATAAATCTTGGGGCTACATTGTACCAAAAAGGGGGAAAAAAAAAGGCCACAATAAATGATAAGCATTACTGGAACAGCCAAAGGTCTTGTTGTTTAAGGTGCAATTGAGATCTGACACAGTAAGACAATTTGCCTTAAGTGTAACATGAGTCATGGTAGGGGATCTGCTAACTTTCTAATCCAAGAAATTAAGTGGAGAAATTTTTTTCTTGGACTTGGATGGTTGGAGTGTAGAATACTACTAAATGGGTAACTTTATTCAGTTTAGAATCACATTCGAGTTATTGTTGACAAAATCTTTTCCATTTGACTTTGAAATCATTTGGTTAAGAAAAAGTGAACTATGAATATACCTAGTTTGCTGATGTTTTCTTTTGACAACAATCTTGAGTAATCATATTCAAGTGTTTGAGAGCCGAGTTGTCCAATCAATTGAGTGTTTAATTATTTTCTTTGCTCCTAGCAGAGTAATTCTGATAGCAA
This sequence comes from Erythroxylum carthagenense, assembly GCA_026413575.1. Taxonomy (NCBI): domain Eukaryota; kingdom Viridiplantae; phylum Streptophyta; class Magnoliopsida; order Malpighiales; family Erythroxylaceae; genus Erythroxylum; species Erythroxylum carthagenense. Next base: position 57,387,150 of record JANZLD010000237.1, read on the forward strand.
AGTATCTCAGTATCTGAAGAAAGAATTGCATAGGATATATACCAAGGAAAGAACCTGGAGAGAAAGGCTCTGGAAAAGTGGTGTAATCAAATCATCCCCCATGCCTTCACGAAAATATCCTGAATATGTTGGTACTGAAGAGGTGATCCAATAATTGCGGCACAGTTTTTTTCTTTCCAAATTTGAGATTTTATGGGACAGTATAATTTATTGACAGGAATTGGTAATTCTGGCAGGATCCAACATGCATTATATGTAAGCAATATCTTTATCTTTCCGCTGTTACATGCTGCTGTAGGCGTTCTGCATTTGTATGTCTTGAGGTAAGCAAGCTTGATAATCACTGGTCGGAGAAATTTTCCTGCAGTTGTCTATCATAAAAACTGTATCATTTGATCTTGTTAATTTGGAAAAGAAGTTGAAGATCCTTTCTGTTTATCAGTTCATAATATCTATGTTTCTATTTATATAATTGAAAGATGAAACTTTTAGAAGATAGACTCATGAAATTGGTTGTAAAACTTTTGACAGTTACACTATTTTGCTTATGATGTCTGTACTTTAATTAATGCATAATTCTGTGACCAAATATGAGTATAATGGAAAGTCATTCTTTTCTTGTTCCAAACTAGAATTTACTGTGGACTTTTACTTTGTAGCATTGACATTACTTTTCTTGTGGTGCTATATAAGGTAAAGAATTTGCTTCTCATTGCAGCACTGGGAACACATTTGTGAATGCAAATCCAGCAAACTATGCCTTCTTTATCGCCATACTCTTGCTGAACTATATGAATTGCTGATTTCAAAGGGGAAATGTAATTTTGAGGAGAGCCCACAGATTGACGATTTGCTGTGGCAAATCTCTTCTTCCCATGACCCAAAGGACATGACTAAGAAGGTTACTTTTACCATTTAAAGACTTTTGGCTGACTGTTAGCTAGTTGTCAAAAGCACCTCATTTGTTTCTGTAGAATAAATTCTTGGAAGTTATGTTTTGTAACCAGAGATACAGGATACATGCATGGTCGTGTTATGATCTGGTATGCTGCTAATATGGTTTTTGGTGCTATTGATAGTGAGCTTTGTTACCTCTCTATATTTGAGGTTTGAGTTAATGATTTTGAATAGCTTAAATGACAACTGAAAGCAAGTTACAGGTGGTTTTAGTTAGAACCATTTGATGTGTAAAGACCAGGTTGTAGATTTTGAACTATAGAGCTGGTTGCATTCTACTTGTTTAAGAGAATTGATACAGAGAGGTTCTGTTTTTATGGATTTTTTTGATAGTTAATATCTTACGCATTGGTGAGTTATTCTAATGTGTGTATCTGTACTATTTTTATGTATGATTCTGTGCTGCGAGATCTTCCTTGTCTTCGTGAACATATGGTGTCCTATAGTATTCTCTTGTGTATCAGTAACATATGCTTAAATTTATGTGAGTCACTGTGTGCTTGTTACTCAATGGTCATTTACTTAAGGTAATGAAATGCATATAGGTCCAATGTGGTGTTGTCTCTTTTTCTGAACTTGCACAACAGTGGCTTTTGAGCTCCAGCAAGATTTTACAGAATCCATATTCTGGTGTCGCATATAATAAGCAGCTCAAAGAAGCTGAACAGTTTCTTTGGGCGGGTTATGAGATGAATGCAGTGAGTAACCATCATTTACGTCACATTGGTTGCCTATAATTTTGTATATTGTCAAAGTAGCTTATAAGGATGCGCTGTTTCTTTTGAAATGTAGGTCCGAGATGCAGTTAAGAAATTGAATGCTGCTCAGAAGTGGTCAGATGGGATAAGGGATTGTCTTTGTAGAATTAAAAACTGGTTGTGTTGCCACAGTTGTGATTTTGAGAGAGTTCACATGGATTATATTAAGCGGCTGCTAAATCTGGACCCTGCGCCTTGTAATGAGCCTGATCTTCATAAGTTGAAGGTTACTGGTGTTCTGTGTATAGTCTCTGTGTTACTTCTTCTAGCCAATGAAACTCTTAACTTTTTCAAGTTTTTCATGCAGGAATATGCCGAAGAGGCCAGGTTGCTGATTCAGGATATTCATTCTGCTTTGTCATCTTGCTCAAAGGTATCCTATACATCTTGTTGCTCTCTATTGAACTGTAAGCTTGCGCATGTAAAATAATGACTTTTTTTTCCTGAATTATAATGCTGCTCCAGTTATGTGGTGATACCAATGATCAATTTATTTACTTAGTTGCACTTTGGATTCCAGATATCTGAATTAGAGTCACTGTACAAAAGAGCTTGTGAGATTCCAATCAAAATAGAAGAAATTGAGAAGTTATCCCAAAAAATTACATCGGCAAAGGTATGTTTCTTGTTTTTATACTTGCTCTGATGAGTCTTATGTATGTTATGGACTCTTAGGGTGCAATTCAGGTTTTTGTAAATAGCATGCTTAAGCTGTATGGATTTTCTTATTGTGATGAAGACTTAAACCATACAATTGGTGTTCCTGCCCATATTTTGTCAATTTCTCTGAATTTTTCTATGCTCCACCATTATGGCATTTGCCGTTGCCTGCTTATTATTACTGTTATTATTATTTTTATTTGCATTAGTATTTATTATGCAAGTTATTTAGGCAATTTGATTTTTTAGATATTATCCTTGTTCATTTAGTTGTATAACTTGCTACATGACCTTTAGGTTTTGGTAGACAACGCAAGGAAGTATTTATCAGATGACTGCTCCAGTATGATTGATATTGATGTTCTCTACAAATTGAAGTCAGAGGTAATCTGAAATCAATTTAGTAAAATAACCAGAATTTTATATAAGTTCTCGTGTTTGGTTTTGACATTTCATTGTTTTCTTTTATTTTAGATAATGGAGCTTCATGTTCAACTCCCTGAAACAGATGCGCTTATGGATCTGTTAAGTAAAGCAGAATTATGCCAAGCTCAGTGTATTGAAACAATGAGAGCTCCTTGTACTCTAAAGGTTAGCCTTACATTCCTTCTTCCATTCTCCTTTTTCCCTAATTCCAACATAGCCAGGAAATTTATTCTTGTAATTTTGGAACTTTATTTCATGCAGAATGTTGAAGTACTTCTTCTAGAATGGAATAATTTTAATGTTAATGTTCCGGAGTTGAAACTTTTGAGACAAGACCACATTGATGTGACTTCTTGGATTGATCGTTGTGATAAAATTTTGGTAAATGTGCATGAACGGGTGGATCAAGATGCTGTGGTTGATGAATTAAGATGTCTTCTGGAAGATGGTGCATCTTTGAGAATTAATGGTTAGTTTATTGAAACATTCATGTTGGTTATCATAGTACTTTAATGTCAAATATTGGGTACCTACTGTTGTTATTTCTGTTTTTATCTATTTCCTTACGTTATTAATGCTGTGGACAGTTGATAAATTGCCAAGTGTAGAGGTTGAGTTAAAGAAGGCTCATTGCAGGGAAAAAGCTCTGAAGGTAACTCATTTGAGCTATTCTTTGGTGTTACCTTATGTAAGATTCATGCTGAACTAGTTAATTGATTGCTCTCTTTTGCTGAATGTACTAAAGTTTAGAAAACAAAACGTGGTGATTATGATTAGGAATAGCTAATTTTTATGGATCTTAGCATAATCATTTTTGGCTGGTTTACAGGCACATGATATCAAAATGCCTTTGGATTTTATTAGGAAACTGATGATTGAGGCTGCAGCGTATGTATTCTGAACTTGCTTCAGCAATCTTACAATTAATAAAACCTTCTGTTTTCATTTTCCGGTTTCTACCATTTACTTCTTTATTACAACTCAGACTACAGATTGAGAAAGAGAAATTATTTCTCGACTTATCTGGAGTTCTTGCTGCTGCTAAGTGCTGGGAGGAAAGTGCTGCAAAGATTCTTGCTCATGAATTTAGAATATCTGTTTTTGAGGACATCATAAGGTTTTGTGTGTGGTTTACTTGTTCTTTGACATTCTGATTTTTATCTACCTTCCTTTTACCTTTTGTGATTGTCTAGCTTTCAATCTTATAGGAGTGCAGCAGACATAAATGCGATTATGCCATCTATGGCTGTTGTTGAAGATACTCTAACAATGGCCAAGTCTTGGTTGAAGAAATCTGAACCATTTTTGACATCTTGTTCAAACATGGTGCCTGGTTTTTGTCCTTTACTAAAACTGGAGACCTTGAAGGTTTGTGCTGCGTTTAACAAATTGATGTGTTCCTTTATCCTCATTGACTATGTTTATGGAGGATGATTTATGGTCTACAGGAGTTGGTTGTTCAGTCAAAGGTACTCAAGGTACCTTTGGAAGAACAGGGAATGCTTGAAAATGTTCTGAAGAATTGTATCGAGTGGAAGCAGGTTGCCTGTGCTGCATTGCAGAATGTTGAGTGTGTCTGTGATGTGCGTTATATTTCTGATGGAAAGATCGGTGGTCTTGTCGAAAAAATTGAACTTCTGGTTACTAGATTAGAAGGTGTCACAAAGGCTGGTTTATCATTTGGATTTGATTTTCCTGAGATTCCAAAGCTTCATAATGTTTGTTCTATGCTGCAATGGGCAGCAAGGGTGCTTTCTTGTTGCTCAACTGCTCCTAAACTAGAGGTTAGCAATATTATGTGTGGGATCTTGACCTCTCTGTTATTTTCCTGTTCAAGTTTTTGTATTTTTGATATTTCTGAAAAATCATATGACGTCCTTGTTTTAAAAGTCTTTCTTGATTCAGCTTCTTTGAAGATCCTAGTGCTCTGCTCCTGTTTAAACTTCAAATATATTAAGAGATGTGGCTTTTCTGATTTTTTGGCATTTCATTAATTATATTAAACTGGATCGCCATGTCTGATACCTAATGCCATCGTGCATGATTTATTTGCTTTTTGACTAACACTTCTGAGTTTCCCCCATTATCTTTTGCAACAACATTCACATCTTTCCTGTGCATTAAAGCTTTTTTGATTGTTTGGTATAAAAGATTGTTAAATTATGTATTGTGACTTTTCATCTAAGCCACTCATTTTCAGAAGCTTCTTTTTCTATTTTCTTGTAGGATGTCGACTGTTTGGTGACAATAGCAGAAAACCTGTCTGCTTCTTGTGTTTCTGGTACTTTCTGGAGTTCTTTGATTGCTGGGGTCAAATGGCTTAAGAAAGCTGTGAGAGTGATTTCTGTGCCAAGTAAAATTGAAAGAAGCAGTTTGAGTGATGCTGAAGAAGTTCTTGCTGAGTCTAAGGTTTGTTGGTATTATCTTCTCCTGAGTAGTGTGAGCTTCAGTTTTGTTGCAGTGAGTCATCTGGTCTTTCAGAACTTAATTCTAGTATTTGTGAAGAACAGAGTGGAAAAACAGAGTGCTTGATGAATATTCAAGACCCTTGTATCATTTATATAGAAGTCATTACATAGGGAAAGAAAACCTTAGTAATAAATAGGAAATCATACACTAAAGAGGGAGATCATACTCTCCCTAATATAGATATTACTCTTCCTAATATAGATATTTCCTAACACTCCCCCTCAACCTGGAGCATACATATCATAAGCTCTAACCTTGTTACAACTTTGACCACCCTAATGCTTTAGTGAGTAAGTCAGTAAGTTGATCTTCTGACTTGACATATGGTGTCTTAGTCAATCACGAACAACGTGACAGTCCACTTCAATATGTTTGGTTCTCTCATGAAAGACTGGATTCGAGGCAACATGAATGGCTGCTTGATTATCACATTTCAGTTTCATTGGAGTGGAGTGCTCAAAACCAAGTTCCCCGAGAAGATGCTTCAACCAAATCAACTCACATGTATTACCATAGCCCTTCACTCAGATTCAACACTAGAACGTGCAATAACTGACTGCTTTTTACTTTTCCATGACACCAGGTTTGCACCCAAAAATATACAGTATTCTGAAGTAGACCGTTGCTCATAAGAGCCTGCCCAGTCTGCATCTGTACACTCTTGAATCTGAATGTATCCATGATTCTGGTAAAGAAGACCTTGACTTGGAGAACCTTTCAAAAATCTCAAAATTCTAATAGTTGCATCCCAATGACTAGTCCATGGAGATCCCATAAATTGACTCACTACACTTGTAGCAAACGAAATATGTGGACGAGTAACAGTCAAATAATTCAGTTTACCGACAAGTCTTCGATACTTACCTAGATCTTCCAATTGCTTTTATTTATCAACATTTTTTACATGTGGTTGCATTTGGCTATCAACTGACTTTTTTCCCAATAGACCCGTTTCCTCTAGAAGATCAAGAACGTACTTCCTTTAAGATAGACACATCCCCATTTTCGACCGTGCCACCTTGATACTCGGAAAATATTTTAGTAAACCAAGATCCTTTGTTTGAAATTTAATATGTCGGAATGACTTTAAAGATAGAATTCTTGCTTTATCATCTTCGGTAATAACAATATCATCAACATACACATTCAAAAGAATTTTACCAACCTCAGAGTGACGATAGAATACAGAGTGATCCACATCACATCGATGTAAACCAAACTCCTGAAGATCACCATGAAGAAAGGCATTTTTTACATCGAGTTGATGAAGAGGCCAGTCATGAGTGGCTGCCAATGCAATGAAAACACGTACGGATGTCAATTTGGCAACAGGAGAAAAGGTTTCAGTATAATCCATTCCATATACCTGTGTATAACCCTTAGCTACCAAACGAGCTTTTATAATCGTGCCATTAGAATTGACCTTAATACTGAACACCCAACGACAACCCACAATTGTCGGACCACGTGGAAGAGGAACTAAGTCCCGTGTAGCATTAGCTTGCAAAGCCAACATCTCTTTTTCCATGACATGTTTCCATCCAAGATGATCCAAAGCTTCTGAAATAGACTTAGGATAGGTATAGAAGACAAAGTGGATACACAAGCAGCATATGAAGGTGATAATGAGTTATAAGAAACAAAGTTTGAAATAAGGTGAGATGTACAAGACCTTCTTCCTTTACGGAGAGCAATGGGCCAATCAAGATCATCATATGATGGAATTGAGGACGGAGAAGACAATGGTGACGAGCGTGAATCGTTTGGTCGTACTTCAGGATTAGTGCATTGAGCATAAACCTGCAAATTAGGATGAGAGAGACGTTCCAAAGGAGTAGGATTAGTGGCAGGAGCAACATAATTGGGAGTTGCTTGGAAAGGAACAAAAGGAATTGGTAGACACTCATCAGTATCAGTAGAGACAGACTGAGCATCAGAGAAGTACTGTGTGTCTTCAAAGAATGTAACATTAGTAGACAAAAAAACGATTCAATGAGGGGCTAAAACATTTTATACCCTTTTTGCAAACGAGAGTACTCGAGAAAGATACACTTTATAGCTTTTGGATCTAATTTATCCGTGTTGGGTTGAAGTTGTGTGGGCAGGAAGATTGATGTTGAATGCCTTGTTGTTTCCAGTAGCTGGAGAATGAGCTAGAGAAATATTCTTTAGCATTATCACACGAAGAATATTGATTCGGGTATTAAATTGATTTTGAATTTAAGCATAGAAAGATAAAAAATTAGAGAATAGTTCAAGACCTTCTCGCACAGGCTCAAACTTAGGTTTCAATCCAGCCAGAAACGTTATAGTTACCAAGTGCTCTCTTTGAATCTGCATCTCTTTAATATTAGATGTGATCGGTAATAGGGAACTCAACTCCTCAAAAGCACGTTTCACTTTCCCAAAATATTCAATCAAACTTCCTGTTTGGACTGAAATAACTCAACAAAAATATCATACATGCAAAGCATGTTACTGGAATTAAAGAAGCTTAGCATAGTCACAAGCTTGCTTACAAGTGCTAACATGAGAGAATAGGACTGAAATTTTAGGTTCCATAGGATCGAAAAGAATATGTAGTAATTGTGCATCATCATCTTGTCAATTTTCTAGTATTTTCTAGTCAGTTGGGGTATTAGATGTAAGATGGGACAATTTTCTCTGACCTCGAAAGAACAATTCGACATTCTTAGACCAAAAAAGATAGTTATTACCATTCAAACATTGCTTGATGATTTGCAAAGTTGAGGAACCCATCGTTGGAACACCTGTGGATGATTTGCTACAGAAATCTGACATCTCCCAGTTATGCTAGAAGTATTTTCTGGCTAAATGGACACTAAAACACTGCTGACGATATTCCAAAATACGTATAACTTTACTGTTGACGGCACGTGACACCCCACCCCTGGTTGCTTCTATGTAGTTGGTTTTTGGTTTTGGTAAGTGGAGGTAAGTGTTTTGGATAGAATGGAGGGTGTTAGGGTTTACGGTAAACAAGTTCTAAGGTTTGGAAGTGTGGCTCTAATACCATGTGAAGAACAAAGTGGAAAATAGAGAGATTGATGAATATTCATGACCCTTGTATGATTTATATAGAAGTCATTACATAGGGAAAGAAAACCTTAGTAATAAATAGGAAATCATAAACTAAAGAGGGAGATCATACTCTCCCTAATATAGATATTACTCTTCCTAATATAGATATTTCCTAACAGTATTTAATAATTGCAGATGGAGTGTTTATCATTTCCAGTGATGGTTGATCAACTTGTTAATGCCATTGAAAAACACAAGTGAGTCCTCTGATCATTTACTTCACTTTCTTTCTGTTGTGTTTCCTGCCCCCATTGATTTATCGTAATTTCTGCAAATATTATGGTAAAGAGATATGTTCTTTGGATTTTCATATGTTAATAGCCTTCTCAGTATGCATTCCATCCTACTTGCTGTCCTATGGTTAGGTACATTCTTTGGGATTGAATATGATGGAGCTTTGTTTGTAGCTTTTTGGCCCTTTGTTAGCGGAGATATGAATTTGCTCTTATGCCCAATTTGTTTGTACATAGGAAAGAATTCTATAACTGAAATAAAAAAATCATTTTAGTTATTTGACCATTAATATTAGGTCTATATTTCTTTATGGAACACTCCTTTTTGATATTCTGCCATCTTCTTGTAGTTTCTGCCTTTTGAGTTGTAGAAACTTGAAATGTGCGTTAGAGTTGACCTTCTTCAATTCTATGTTTTAAAGATCACAGATATTCAGTGAGCTTCGGTCTTGTTCTGGCCTTTTATTGATCTTTTATGTAGTGATTCATCAAATCAAATCTGCTGTGCAAGATATTTGCTACTTTCTATGTCCATTCAGTTTCCAAGGTGTATTACACTTGTTGACCCTCTATATGTCCTAAAACATTGTGGCTTTAAATCTTGTACTCCAGAAAATCACAAGTTTAGCGTTAATCTGAAAACAAAGAAGCATTAAAGGTAATCGATAATTGATGTAGGACAGATAGAGAACAGCTTCCATACTTATTGAAAGTTGGAACATGAACACTATTTTATGCAGAAAAAAAAAGAACAAAACAAAATATAATTGATATGGATGTCTCTTTATTAGTATAAATGAAGAAGAAAATTTTAAAATACATCACACAAAGATTCGTGAACTTCACACTAGCAACTCCTAGAAATCACATATAAAAAAATAGGTATGGTTCCTAGTGTTTGTGAATCATTCCTAGAATCTAGGAATTACTCGGAGATGAGAAAGCATCACAATTTTACAAATTGATAACTTGAAAATTCTCTCTTCTACCTCATCATTGAAAGATTCAGTCCTTATGGAGCTCCTCTTGATCCTAATCCTACTTAAATAAAGATTACAGCAAGAACAACAAGAATAACAACAACAACAACAATAAAAACAACATCAACAACATCCTACTAGGAATCCCGCTGAGATGCCTAGTGTGATTAGGTCCAAAAATACACAGCCTTATTCCTAATTACTTAAACTAGGATTCTTAACTTAAAAATACTGAAATGAAATTCGTACAAGAGCTAATAGACTTAAATCCTAAGTCAATGAGGAAAAATCATAATAAAAATATTTCAATTCCAATAATGAGGAAATAATTAATCCATCATGGAAAGTTTTTAAGTATGTAATCCATTTTTAAGAACTAAAATACTTTCTAAATATGTTAAAGTTTAACCTTATTTTAACAATATTAAATGTTAATGTAATTAATGTAATAACTTTAAGATAGTTAAACATTTTTAATTTCTTTGAAAATAAATATTTGAAATTAATACTATGTAAGTAAAATAAAATATTAACAATTAAGTATTATTAAAAAATTATGTAATTAATACAAATACAAATGAGTTAATAGAATTTGTTATTAATAATTATTATTTATGATCAAATTGTTATTACAATTTTGGATTACCATATTTTAAATTATAATCCTTACAAAATAGAGGCGATCTCATTCTCTAAATATGAAAATAATTCAGTGTAATTTGCCCATAATACTTTTCTATGACCAATAACATTATAACACTTAACGTTTTCAATTTATCTGAAACTAAAGTTCGTTCCTCATCTTTTCCAAGACTCTCTCTGTGTCTTTGTTTTCCTAAAATGAAAATTTGCTTCCCCTATTATCAACTTCTTCCGTTTTAATTTATTATAGAAATTTCAACCCCTAATTCATTGATTTATTTCTATTCTTTACTCCTTTTTTTGGTTCATTCCTTCAATTACTTCTCCTTTTCTTCTTCTATTATTTCCAAATAGCAATGGAAAATAATGGATATTGTGGATCATTTTCACCACAAAAGTTGCAACACAGCAGCATTTGCACCAGCAATTGCCGCAACCAAATGTGAAATTGTATCGCACCATTGATTTATGGTTTGGACCAAATGTGGTTGTGATATGTATCTTGAAACCTTGCAGTCCCCTATGTGCACTTCCATATGTGTTGTATTGAATCTAAGCTCTAATGCCAAATTGACGTAGGACAGATACAGGACAGCTACCACTCATATTGAAAGTTGGAACAAGAACACTATCTTATGCCAAAAAAGTAAGAACTTAATAGATTATAGTTGATCTGCATGTCTCTTAAGAACTAAATATATTATAGTTGATTTGCATGTCTCTTTATTATTCATCAATGAAGCAAACTGAAAGATAAGTTACACAAAGACTTACTCGCTTCATAGAAGAAACTCCTAGAAATCACTTTTAGGGTTTATAAAAAACTAGGCATCACACCTAGTATCTAGGAATCATTTTGGGAGAATATGAAAATCACTCTTGGACGAGGAGGCATTGGACTTCCACAAATTCATATCCTTGTAATAGAAGCATTTCGGTCCTTATATATAGATTTTGTTCTCTTGCTCCTATTCTTACTTCAGAGAATAAAACACGTATTTAATTAATTTTGGCTACTGCTAACAAGTTTCTTATTAATCAACACCATATATTTGACTAAGTCCATTAGCCACAATTTTAGCCTTATATCTCTTCACACTACCATTTTCTTTACATTTCACGATGAATACTGATCTCTAGGCAAGCTCTACAATCTCCCATGTCCCATTTTTTTCAAGTGCATTCATTGCTTCCATCACTGTTCTCTAATTTGGAACGTAGGTTTTTTAATATTTCCTAGAACAAATAGGCTAGAGATTTTGAATTAAATGCCTTATGTTTTTGGAGAGGTATTCATAGGATGAATATTTTGCAATTGGGTGATTAGTGCAAGAGCGAGTTCCTTTCCTAAGTGTAATAGGAACATAAGGATTGCAAAATTCATGAGAAATAGTATTGGGTAAAACAAGCGTGTGAAGCATAATTTTTTAATATATTTTATTATTTATTCGTAATTATGTTTATATTTTATATTTTATCTATTATATTTATTATTTATTTTTAATTTCTTTATTCTTATTTAGCTAGAGGTAAGGCCGTGTATTATTGGATTTAGTGGGATTTCTATTGGGATGCTGTTATTATTAAGGGAGTGAAACAAAATGATTAGTATTTTGAGATGTTTCTTGAGTATCTGAATCTAAGGCAATGGACGGACCAGTTGCCAAAAGAACAATAGGTTCTTTACCGTTTTGCTGATTCTTTATCCTTGCATAAACAATTGTTATTTCTTCCATTGTCAAAGGTTCAAACAGTATTCTTACTAGTAGAAATTGCTTTGTTACTGTTAGAAATACTAGGTATCGAGGTCACTGCTTTAGGTAAAGTATTAAAGATAGGAAAGTTGTCCCTTATATTTCCTTCCTCCAAACTCTCCCCTGATGAAAATTCTTTTGAAAATAAGGCTAATTTTCCACAAATAAAGCATCCATTGTAACCGTGACTTTTCGGGTTTTTGGATGAAAAATCTTTTACCACTTTTGATTTAATGCATAGCCAATGAAAACATTTATTTTAGCTCTTAGATCAAACTTGGACTGATCCTTGTTTGGTGAATGAACATAAGATATGCACCCACATATTTTTAGTGGTAAGTTGGACAAAATTTGATTTTCAGGGAAAAAGTTTTTGAAACACTCAGGTGTAACAAATTTAAATACATGTGTAGGCATTCTGTTTATCAAATAAGCTGCAGTTAATACTGTTTCCCCCTAGAGATATCTAGGAACTTGCATAGAAAATACAAGAGAACGGGCCATCTCCAATAAGTGTTGATTTTTATGCCCAGCTATACAATCTTGCTGACATTTATCAACGCAAGTTGATAGATGATTAATGCCCTTTTCTCTTAAAAAAGAATTTCATTTTACTTAGTACCATTACCAGTATGAAACCAGTTTTAGTTTGAAATTGTGTTTCAATCTTGTTATAAAAATTTTGGATTACTGTCTTAACTTCAGATTTATTAACCATTAAATATACTCAACACAATCGAGTATGATCATCATTGGAATTTACGAAGTTCGGATTTATCAGCCATTAAATATACCCAACACAATAGAGTATGATCATCAATGAAAGTCACGAACCTCTTTTTGCCTAAATAAGTAGGAATTTGTACCCAAACATCACTGTTAATTAAATAACATGATCGTGAAGGTTGATAAGGTTTTGAAGGATAAATATTTTTATGATTTTTTGACAAAAGGTAATGTTCACAATGAAAAATGGAATAAGGTAGGAAACAATTTTTTAATATAGAAGAAACTAGGGTGTCCTAGTCTATAATGCCAAAGTATTATTTTCCCCTTTAACAGGGATAGAACTGATACCACTTAGTGCTTGAGGTCTTTTACTCTTGGAGACTTCTTAGAAAATGGTAAAGATCTTCGATCATTTTAGCATTGCCAATCTTCTTCCCTGAATTAAGGTCCTGAGACACATGATAGGAATCAAAGAAAGTGACACTACAGTTGGAATCTTTAGATAGTTTGCTAACTGACAGAAGTTTGGGTACATATAGAACACATTTAAGGGATAGATTATCTGACAAAATAACCAATCCTTTGCCAGCAATAGGAGAGAAAGACCTATCTGTTATACGTATTTTTTCATGACATGAACATGGAATTCAAGTTTGAAATAAATTTGAAAGGTTTGTCATGCAGTCAATTACTCGAGAATCAATATCCATGGAGCAGATTGGGATAAAGAGTAATACAGTGAGGCATTTAAATCATTACCTGTTTGTTCCAAAGAAGCATTAGGAGGACCAGATAATCTGGAATTAGACTTGAGCAGTTTCATGATCTGATCAACCTGCTGTGGACTGAATAGTGCTATCTGAGCTTCATTAGCAGTAGGTTATCTTCTGATCTTTTTTTCTTTTTTACCATCGTAATTTTTTGGTGTCCCATAGAGTTTCCAACAAGTTTCCCTTGTATGCCTTGCCTTATTTTAATGATCACACTAAACACAATTTTTGTCATAAGTTTTTTTTTGTGGTCAGTGTTTATGGCTGCTGGTGTAAGAGTTTTTTGTTGTGCTGCCTGAGGTCTTACCCAACATCACCAATTGGCAACTCTCTTCATTCCGAACCTCATCAAAAACTTCTCCAATAGATGGAAGGGGCTGTCTTCCAATTATTCATCACCTAACCTCATCAAACTCCACGTTGAATCCCATGAGGAATTTGAAAGTCCAGTCATCCTCTACCCTCTTGTCATAGTTGCAATCCTCAGAAGATTTCTGTTCATAAGAATTGAATAAATCTAGATCTTGCCATTAACATTTTAGAGCATTGAAATACTTTGTGACGTTGTCACCACCTTGGTGAATCTCTCCAAGTTTCAACATTATTTTATATAATTGGGACTGGTTTCCCAGGTCAGAATACACTAAATTAACATTATTCTATAGTTCTTTTGCTGTGTGATGACACGTAAAATTGGAAAAGATATTCTCTTCCATAGAATTTACAAATCATAGAGTTTTCTGCATCCCAGACCTGAGAGGCCGGTTCATCCAAGTCTGGCTCCTTATAACTGGCTAAATATCGAATCTTTCCTCTGCCTCAGATGTACACGCGCACAGATTGAGGCCAGCGCAATAAATTGTCTCCATTCAGTCTGATAGTAGTAATTTGAACAAAATGTGAATCTGAAGATAGGTCATAAGGATTCTTTTCTTATTGATAGAATCCTTGGTTTCAAAAGAGTTTGATGGATGAACAAGGGAGGTTGTACCATCTGGTGTAATTACAGACATGGTAAGGAAGAGAAAAAAAGAAAACAACTAGGTTTCTTGTTCAGAAAAATAGGCCTACTCTGATACCTTGAAAATTAGTATGAACATGAAAATTTGTTACATTGCTGCTATTCGTACAGTTATTCCGTTTTACGTATATATACCGACATAAGGCATCTAAACTAGGAAACTATGTCTAGGAAATGTCAGCTATATATCTTCCTAAACTCTTCCTTGATTAAAGCTTGAATTCGTATATTTACAGCCTAGAATCCAGAATATTCTGAAAGAATATTTCTTAATCCAATATAATCATATAGTAACAAGGATTCTTATTTCCCTAATAGACTTAACTCCTAAAGCAACAAGGGCAAACCAAAATATTAATATTTTAACTCCTTTTTCGGTTAGGGAATATAGTTAAAAAAAAAAGCTAAAGTGGTTTTTATTCTCAATCAATAATGTTACTGACTAGCTGCCTGATTATCAATCGATTTATTTAGTTAAATAGCTTTTATGCTGCTTTCTGTGTTTGTCGGGATTACTTGATTCTTTTCATGTTGCACTCGTGGATCTAGGTTGTGGCAAGAACAAGTTAATCAAATTTTCAATTTAAATTCCAAGGAGAGAACTTGGTCTCTACTACTAGAACTCAAGGTACAGTTCACTTTCATTTCTTTATTTTAAACCAAGTTCTTTGTTTGTTGCCACTTTTGAATGTTACAAATCTTGCCGAATCCCATGAATAGTAGTCAACAATCTTGGACGTTTATCATGCAAATTTTGTTATTCATGTTCAATGTTGGACCTCACTTCTTTGTGTTACATGAACCTGATTCCTATCTATATGATGGTTGTGCTATTAAGTGAGTTGATACTTGACGTTTGGTCACATATGTGACAATATGCTATTGTTGGTGGATTGGGTTTTTATGACCTGGAACTTGGAGGAGTACATATTTTTACTGCCATTTTTATCTATGTGTTACTCATACATACTGACTTATACTGCTTATGTACTTACCATATTCTTGATAATAGGAGATAGGAATGGCGGTTGCATTTAGTTGTTCAGAGCTACAAGTGGTTTTCTCCGAAGTTGAGAGAGTTGAAAAGTGGAAGCAGAAATGCTTGATGATTATTAAAGGAGTTATGAAGGATGGGAATACATTAGTTGATACTTTACAACAGGTTTCAATGAAATAGTCATTTGGACGTAGATTCCTTATCTGCAGTATTTGGCTGGGAAATTAAAGTTGTTCTGTATGTTGTACAGATTGGTCAATCTCTAGATAAATCTTTGCAAATCTTTGGGAAATCACAAGACTGTGAAACAAGGAATTTTTGCATGCTCTGCACTGCTTTTATTCAGGATGAGGCATTTACAACGTGTTTGAACTGTGAGGACAGGTAAGTTAGCTGGATAGGCTAAATAGTATACGTGACTTCTTTTTCTGAATTCCATTGCTATCCTCTAGTAATTGGTTGGTGTTTTAGGGTATCTAAGGCTGAATCATTTAATTGTTCTGCTAAATAAACACTAGTACTGGATGCTTTTCATATCCTTTTTTTTGAGATAATATATTGTTCCAATTTTTTTTATCATGTTACTTGTCAATTTCATCCGACAAGAATATATGTTTTGAATTATATATACAAATTATACATCTGATCACTATGTGCATTGATGTCATTAATTGAGCAGCTACCATTTGCAATGCTTGGAATCAGCATCAGTTTCAGGATCATATACTTGCCCTTATTGTCGTTTATTTCATGATGGATCAGTACTAGAAATTGGAGGTGGCATTTTGGTAGGCACACTGTATTTGCTTATGTATTCATTGAATCATGTCTTGCAAAGAATTTTGAAGATGACCCATCTTTATTTTGTTTGTTACAGAGATTTGGGAGGATGCGAACTGATTTACAGAGTTTGATTGAACTTTTATCAGAGTCTGATGATTTATCCATTGGGTAATACACAATGTCTGATGGATTCTAAGTTAACTGTGGTTATATTATGTCTAAAACGATCTTATTTGATGATCTTTCATGTTATTTCTTTGATTCTTGTGCTTCATTCAAACCTATATTTTATTGTTTGGTTCCTTCAAAAACTGGGTCATCTATCTAAGATTTTCTAAGCTTCTACTGACTGACCAGATTTGAGGGTTCTTTTATTCATACCCATTTGGCATTTGGAGCTCTGTTTTGGTTTGAATGTGGTAAACATGTGGCAGTGTAGGTCTGTGCTGTGGCATCTGGACCAGATTGGTTGATCTGATTTCTAAACTGATGAATGGTCTGATGGATACCAGAAAATTGGGATGAAAAGGAACATTCCATAAGTCCAATTTTGAACGTTTAAATTACAGTAATCCCTAAATTTTCACAAAAAAATTGTGGACAACTTTTGAAAAGTACTTAAATGCATGCTTAATTGCATATTTCACATTTTCAAAGGTTACTGAAGTGTCTTATAACTAGTCTCATAATTTTCTAACTTGACTTTAATTATGAGTCTTATTTGTTATTATAATAATTTTTTGTAGTTAGTTTATAATAAAATTAGTACTTAACCATGGAAATAGAATAATTTTTCATAAAATAAATATTTAGTATTAGTCTCTAGTTCAATCCTTGACCCTGGACAATCACAACTTTATTAAAGGATGTTCACCGTTCAATATCTTGGTCCTGCTTCCAAAATATTGGTATTCATAGTGCACATATTCACTTGAGTTTCAGGCGCCACCCTAGTTTTTAACTACTTGACTGCATATCATTAGTTGCTTGAAGAAGTCATTTCATGGGCAACAGCAGTTTGACCAGTTGACCTTTTGCTTCTGAGCATGTGTTGAATTTCATGTTAATTTTCTTTAGCTTTCTTTCCTTTTGGTGGCATACTATTATCGGTCTGATTTTATGTGCTGCTACTTCCTATTGCACAGGATAACTGAAAAGGAAACATTAAAACAGGTTGTGGAAAAAGCTCTGGAATACAAAATTTGTTTGAGAGAAGAGTTGGATTCTGCATCATGTTGTTCAAATAAAGATCTTAGTGTTGTCTCTCACAAACTAATTATTGCTTTGAAGGTACTTGTTTTGTGGTCCTGTGACTTATTGCTTTCGCTGTAAATATATTTTAATCCTTTTTCCTTTTTGGTACTCATTTTTCTGCTCAGCATGTAACTATAACTCTTACTTTCTATAAATTTGTGGCAACTGAAGAATGCAAATTTGCAATATACTTGTAAATTGTCCTCAAGTGGCACAAATGTTTTTTGTTCTGCAGGCCATGGAAATTGCAGGTGTGTCTGATGATCAAAATGATGGTGACCTTGAGGTGGCCTTACGAAGAAATTGTTGGAGAGTTAATGTTAATAGATTGTTAGGGGAAATAAAGAAGCCTACTATGCAAGAGATTGATAGGCATATTGAAGAGGTATGGATTGCTTGCATGTTACTGGGTGGTGAATTTGTGGACATGATATTGTTAAACTTGTTCATTGGCTTTTGTTCTAGTCATGTTAGTTGTGATTGGCTCTGCTAGTCAGTTAGACCCTCAAAACTCTTCTAGACAGATGAAATTCCTAACTGCTTCTGTAAGAAATCACTGGCTTCTTGAGTGCCTTGTAGTCTATAGCTTGTACGAGATTGTGATGGGTTTTTAATTTATCCCTTGTCCCACATGGAAGTCTTATACTGCATGACTCTTAAGGTGTGAAATAAACAAACGATTACCTTCGCAACCTGTTAATGGCTTATCTAGTGGTCAACTTCTATCACAACCCCCTCCCCTCCTGGCTCTAAGTATCAGTTTTGATATAAATTCATCCATGTATGGTGGAAACTGATAATGGTAAATGCTGACCAGGGAGTGGCACTGAATGTACCACCTGGAGACTACATTTTGCAGAAACTTGCGGAAATAAAGCATATTGGTTCTGTGTGGGCAGATCAAGCAAAGAAGGTTCTGTCACTTTGCTTATCTCTCTTGGCTAATTATTTTTTCAGTTATTGATCTGCTGGTGTTTTATTTATACCCTTACAGGTTGCAATAGATTCTGGTGCTCTTGCTTTAGACAAAGTTTTTGATCTGATTTTTGAGGGTGAAAATCTGGCTGTTTGCTTCAGCGAGGAACTTAAGGTAATTGACTATAATATGTGACTCAATCCTTTGGAATGCTGTTGACCGGTGCTCCTATGATTGCAGTTGTTAAAAGCTAGAAGTATGCTTTACTGCATCTGTCAAAAACCTTATGATGATAGAGCAAAGGTCATGTGCATTCGATGCAATGAGTGGTATCATATCGATTGTGTCAAGATACTTTGCCCATTGGAGGTCTTTGTTTGTGCTGCATGTGACCCTCAGTTCAAAATGTGGCCAGTGGCACAATTAGGGGACCATGAGAGGTAAGTTTGTTAGCTAATATTGAGACATAAGGTCTCATTGTACTGGGTGTTTTCTTATCTGATTATTTCCTTGAGGCATTACTATCCTTTGAATTATAATTTTTACATTGCAAGATATCATGCACATACCTGCGAGATAGCATGCACGCCTTTTGTTTAGGAAGGTTTTTTAATCGTATGTGGTTTTTTATTTAACAAAGAGCAAAATGTGCTACCCTGTTTTCTGAGAATTCTTTGGATTGCTAATTTTTGTCAAAAGCTCTAAGGTGGCAATAAACCTGTGATTCTTCTAAAGAATTTTGCTTTCTCCCATTTTTTGGTACTTATGGTGATAATTTTATGCGGAAATTCTTAATTAACAAATTTATCCTTTTCTCAACTAGAAATTTCATTTCGTTAACAATTTTAGGTTTACTACTCTTGATATATTTTATGCTGGGCGCCATAAATAAAACTTCACCGTATTTAAAACACTGCAGAGGTTTTAGTTGTTTCTTGCCTTGACTTCACTCCTAGAAAACCTGTACTTACAACTGAAAACTGGTAATGCACAATGATTCTGGAATTTGTACGAGGTGGAGAATTTTTTTACCTATATTTGTTCAACAATCCATGAGGTTTATTGTGACTCCTCATTGAATTTTTGACAGATCAACAAGTACAACGTTTGTGGAGCCAAAAACGCCATCCCCTCGACAAACAAAATTGAAGAAGAAACATGAGGAGACTGACCCTAGTCTAGCTCAAAAACTATATGCAGTTACACATTGTAGTAGAACTTATAGTGATTCTGGTAGGACTGGTCAGTTATGGTGGCAAAACAGGAAGCCTTTCAGAAGATCAACTAGAAGACGGGCTGAGTTTGAAAGTCTTTCTCCAATTTTTAGATTAGAACAATAAACATGGAAATAGTTGGTTATTGTCAATCATTTAATTCATTCAATTGATTACTATAGTTGTCTGCCTTTTTTATGGCTATACCTTATCTCTCCCTCTCTCTCTCTCTCTATATATATATATAGATATATATATTTGCTGCTGCTGGAGCCTTTAATTCTCATCTTGGTTCAGACATAGCGTTGCAAAATCTTTAACTAAATATTCAATTTTCCTCTTGCTTTTCTTTTCTGCCTCTCCTCTCCATTAAAGTTAAAAACCCTAACTTTTAATTAGTTACACAGCCCTAAATACGGGTTCATGTAGTTGATTGTGTCCTCTAAATTCTATTGAAAATAATAAGGCCAACACGACACATGCGTGGGATTGTGTTGTGTACCGTGTTCATCATCTAAAGGGGTAACATGAGGTGTTTAATGTGCTAAAGAAATATAAACAGCTATAATTCTACAGACCTTAAACACGGATCCATGTGGGTGTTCTTTGTTTCTCCAAATTGTCCAAGATTGTTCTATTTTGCTTTAATTCTTTACCAATTTAGCCTTTTTTTTTTCTTATGTGGACAGAACTAAGACATGAAATGATAAAACTTCTCAAATTAAGTATAAAATCCTTCAAAACTATTTAAAACATAAGTAATATACCATGAAAATAGAGCTCAAAGTACCGTATGTTTAGTACAAATTAATACTCTCACACTTAAAAATTCCTTTGAAAAATGTTAAAATAATTAAACATATTAATTAAAAATCTCTATTGCTTGTTCAATCATAAAGGATTATCAAATTTTTATGCAGTCAACTAGCGTCAATTAGTTGATTCAATTCACTTTTTCTTTAAACTTCAACTTGAATTACAAAACTCAATTATATACATAAATTGAAGCTTTAACTTTCGAGCACATTTACATCATTTTTATTAGTAAAACATAAAATTAAACAAGGGCATTAAAAGCTTATTTAAAATCACTTAACCTTTTTACACAAGAATAGATGCTTTGTCATGAATATTATCGGTTATTCAGCTAGATTACTATCTTGAATAGCTAATGGCACCGCTTTTTAACTTCAATCTTTTATTGGTACGAAGATAACAGACATAAATTATTATACTTGAACAAATTATTATTTTTACTATTATATTTTTTTTCTTAGACAGTAATGATACTTAAAAGAAGGTGAAATTCTTATACATGTGCATCTTTTACACAGAATATCATAATGATCATTAGGAATTCATTCTCCAAATTTGTAAGTCAAATCAAACTCACTTATAAATGCAACACTTATAACTAGTTACATAGCAGTCCAATTTACCAAACAACCAAATTTGTAATGAGTTATTTCCAATAATGTGCTTTTGAAGAAAAATAAATTTCTATAAATTACCTCCTATTAAGAAAGTAGTGACAAAATTGATAACTTTGGTTATACTCTTATAAATCTATAATCCCTCCCCTACATTTAAAGTAAACATTGTCCTCAATGTTTCCAACTTGTAAGAAAATTGAAAAGATTAAAAAGGGAAAAAGACAAAAGTGCTTATATACACATTTTACCCTCTTTACATCATTGTAACACTTCATATAAGTTGGTTAGGCATTCATCAGAAGTGGTTCCATATATGGAGAAATCATCTATGAACACTTCCATAATATCCTTAATAAAATCATAAAATAGCCATCATATAATGTTGAAAAGTGGCAGGAGTATTACAAAGATCTAAAAGCTTTCTCCTACAAGTAAAAGTGCCCTTATATGGTCTTTTCTTGGTCATTAGAATGGATAGGGACTTGAAAAACACCTAAGTAACTGTCCATATAACAAAAATAAAAATATTTTACCAAACTTTTTAAGTATTTGATTAATAAACAGAAGGGGAAAAATGATCTTTTTGTCTTGCTTTATTCAGTTTCCTATAATCTATTCATATCCTCTAACCCATGAATGCTCTAGTAGGTATTAATTCATTATTCTCATTCTTAATAATAGTCATATATCCCCTTTTAGGAATTACTTGGACAGGGCTAACCCATTCACCATTGGGATAGGATAGATTATCCCATCATCTAGTAGTTTAAGCATTCCTTCTTAACCGCTTCCTTTATATTATTATTGAATTCCTATAATGCTTAAGGGAAGGCTTATGATTATCTTCCAATAGTATACTGTACATGCAAGTAGACAATATAATACCCTTAATATTATCAATGTTTTGCCTTATTACATTTCGATAAAAGATAAGAATTTTTAGTAATTTTTTAGTTTCAAATTTACAGAGGTTTGCATTCACAGTCACGAGATATTTAGAGTTATGCCTTAAGAACTTGTACCTGATGGTGGAAGGGAAAAGTTTAATTTCTACTTATGAAGTTTTCTCCTCTCTCTTATTGGGTAATGAGTCATTTATCTCTAAGGACTCTTCAAATGTTCCATCTAGTTCATGATTGGCTAGATCCTCTCTCATTACCTAATCAGTTATGTCAATCCTGAAACAAGAATCTCCAAGAGAAGGATACGTAATAGTATTATATAAGTTAAATTCAACCATCTCAACACCGACACTCAAATAAAGATTCCTATTCTTTACATCAATGGTAGCCTAGCTATAGCTAGAAAAGGCGTCCTAAGTTTAATGGAGACTTCAGTATTTACGTCTCTAATACAACAAATTTAGAAAGAATAAAAAATTATTAACCTTGATGTGTACGTCCTCTAATATACGTATTGGATATTTGATTGAGTGGTTTTCCATTTACAGAGTTAGTGATAGGCTTTAAGTCTCATATCTTAAGCTTCTTACAAATAGATAAAGGCATGAGACTCATGCTTGCCTCTGAATCATATAGGGCACAATTAAGCTTATATCACTGCTGACAAAAGGTATGAGAATCTACCAGGGCCTATGAGTTTAAGAGGCAACTTATTTTGAATTATAGCAACTACACTCCTCTGTTAAGATCACAGTTTTATAATCCTTAAGCCTTCTTGTATTAGATAATATCTCCTTAAAAAATTTAGCAAAGGAGGGCATTTCTTTCAAGGCATCAGTAAAAAAAACTATTAATATATAACTTTTAAAAAAACTTCTAAGAACTTCTCAAATTGTTTATTCTCCTTAGCCCATCTTTGGGGAAAGGATTATGGGGACTTGTAAGGTACAAGGGAAACATACTTAGGTTCTTCATTCTCTTTTCCTTTTTTTTTTTTTTTTCTGGCTATTCTCCTCTTTCTCCCTTGATTTCCTTTTTACTATTCTCTCCATCATCAGCTTCCCTTCCCTTTAGGGCTATTTAATAGCTTACCACTCCTCAAGGTTATAGTTTCATAATGCTCTCTTATATTCTCGAGTTCTTTTGGAAGTTAAGTAATATAGGTATATAACATTTTTCTGTGGGTAGCTATAAGTTCCACCTTATAGTTGAGCTTCCTATTTTCATCTTTTAGTTCTTTGTTCTATTTAGCCTAAAAGGGAAACTAAGTTTGATTTCTAGTAAGGTAGGTTGAATGGTTTATATTGGACCCCAAAGTGTTTTTCAATTATTATTGATTTATTTGTTTCATTATTTTTAGAATTGAGTCATTAATTTGATGGGTATAAATAGAATTTTGAAATTAGATGGAAAGATTTGAATTAAGTTAGAGTTAATATGGTGTTTAAGAAGATTAAAGGAGCTAGGAGGTAAATGACAGAAGGGACAAAATGGGAAGACCAAAGGAGAAGAGGGGTATTTTTGGAAGGACAAGACCAAAATGTGGTTTTATATTTAAGAGAAAGAGAAAACTTGAATTGGGATAGAAGAAGAGAAATAAGAAAGAGCAAGAAGAGAGATTTCGGTGGTTGAGAGAAAAGAAGAGAGTTGAGCTAGGGTTTCTTCATTTCTTAGCTTTTGAGAGATATTTTGAAGTGGTTCAAGAAGAGAAAATAGTAGAGGAAGAGAAAAGCTTCTATTTGAGTCAAAGATCTCTTCATTTGGTGAAGAACCAAGGGGATCAAAAGATGTAAGAGGAATAAGAGAAGAGGCATTTTGAGCAAGTCTTTAAGCAAGGAAATCAAGGTGGGTTATATGTTTATAATATAGTTATGAGCTACTAATGTCTTTTTCCAAGACAAGAAAACAAAATGATTTCAACTACTTCATAAATGTTGCTTTTAATGCTTTTGAATGATTTGAAAAATCTTTATATGTTTGATAATATGAATTTTGTTGACTAATTTCAAAATGAAGAAGGAAATGCTTTGAAACATTTTATGTTATGTCTTGAAATATGTCATGACATTTTGTATGAATGAAAAGATGTGAAAGCATGAAAGTATAAACACATGAGCAAATGATTTGAGCATGAATATGTGCTTTTGTTTGGGCAAGAGAGGAACCCGTTTCGTTAGTCATGTGCACGTCGATAAGAGCCTTCTTCCAGCTGTCCGCTTGTGGCATATGAGCTCCAAAAGGGGACTCATTCTTTTCATGGGGTAAACTTTGGTTTCTCCATTCTGTTTCCATGGAACCCTTGAGCTATTTGTTTGTACATTGCATCTTTGAATTGTCAAGTTTGTTCCACAATTTGAGTGTTCTGCTATGTTGATGTGATGATACTTTAACTATGAGTTTTAAGCAAGAATTGTGAAATTGACTGAAAATTTTGAGAACAAAGCGCTTTATAAATTCACTATGACTCTTATAAGACAAGAAATATTTCAACGATTTTGCTTATTCTTTTGTTATAAACTTGTTACCCATGAGCTTTCAAACTCACCCCCTTTTATCCCCTCTTCAGGTAATAGCTAAGAGATCAAGTGATTAAGAGCCTAAGGGAATATCTCCATATTTGTTTATTTTGTATTCAGAGTTGACTTTAGGAAAGCAACAAGTTTGTTGTTCAAGAACCTTTTGTAATTTGAGATTTTGAGACGATGATGTAATGTGGCTTGGAATGCCATCAAAGATTTGTAAGACTTTATTCTTTAATGTCAATGAAATGTGAATGGTGCATGGATGATATGAGTTGAAGTTAGACATACGTGAGGCAGTAATCAACTTGAGTTGATGATTTTGGAACATAAATCAGTGATATATATATATATATAGTTACCAAATTGACTTCATTAAACTCTTTAAATCTCAACTCATTTGCCTCTTCACCTTCAACTACATTAGATCAATCATAATTCCTATCTTCCTTTCCATAGTATTTCGCTTATGCATACGTGTATATATATATATATATATATGTCAACGATTTATGTTCCAAAATCATCAACTCAAGTTTATTACTTCTTCACGTATGTCTAACTTCAACTCACAACATCTATGCATCATTCACATTTCATTAACATCAAAAGAATATAGTTTTACAAATCTTTAATGACATTCCAAGCCACATTACATCATTGTCTTAAAATCTCAATTTATAAAAGGTCCTTGATCAACAAACTTGTTGCTTTCCCAAAATCAACTCTAAATACAAAATAAAGAAATATGGAGATATTCCCTTAGGCTCTTGATCACTTGATCTCTTAGCTATTACCTGAAGAGGGGATAAAAGGGGGTGAGCTTGAAAGCTCGTAGGTAACAAGTTTATAACAAAGAATAAGCAAAATCGTTGAAATGTTTCTTGTCTTATAAAAGTCATAGTCAATTTATAAAACACTTTGTTCTCAAAATTTTCAGTCAATTTCACAATTCTTGCTTAAAACTCATAGTTAAAGTATCGTCACATCAACATAGCAGAACACTCAAATTATGCAACAAACTTGACAATTCAAAGACGCAATGCACAAACAAATGGCTCGAGGGTTTCATTGAAACATAATGGAGAAACCGAAGATTACCCCATAAACAGAATGAGTCTACTTTCGGAGCTCATATGCCATAAGCGGGTAGCCGGGAGAAGGCTCTTGTCAACATGTACGTGACGAATAGAATGGTTTTACTCTCGCCCAAACAAAGGCACTTAATCATGCTCAAATCATTTTATCATATGCTCATGTGTTCATACTTTCATACTTTCATTCTTTCACATCTTTTCATTCATACAAAATGCTATGATATGTTTTAAGGCATAACATGAATATTTCAAAATCATTTCCTTTTTTCATTTTGAAATTCGTCAACAAAATTCATATACCAAACATATAAAGATTTTTCAAATCATTCAAAAGCATTAAAAGCAGCATTTATGAAGTAGTTGAAATCATTTTGTCTTCTTGTCTTGGAAAAGACATTAGTAGCTCATAACTCTATTATAAACATGTAACCCACATTGATTTTCTTGCTTAAAGACTTACTCAAAATGCATCTTCTCTTGTTCCTTTTGCCTCTTTGATCCCCTTGGTTCTTCATCAAATGAAGAGATCTTTGGCTCAAATGGAAGTTCTTCTCTTCCTCTACCTTTTTCTCTTCTTGAATCACCTCAAAATCTCTCTTAAAAACTAAGAAATGAAGAAACCCTAGCTCAACTCTCTTCTTTTCTCTCAACCACCGAAATATCTCTTCTTTCTCTCTTTATTTTTTTTATTTCTCCTCCCATTTCATGTTTTTCTTCTTCTTCTTAAATAAGACCACATTTTGTTCTTGTCCTTCCAACAATACCCCTCCTCTCCTTTGGTCTTCCCATTTTGCCCCTTCTTTCATTTACCTCCTAACTCCTTTAATCTTCTTAAACACCATATTAACTCTAACTTAATTCAAATCTTTCCATCTAATTTCAAATCTCTATTTATGCCCATCAAATTAATGACTCAATTCTAAAAATAATGAAACAAATAATCAATAATAATTAAAAAAATCGGGGTCCAATACCCAACCACAATAGTAAAAATAAATGTCAAGTTTTCATGATTTTTTAAGATAATTCTACTATCTAATCACAACTATATAATCCTAGAAGTAATAAAACAAGAGAGAATGTTTGTTTTTTTAAGAAGCAAAGAGAACTTTAAACATATCCCTACCACCACACTTTAAACTTGCATTGTCCTTATTGTAATGTTAAACGTAAGAAATGGATTATTTAACAATAATTACAAAACTGTAAAAGGAAAATGAACAAGCTCCCCTTGGGTTGCCTCCTAAGCAACCCCTTTGTTTATTGTGGATAGCTCGACTTTCTTATTTTCTTCATTGTATGATGTCATTTGGGTCTTCAACTATCACTACTTCCATATTCTTTATTGGGAATCCTTCATAGCACAACTTTAGGCAATGACCATTCACTTTAAATATCTTTATGATTTCAAGCTTTGTATCTCTATTGCACCATATGGAAGACATTAGAAACCAAAAAAGGATTGACTTAATTAAAATGCAACTTACTTGGGAATAATTTAAGTCTGGAATGATAAATAAACACTTTTTGACTAATAACAATGCTTTTCCTTTAGATAATCTTGTCATGAAAAGCTTTGGTCTTTTACTTGTATATTATTGCATTCTCATACAAGTCGTTTTGTATCTCTTGCAATTATAACTTTTTATGAACTCTCATCTCATCAAGATTCATGTTGCAACACTTGATTACCTAATGTGCCTTATATTGTAGCTCCACAGGAAGATGACCAGGCTTCCTAAACGGTGATCTAAATAGGGACATACCAATTAGTGTTTTGTAGGCTGTCCTCTAAGCCAACAGCGCACCTTCCATCCTTAAGCTGCAATCCCTCTAGTGAGTGTCAAATCAACCAAAAATAATTAACTTACTCAGAATATTAACATAGCACAGTGGAGTAAGGTCGTCTCCTTAAGGAATGATGGTTTATCTCTTTTAAACAATTAAGAAAAAAAGGGAGTTTGGAAATTATGTTAAATCACAATATTAAAAATAACAAAAATGAAATGATTTGAAATTAAATAAAATAGACTTCTAGTTAAAGGAATTTATTTCCACCTTGGTTCATTGAATTTGATCATTGACGCAAAAGCAATTCAACACATTCATGAATAAATTGGTTCTACTTATTAAGAACAGGTCTATAATAACCAATCTTTCCTTACCTTGTACGGTAATCACGAACAGATCGAATAATTACTACCTAATAGAAAAATAACCCAAGAGGTAGCTAATAGGATTTAATGTTTCGACAACCTTAAAATCTAGAAAGATCAAATTCTAACCAACAAACTCAACAGATGGTTTATTATAGTTAGATTAATTAATTCCATAACATATATTAAGCTTCTTAATGAGGAAATAAAATTATGTTGATTGCCACATATTAAAATAAAAAATTATATATTTTTCATTTTAATTAGCAATATATTATTTTAGGATTATTAAATATATGCATCTATTCAATAAAACCCAAAACCATCATAAAATCAATGAAATTCAGGAATTAATTAAATATCCATGCACAATTGAATTCAATAAAACTATTCAATCTCATAATTGATTTAGAATCAAGGTTTCAATATAATCCTCTAACTAGAATTAAAAAAATTAGTTACAAGCCATAGAAAAGAAAGAACACATGAAAATTATTCAAAAATAAATTATCTTATGGAAAAAGTTTAGAGAAGAGAAAAATGTTGGAGAACTCTAGGTGTAAAACTTCATAACCCTTGCATACATATGAAGAAGTTTAGAGTAACACCTAACGTTGATGAGCCAAAAGGTTTAGCTAAAAAACTCACCCACGTAGTTGCTGCTGGTTGCCTTTTTATCGCTTTCTTCTTTAAAAAGTCCCTTATATTGCCTTTTTCCAAAAGATACATCCCTTTTTCCCTAGAAAACTAAAACCCTTCTTTTTTGTACTTGTGAAAGCCCCCTACTGCCACACAAGACGTCTTCCTCTCCTTAAAAACTGAAACCCTCCTTTTTTTTAAACAACACTACTGTGTTGTTTTTATTTAAAACTCGACGCATCAAAACCCTTGTTGTTGCTTCTCACTACATTTGGATTTTGCTGGCCAAATGATGACATTTCTTCTATGCCAAAATTCCTCCAGCTGCTGCCTGTTGGTCCCATCTGCGCTGGTTACATCTTCTGCTACTACGTCATTTCTCATCTACTACGTAATCTGTGTTTCATCTTGGATGTGCTGTGTCTTGGTCTTCCTGCAGCTAGTTTATGCACTACCGTATTGCTTTTAATTCCTGCTACATGTTTATGCTACTTTTCTCCAAAATAGCTCCATATTTCTTAACCTCCAAAAGTAATGTAAAAAAATACCATAATCAGTACAATATTTGTCCAATATGCTCCAAAAAAAATCCCAAATTGATATGTAAATTAATAACCTATCAAATCCTCGCACACCTAAACAATGCTTGTCCATACGAATTCAAAAGACTTGAAAAACAAAACAAAACAAAACAAACCTAAACAAATATGTTTACAACTCTTTTGAAAAATTTAGCCAACATGCATTATCTTACCAAACCAAGATCACAATTAAGCCACACACATTTTAGAGGATTCAACTCAAGAACAACCGGCACAATTCCCAATGACCTTTCCAAACTCAAAATGCCCCAGATTTGACATCATATGAAGATTTACTCAAGGCACTCAAGAAGTGTTTATAGGACATTTCACTCTTATTCGTATAATAGAATGACATTACCATATGCTTGTAAATATATCACATCATAACCACTTTTGAATTTCGTACAAACATAAAAAAGGTCTTTTATTTGTTTGTAATGGAGCTAAGGACAAGGGTTGGATGAAAAGGTTTTTTAGGATATACTTATCAAAGTTAATGTAGACTACATTGCTCAACTTCCACCTACATTTCAACAATAACCCCAATAATATCAACAATGATGTTCTATTATCAAAATTTAGAAATCTCAATGATCATTCTTACAAAAGATAATAAGTAAGAACATTTATGATCCAAAACCTAGGTAACTCATGATTGCTTAAAGAATATTCCAAGACTTGCAATTCATGGTCAAACTTGCTTTTTTTCTTTCTTTGTTTATGTTTTTTAACACTTCTGCCCCTTTTCTTTTTCTTTGGGCACTTCACAACTTTATTTTTCTACATTTGTAGAGCATCAAAACATAAGATTTCAATATAACCATACATGTAGCCATTACATGTCCACCTCAAACCACAAATCAATAAGTTAAAGCAACTAGTTTTCCATTCCTTTAGTAATGGATTGGAAACGAAGGTCAAAACACAAGACTTGGGCTAAAATTTGTGGTTTTATGTCAAAGAAAGATGTTAAGGCTTCAACTTGGCTAACTAGGGGCAATAACATATGGGGTAGGTTTTAGGAAACCAAAATAGTTTAATCCTAGATGCCTTTTATCACTTTAATGCACCAAATTCACTAGTGGTCTCGACATGCATAGCAAAGCAAGTTCTAGAATGATCAAACCATGTGCGACAACACTCATCAAGAAAACAATTTGAGCACAAGGAATGTAATTACTCTTTGAAGGCTCAATTCTCACTTATTTAAGTAGGCTTTTGTCAAATCTTATACATTTCTCATTCAAATCAACCATTGTGGAAAAAGATAGTCATTCTACACCAAATCACTATTTATGCTTGCAATCCATTATGCTTTCCCAATTCGACAAAATAATGCACAATAACTTACAAAACAAAACAAATTTTTTAAAAAATTAAGAAATCTCTCCCTCATACCTAAATTCTACATTTTCCTTAATGTAAAAAAACATAATGCACAAAAACACAAAAAATGAAAGAAAATTTAACAAGAACATAACACAAGTTATAATGAACACCAAAAATTAACGAAGAAGAGGAGAGAATAAAAAAAAGATAAACAAAAAATTCCCTGGATAAGCTATGGTATAGGAGTTAAGTGTGGCGTGGTTGTTATCTACGTTGTAGATGTGGGCTGATTTGATTTTTTCT
Organism: Erythroxylum carthagenense; assembly: GCA_026413575.1. NCBI lineage: Eukaryota > Viridiplantae > Streptophyta > Magnoliopsida > Malpighiales > Erythroxylaceae > Erythroxylum > Erythroxylum carthagenense. The sequence goes on from JANZLD010000237.1 coordinate 57,417,777, forward strand.
GAAAAAAAAGAAACAAACAGATGAGAGAAATTAAATAATTAAATGAGAAGAACAAAAAGCATTGGGTTGCCTCCTAATTAGCGCCTTTCTCTATTGTCTTTGGCTAGACATAACTTTTGTCCTTCAAATTGATTCATAAATGGGCTAAACGAAATTAATCCCCTCTATAAAAGAGACATTAAAATTGTTAATGAAAGGTTTAAGTCTATAACCATTTACCTTAAATGTTTTGTTAGTCTCTGAACTTTCAATCTCAATAACACCATGAGGAGAAATGTTTCTGACAAGATATAGTCCAATCCACTTAGATCTCACCTTACCAGTCATGAGTTTCAATTATGAACTATAGAGTAAGACATTTTGGCTAACCAGAAATTGTTTTCGATGTAAGAATTTGTCATGTAGATATTTGGTCCTCTCTTTGTACATCCGAGCATTATGCTTCCAAATTTATTTCTTCCAACTTTTGGAGTTACAACTTTTTCTCCTCTCCCACTACCGGAGCCTTGAAGTTGCATTGCTTAACAACCCAAAAAATGCGATGTTCAATTTCAATAGGTAAATGACACATCTTACTAAAAACCAATCGACAAGGTGACATTTTGAGGGCTATTTTGTAAGTAGTCCGATAAGCCCACAATGCATCATCTAAATGCGAGTTCCAATCTTTGCGGTTGGTATTGACTATTTTCTCCAAGATACTCTTTATTTCTCAATTGGAGACTTCAGCTTACCCATTTGTTTGTGGGTGATAGGTGGCCGCTACACAGTAATGGACTCCATATTTGCGCATCAAAGCTTCCACCGTCAGATTGCAAAAATGAGTATTTTATTTACCCCAAATCTACTAAAGATGTGAGATTTAAGAAATCTTACAACAACTTTAGAATCATTAGTGCGGGTAGCTTTGGCTTCTACCCACTTTGAGACATAATCAATAGTAAGAAAAATGTACAAAAAACCAAAAGAGCTAGGAAAAGGCCTTATAAAATCTATGCCACATACATCAAATACTTCACAAAGTAAAATAGGAATTTGAGGCATTTCATCCCTTACAAATATATTTCCACCTCTTTGACATTTTTCACAACCTTTGCAAAATAAGTATGCATCCTTAAAGAGAGTCTTCCAATAGAATCTACAATTCAAAATTTTCCCAGCTATTCTTTTTGGACCAAAATGTCCACCACTTGCATACTCATAACAAAAAGTAAGAATGAAATGAATTTCATCATTAGGCACACACCTACGAATAATCTAATGTGAACCTATTTTCCACAAGTATGGTTCATCCCATATATAATACTTAGAGTCACTTTTGATCTTATTTTTCTGAAAATTATTCAAATGATGTGGAAGCACACCAGTGACTAGGAAATTCACTATATCAACAAACCTTGTTTACCTTAAACAAACCGTAATTGTTCATTTAGGAAGGACTTTGAAATTGGGAAGGGATCTTTTTTGCGCACTAATCTGCTTAGATGATCAGCCATAGAGTTATCAACTCCCTTACAGTTTTTGATCTCCTAGTCAAATTCTTGTAGTAGAAGGATCCATCGTATCAACCTAGGCTTTGACTCTTTCTTTTCTATGAGATATTTGAGAGCTACATGATCAAAATAAATCACAATTTTAGATCCTAATAAATAAGACTTAAATTTCTCAAAAGCAAATACAATAGTTAAAAGCTCCTTTTTGGTAGAGGTATAGTTGCATTGTGTGAGATTCAATGTTCTTGATTGTAGTAAATAACATGGCTATTTCTACTGACTTTTTGCCCAAGTACAACACCTATAGCATAATGACTCGCATCACACATGAGTTCAAATGGCAATCCCCAATTCAGAGGTTGTGTGATTGTAGTTGATGTGAGCAATGCATTCAATGTCTTAAAAAACACTTTGACACTCATCACCAAATGTAAAAGTCACATCATTTTGCAGCAATTTGGACAATGGTTGAGCGATCTTGGAAAAATCCTTTATGAATCTTCTGTAGAAACCTGCATGACCAAGAAAACTATGAACCTCCCTAATGTTAGTAGGATATGATAAATTTCTAATTACATTGACCTTGACCTTATCTACCTCAATACCCCTTGCTAAAACTACATGACCCAAAACTATTCGTTCTTTAACTATAAAATGAAAAATTTTCATAATTAAGAACAAGCTTGGTATCAATGTAACGTTGCAAAACCTTAGAAAAGTTATCAAGAAAGCGATTGAAATAATCACCATAAATAATAAAGTCATCCATAAAGATTTCAATACAACTTTCAATCAAGTCAGAGATGTAACACCCCACTCCCGTGTGACCCGAACCCGATATCATTGGCGATATCTGAGTCTGTGCCCCGCGAGAGTGGCGTACTACATCAGTCGGTCAAAACTCAGTATGCGATTTTTTTTAACCATTCAATTGCGCGGAATAGACAGTAAAAATCTGAGCCCACGTTCAAAAATAAACAGTTTTAGTTTCAGAATAAACATTTTCAATTATTACAATCATTCAACAATAAGTTACCATCATTTAATGTACAAAAAGCCATA
>JANZLD010000237.1:57460923-57477596 GCA_026413575.1 Erythroxylum carthagenense
AAACATTGTTATTTCAATTGTACAACCAATTATGTCAAAATCATGACAGTAAGAACCCGGCCAGTTACTAATAGATAGGAGATAAATAAATTCCCCGCCTTTTATTTTAAGTGGTGATCCGAAGGAGACAAATGCATTATATTTCTCTGTAAAATAAAATTTTGATTTTGACAACTGAGATGATAAGTATAGAAATAATTTTTATCCCAACAATTGTCACTTGAGCACATATAGAATCATGTAGAATTGCACACTTTTCTTGGAGTGGTAAGAAAAAATAAAAGGAGAAAGCGTGATCGAAACTCTTAGAACCAGTGGCATTTCACTTATCCAATGTAAAGCACAATCAAAGGATCGGTACTGGAAGAAACGTGCGCTTCACAGTAGGAAATGAGGTTCCCTGAAAATAAAAACTTATCACTGAAATATGATGCACCAAACTTCCTTTTCCACTCTAATCCAATATTAATAGAAATGGATCAAACAAAAAAGACTCAAGTAAACATGAACTTTCATTACATCCAACTCTTCCTACTCAAAATTAACAGCGAAATTTTAGTTTAATTGTAGTTTTAAGAGTTATTTATGTTGTTATAATATGCAAGCCATAGCGACCAAGTCCATTGCAACTTGTGATCCTAGTAGCTCTGACATGACATTTTTCGTTTTTTAAGCCCATTCGTCCTGCCTTACTTTAGCTTCTCCTTCCTTTTTTTTTTTTACAAATTAAATGTCTCGTATACAATACATAACATCTTATCTTTATTGAGTACCAATCTGATAATACCTGTCCAATCAATTCTTATTTCAGAACAAATTAACTTTGGATACAAATGCCACTTTACAAAGGCGTTAACAATCTTATTGAAACAACCTCAATTAGATGGATGACGGTTTGTCCATTCAAAATCAAACATCGGACCAGGTGACATCGACTGCCGCATTTGCAGAACCCCTCCATTCTATGTTCAAAGCATTCCAAACCGCAACTGTCGCACCGATACTATTGTTCCTGCATTCGCTGCCACTGTCGCACTCGTCCACCACCTCAGCGGTCACAGACCTTTCATTCCTTTTAATTTCAACTAATTTATTACACCTCTTCTTGTTTTGGAACCATTTTGGTGGCATGGCCACAACATATCTGAAATTTGTGTAGTACTTTTCTTCACATTTTGTTGCTTTCTTGCCTATCCATCCACCAAAGTTTCTCAGGGTTAAGGTTGCCTTCATATTCTTAACCTTACTCATTTGCCACAGCCCCTGGTTGAACTCGAACTCCCCAAGCATGGTATCTCCATCGTCAGGTTTGTCGCTAGGCTTGGAGTTGCGAGCTTCAATAAAGGTTGCAGATGCCATTATCAATACTGTAAGAACCAAGGCTACCGTTCTAAAACTTGCCCCATGTTGCTTCATTCTGAATATATTTCACGTTTTGATCAGGCAAGCATCAGACTTGGGGGATGGCGTGATTTGATGAGCAATTTGGAGGTATATATAACATATTGATAATGATCCTACAAGTGGCCTTGATCCTCAATGTAACGTACAATTCCAAGTATTTGAAGAATAAACGAAAATAAAAGATTCGCCAATTGATTCCTCTGTTTGTGTCCATCGTGAGAGAAAACGGACGGCAGGATATCACTTCGATACCCAAAGTGATCCGAAGAGGCACTCCGAACTTTGTTCCCAACCTAATTACGAGGCGAGTTCCGAAAATACACCGACGAAGACAAAAAATACTGAGTGGGTTAAAAAATATCATGTTCTACTAGCTATTGAATATTTTATTTTATTCATTCCATCTCCAGCTTGAGGTTTATATTCTAAATCCTGAAGATGTGTGTTATATGTGATATGTAAGTGTTAATTAGTTGACTGAGGCTTATACCTGTAATGTATGTTATGTAAAATTAGACACTTGCATTTTTATATTAAGAATTAAGAATTGTTTGACAGTACAAATTCATTGTTATAATGTTGCTAAAAGTGCCAGTTATAATGATCATCTACTTAATGGAATACCTTAGACAACTATAGTAAAGGATTTTCTTAATAATATTTTTCAAAGGTATAGAGTTTCTTTTAATGCTGAGATTGAAGATATTTTGAAAGAATTATATTTTCTGAGAAACAATAAGATTGGTAGAGAGAAAGAATACATCATCAAGATATTCCGTTTATAAACTTAAAGTCCTGTTATAGTCATTCTTGATGATTATATTATTCACCAAGCCCTGAACACCTTTCCATCATAATTTTGTATTATTGTGACTACCTCCAAAATTCATTGGATGACACTTGGGACATAAATTGGTATTATTGAGACTACCTCTAGAATTCATATATTACAAGAAAAGTAGGAATTAGCGATAAAAAATTACTGATGAAAATGAAACCATTGCAAATTACTGACAAAAAATCAATTTCCATCAGTAACATTGACGGAAAAAATTTTGTTTAGCGGCAATAGTAATATCTGTTGGTAAATATGGAGGGAAATCTTCCCAATAAAATTTTCGATGATCTTTAGCAATAGTATAAAATGCCCGTCGGTAAAGAAGGCAGGAATTGTAGGTGGAATAAAAAAATTTTGAGTTTACCAACAGAAATTTCTATCGGTAAATTTTTAAGGTACATGTCGATGTCTGCTTCTGCTTCAACATTTTAAAGTAAACCAAAACAATTTTATTGCTTATAAATGCATGGTTGACAAGCTTGGACTCACGGGCAGTTAGAGACATAGAGTGTACACTTATAAAAATGAGGATGACTATTGATAGAACTTTAATGGAGACGGTAAATATTGAAGCAATGACAAGTTATGGAAAGAAAGAAATTACTAACGTGTTTGACAGAATGGACTTCGATAATTGTGAACCGTTTGTATGATCTTGTAATGTCATTACGAATACATTGGTCAGGTATGACTACTTCAATCAAGCCCATAAACTTTATTTAATAATGAAAGATAAAGGTGCTACTCATGGTATCTACACTTGTATAGTTAGGATGAAGTCATTTTGTAAGAAAAAAGACCTCGTCTTGCCTTAAGGCTCCCTAATAATATGCTTTGTCAAGGGTGTGAGTATACTGCAATTGCATATTGTACAGTAATTAGTGGGTCCTCTGAAGATAATCATCAAAATTATGAACTTTTATTAGTCCAAGAACTAGAATAATTTATTAATCAATAGTGAAATTAAATCTAATAGAGCCTTAGGGGAACCTGACCTAGATCTAGCTAATTCATAGTTTGGTATATTCTTGATTTTTTCTTTGCATTAGTATTTAGATTGTTACTTTATTTTATTTATCCAATCATCTATAAATGTTGATATATCTTGCAAAGTTTATAGATAGTGGGTAGTTAATCAAGAATCCTCATGGGATTGATCTGTACTTGCATTGTTAGCTACAACTATATTATACACTTATGGTAAAACAATTAAAACAAATAATTAATTAATATAGAATGCATCATTGACCTTTTGATTTATAAGGAGTGTTCCATTTAGAAAACCTATCTACTATTACAAATATTGAATCCTTGCCATTTCTAGAACTGGATAAACCTAAAGAAAAATTCATTAACAAATTTAATTATCTATGGGGTTACACTTGAGATTTAGCCTATTTGTAAGTAACACATCTTTCACATATTCTCTTTATATTTGAAGATTCTTCTTGACTTTAAAGTTTCCTATGCAATGATAAATTTAAGATTTATCTTTCATGTGTTAAATTAGCATAATTTATTATTCTAAACTTATTATTTGTATTAGAAGCACTATTTACATTCCATTTAAAATTAACCAAATTATTTTCATTTTTTATTACGTTACTAAATTGTAATATCATAGGAATTATACACTCACATTCGCTCGATTAAAGGAAAGGAAATGGTATATTTTATTAGTTTTCATCATTCTCTTTCCAACTTATAGAAAAGGGGTTTCTTTTGCTCAAGTAACTTCATTAATTCACTTGCTTTAGACTGTTAGCTTCACTTCAAATTTCAAATAACCATTATGGAATGTGGATAGCTTTAACTATTTAATTTCCTATTTTGGTGCGGTCGAACTTGGAGAAAAATGACTTGTTCTTGGATGTCATTATTTGTTCCCTCTTTAAATTTTTTTTGTTCTTATTCTAAAAGAGAAGGAATTATAAAGTCCTAATCTAAGAATGACAGTTTGGGGATTGATTGTAGAATTAAGAAGGTGTTAGGCACCTAATCATGCTCATCTAAATAATTGCCTAGGCTTATGACAAATTTTGCAGATTTAGGGAAAGATTCAAAGAAGAAAGGAAAGATTAGTATGATGAAATGTAAGACAATTTGCTATACCTTTGATAACTTAAATTGTGTAATTTAATTTATTATTACATAATTGATTAATTGATGAAAGACTAGTTTTATAAAAGTTTGAAGAGTATTTAAATTATTAGGGTTAATTTTGATTATTATAATTGATAATTTTTTGTTAATTATATATATTTAAAATTTTGATACATAAATAATAAAGAGGATTCAAACACTTTTTTTTATTTTTGAATAATTTACCCTTCTTTTTACGAAATATTCTTTTTCGTAGGCCCTATATTGTGTTGAAGAGCATCGCTCATCCTTCTTCTTTATAGTCTGGAGTTGTTCATCCATCCAGGTAAGTCGTCCAACTCATGTCTACCATATGTATTGCTTTAACAATACGATTTTGATGCGTATAGGTTTTGTGTGAATGTAAATGAGGTCTTGATTTTGTGTTATTATTTAGAATATTCTTATAAACATTGATGAGTTTTATGTTCTTCTTTAATGGTTTAAGTATTTACTGCATGTGGAATGAGTTTGAGATCTTATGGGTGATTTGAGATATAACTAAGTTCCTAGGACAGTGTATAAGTTGAAAACCCATGATCCAAACTTATTATCAACATGAGACAATGACTCAATTGTCTTCAATTGCTTAAATATTGAATATAAAGTCTGAAGGGAATATTTAAGATTGTAGTTTTGATAAAATTCTTAGATGTTATAATGAATCATTGCCTCTTGATCATATAATGGTTGATAGTTTTACAATTTGAAGAAACTTATTAGGGGTTTTGGTTTGGTTGTTGAAAAGATTGATTGTTGCAAATTGGGATGTATATTGTATTAGGGAGATGATCTAGAATTATAAGAGTGCAAATTTTGTGGTCAATCTAGGTTCAAGCCTAGAAAACATTATGTGAAACGTAAATTAGTACCCTGAAAGTGGGTTTATTATTTTTCACTAACTCCGAGACTTTAAATACTATATGCTTCTTATATTATTGCATCTCTCATGAGATGGAATAATGAACACGAAAAGGAAGATGGAATAATGAGTCATCCATCAAATACACTGGCATGGAAACATTTCAATAACACCTATTATGAGTTTGTAGTTAAAAGCTGAAATGTTACGTTGGGATGTCGATGGATAGATTCCAACCTTTTGATTAATCCGGCCAATAATATTCATCATGGCCAATCATAATTACTCCTTATAATTTGGCTCCATAAATGTGTATGAATGAGGCATATATGTTCTTGATAGTGATTGTGTCAAGGGCTACAAATCCAAAGGATAAATTGATGTATTCTTACAGTCATTGATATCTGAATTGCAGCATCTTTAGGAATATGGTGTTAAGACATATGGTGTGTCTTTGAAACAAAATTTTGTGTTGAGAGTAGCTTTGATGTGGACCATCAGTGATTTTTCAGCATATGCTAGGTTGTCTGGATGGAGCACAATAGAGAAATTGGTTTGTCCTTATTGTGGAAATAATTCTGTTGCGTTTTATCTTGCAAATGGGGGCAAAACATGTTAGTTTGACAACCACAGAAAATTTCTTCCTCTAGATCATCTTTTTAAATGCATTAACCAAAAGTTCATTAAGAATAGAATAGTACAAATACCTCCTTCCCCTCACAAAGCTAGTAAAGAGGGATTGTAAGAGATTGATGAATACAATTAAGTGCTGATAGCAGAGCCTAAGTTTGATTCTAATTCTTTAGAAAAAGAAGATGATAATGATTTTGATTTACAATTAAGTGATGATATCGATTAATTTGCATTTGTAATAGAATATTATGTTCAATAAATCAATTATTTCCTTTTCAATATATTGTGTGAAATATTGAATTGAAATTATTATATTTATGAAATATTCAATCAAATATGAATTTCGGGTTAAAATATGCCATTAAAGAGAAAACATGACATGATGCGACCAAGGTTTAGACCACGATTTGGAGCTAGTTACTGTCCAAATGAAGCATCACATTCTACAGCTTGTCCTTATTGTGACAATAATTTTGATGCGTTTTATCTTCCAAACGGGGGCAAAACATGTTGGTTTGACAACCACAGGAAATTTCTTCCTCCAGATCATCCATTTAGATGCTATAAACAAAAGTTCATTAAGCATAGAATGGTACAAAAACCTCCTCCCCCTCACAAAGTTGGTGAAGAGATATTGCAGGAAATTGATGAATTAGGATTGCTGAAAGTTACAATTAAGTGCTGATAGCAGAGCCTAATTTTGATTCTAATTCTTCAGAAAAAGATGATGATGATGATTTTAATTTACAATTAAGTTCTGATAGTAATTAATTTGTGTTTGTAATAGAATATTGTATTCAACAAATCAATTATTTCCTTTTCAATATATTATGTGAAATATTGAATTGAAATTGTTGTATTTTTGGAATTTTTAATCAAATATGAATTTCATATTGAAATATTCCACCAAAGAGAAAATAGGATATTATGTAACTAAGGTTCAGACCACAATTTAGAGCTAGTTACTATCTAAGTGAAGCACCACATTCTATAGCTGCAACTGAATTAGATGCTATACCTTCAGCTACTACACTTGTAAAAGGGCATCACCTTTCGTACCTACTGCTACATCATCTATCACCCTTATACTGACAGAGATATCAGGGGTAAACGATGCAGATAAAGGAGGCGGCCTCTAGTCTAGAGCTGAGGGAGCTGATGGAAGAACTTACATTACAATTGTAAACAATCTATAAGTGAAAATACATGAAACACCATATATTTATAATGAAGTTATAGGTTTAAATTTGAAAAATGGAATAAAATTAATTGTTATAATATTAGGTTGATTCTGTCTAGACCGTGCTCAAGAAACATGACATCGAAATTCAAGGAAAAGATTGATCTTGAGGGTTATATATGAAAGAATATCTCTCAAGCAACAAAGGAATTTTACTCTCAGGAGTTTAAGGTATATAAAATATATTTTGTATTTTTAATTATTTTTATACATTAATTAGATAAATATTACATTATAAGTACTTATCGTATGTTTTTTCCTTTTGTTTTAGAAAGATTTTTTACGATTCTGAATTTGACGTGGTCATTTATACAATGTGGGAGAGATGAGCATATACACATTATCGAGACTTTGTTGGTACGATATATAAGAGTGGTGTAAGGCCGCCTTATATTTCTGAACAAATATGGAGTCATTAGCAGCAGTATTGGACATCACTCGAGACAATGTCCATTTTAGAGCACAATTCTACCAACAAACTTAGAGGACCGAGGTGAGAGACTCTTCCTGTACATACTGGAGGATCTATTACCAACTACGAGCATGTAGAGAGACTTGTAAGTATCTACACTTTACATTTATATTCTGATTTTGTTTTACATTGATGTATTTCAATTTAATTTGATGTGTGAATTTTGGAATAAAAATATGTGTATTATGGAGAATGATAATGTTATAAATGTCTGGTGCCATATATGACTGTGTTGTTGAGTTACTTTCTTTGTTCAACAGGGGGTAAATATCATAAAAATAGAGAAAATTTTGCCAAAATTTTTATAAATTGTAATTTACTTATAACATTTCATTATGATGCAAGAAAAGTCTATGGGCACGAAGTCTACACCTCGTCGACTCTTTTTGCACACTCACACTAAGAAGCATAACGGTGTGACCTTTGTCAACACCCGATGTAGAGAACTAAATGTATGTGAAATTTATGCTTTAATATTAATGCTTAATAATTATCACTCACTTACATAAACATTGCTTTCTAATAAAACCAAATACAAGAAAGCATTCAACGACAGTCTCAACAGTATGAAGATGTTGATGAGAGTCAAACCTATCTTCATGCAGTGGGTGGTAGGGACCGTCATGAAAGGATATTCAACTTAGGTTCATTTGCGAACACATGTTATTCGCAATCCTCCACTTCTAGTACAACAACATCTAATAGGCGGTCCGCACCTAATAAAGTTCATGAGTTTCGAAGCATAGTACAAACATTGGTAACCCAGTTGCAACAGTCGATGGAGTACATAGTTTAGCTCCGTAATGAGATGAATGAGTTGAAGGGGAGGGGCAGCACCTCATTGCAGTAATCAGAACATCCACAATCACCAAATGAATAGCGTACTTATAGTCATTTCGTATGAATTAAATACTTATTATATACAAAATAATTTTTATTATCATTTAAGATCATTTTACTTTATATCATCAATCAATTTTTTGTTTTAACAAAATAAATGTAGAAATAAATCAAAATATTATTAACAAATAACTAATAACTGTATAAATTATGCATCAACCATAAGATCATCAAATAAAATTGAATGCGGGAAAATTATAAAAAACAATTTTAGTAAATTTATCGACGAAAGAACAAAGCTTGTTGGTGAAATCTATTTGATTTACCGACAGATAACTACGAACCATCGATAATCTTGCCATTAACTTACCAACGGAATAACCAATTTCATCGGTAAGGTTATTGATAGACAAATCTTGTCTATCGTTAATTTTACCGATTGAAGCAATCTTTCTGTCGCTAAACTTATCGACAATATAGAATAACCATCGGTATATTTACCAACGGTAACTCAAACTGTCCGTCGGTAAATTTACGATAGACAATCTATGGTTCGTCACAAATTATTGCCTACAACCGTTTCTCTAACATCTTTGTCCGTTGGTAAATTTCGTTGCTAACTTAGCTTATTGACGGAATATGTAGGTTTTCTATTAGAAAATTCCATCGTTAAACTTCATTTTTCTTGTAGTGATAGGATGACAATTAGGACATAAATTCCCTTATTTCCTATTATGTGACAGAGGAAAAAAGCTAAAGAATGCCATATAGAAAACCTTTAATAACCATTAAACTAAAATCAAAATAAAAATTAAAGGAAAAACTCTTAGAAATATATTATTTAATGAACTAGGGCAAATAAGTAGTGTGCATGAAGATATCATATAAAGCATGGGATATTTATTTGATAAGAAGAAAGATCACAAAAAATTGTCTATCTAAAGTACAAAGCTTTAAAAGAAAAACAGAAACAATCAGGTAATAACTTATTGGCTCTTATTATACATGAATTTAATGTTAATATAGCCTTTATATTTCTTGTTGCTAAATAGTAGAGCTTCTAATTATGTTGTTTCCATGATTCAGGGGTTCAAATCCAAGAGGGAGCCAAATATAGATGAGTTAAAATTGATGATTGGCAATAGAGAAGAAGTTGATGTAGATATTATAGTAGTTTTTTAGTTTAAATCTTGATCATAGATTTAAATTTGATTTGCATAATGTATTCAATATACCTTCTTTAAAAAAATTGTTATTTACTTTTATTTTAGATAAAGAAGGTTATAATTTTTTCAAAAAAATTTATTATATATTTATCTTTTGATACAAAGAATGTGGTACATCATTGTTATCGTGTATATTATATAAAATTTGTTTCGCCTCTTAATGAAATTTATGCTTTAACATATGTTGTTGAAAAGTTGATGCCAAAAGACCTTTGATAATAGAAAAATATTAGATTGGGACATAAGATATTACGTCACATCTTTAGAGAAAGAGTTTAAAGATTATTGATGCATATGAAAATTGTATATATTTTCTTAAATATTTTGCTTGATTTTAATGCTAAAAATTACCTTTGGTTACATAGTTTTTTGGTATCTTTTCAATCAATTATGAAATTGAACCTAGGGATGATATTATTAAAGAATTGGACATTGTTAGAAGCAAAATCATAAAGAAAATATTAATTCTTGAAAGAAAATAGTCTAGCTTATGCCTCTATGCTAACATGAGGGACACGACCTAAGCCATAGTTATGTACTGGTCTATATGTAAGTTAAAGAAGAAACAGAAAGATTCACAATTTAAAGAAGCATTCATGTTAGATGTTGTATATTAATTTTAATGAAAGAATGAAATCCATAATTTATTAACACAATCATGATATAAGCATTATTCATTAAATAGAGAAAATACTGAGGATTTTTAAGTAGATCAAAACGTATTTAAATGAGAAAAACATAATTTTAAAAGGAATTTAATTGACTTTTGGAGAAAATATATATTACAGAAGTTTTTACCAAAAGCTAGGCTTAGTCATTAGGAAGCTTATAAACAATTAGAAAGTCAATTTTAAACTTTTGTCACTAGAAAATCAAAATCTAAACATATTCTCTAATTTTGTCTTTCAATTTCAGTTTTTGAATATTTTTGTGGCTAGATTCAAATTTTACTTTTAGATAGAAAAACATTAATGGTTATTTTTGTTTAGATTAGTTTGATTTAACTTATTTAGTAAGATATATTTCTATAAACTGTCTTTAATTGATCTTAATACAAATTTATTTAAGATAATATTTAAAATTGAATTAAGTTCATTTATAAAATATTTAAGAGAGATGGCTTATGAATGGACTACAACTTAGGTAGTGGGGATTAAATAGGGTACTCGTAGAGAGCTACATTATCTTTGTAGAGTAATAAAACCTTTCATGGGATTTTATAAAGCATAGTGCATTTAAAGGGGTGTTAATAAAGGTAGAGATACAACTTAACCAATTAGAGAGTAGATGGCTCTTACTCTAGTTAAAGAAGTTAAGTATCTAGGAGATCATATTGATCTAAAGAATATAGATTTTATAAAGCATAGTGCATCTAAAGGGGCGTTAATAACGGTAGAGATACGAGTTAAGCAACTAGAGAGTAGATGGCTCTAGCTATAGTGAAAGCAGTTTAAGTGTCTAACAGATCATATCGATCTAGATAATATATCCAATCTAGGTTAGTTTAATCATGATGTCAAAATTACCAAGTAAAAGTGTTGTTCTAAATATAACTATAGTGGTGAATCTCAAATCCTAACAATAAGCCACACACTTAAAGTTAAAGTAGAGAAGTTTAAAAGATAAATAAATGATAAGTCAAAAAGGAAGAAAAGAAAATAAATAAAAAAATAATGGCTAGGTTAATAAAAGCTAGATTTTCCTAATATTACTAGTCTCTAGAATTGGTGCCAAAAACTTGATTGATATTTGGTTTTATATAAATATTAAATATATAATGCAACTGCATAGTGTAGTTGTAGCTAGTATAAGCAAGTATAGGTCGATCCGACAAAGACTGTAAGTACTAGTGGTTACTTTTTTCTACTATCTAACCTATAAATTAGATTGCAGATTTTAATTAAAATTAAACTAAACAATTAAACTAAGAACCTAAAACAAATCAAGAAAAATACTATGAAGATGTTAATATCAAATAATGGTGTTTATGTAATGAATCTCCCTAGGTATCCTTAATATTAGCCCTTTATTATACAACTATATTATTGATTATTAGATCATGGAAATTTCTATCTTATGCTAATATCTTTTTCAAGGCTATTAACAACTAATCTATTAGTTGATTAATAGAAAACTTTCTAATTAAAACCCTTGTGATTGCATATCAATTTGTGAATTTCGCTATTAGATTTGACTATAATATAGAGGATTTATATCGCCCTATCTCTAGGTTTGCATGAAATTCCTTCTAATTATGGTAGATCTATTCATATAAGAGGATTTCTCATTCTCAATCATATGAAATCAAATCATGAATATTTTAGATATACTAGAACAAGAATAAAACGTATAATGCAATCAATATAATTGCATCAAATAAAATTTTAAAACATATTGTTATCCAATCTAAGGTTCATCTCACATAGACACCAAACAAGTTTAATTCCTACGCATAGAAAACAAAACCAATAACAAAAATGCAGAAAAACTAATAGAAACAAAGAAATCGTAACTCTAAATCTTCCTTTCTCTTTTGTTAAATCTTCTTGCAAAATTGGATTGGATGATGATATCTAATGGATCTCTTGATGTTAACTTCGTGTTTTCCTCATCCTTTGATGAAAATTGTTGCCTCTCTAGGTGTCTTACATCTTAAAATTACTAAATAACTTAGCTCTCCTTGTTTATCCTCCACTCACGTCCTTTAATATTAAAAAAAGGATTTTTGGGTTATACACGATCACCTTACATGAGTATATGAGTGACCATGTATCTTCAAAAACACCTGAATTTATGATTTCTCATGGGCTCAAAGACTTACATGGGCAACATACGCGGTTGTGTATATCAATATACACAAGCGTATCAATATACACTAGCGTGTATCTCCATATAACCAAAACTAAAATTCTCTAATCTCTATACATTTACAGAGACTTACACAATCATTTTGCATGGTATTGTAGTTCCTTAATTGCTTCAAATCTTCATTCCATGTCATGATTTTATCTGAATTCTTCTTCTTTAGAATGAAATTTCTTACCTATAAATACACTTGATGTGAATTAAGTACAAAAATACAATAAACTTAAGATAACAAGTAAAACACATAAAATATGGTGTATAATTATAGTCAAGTAAGCATTTATCAGTTAAACAAGAAGTTCACTAGAATTCTAATATTGGTGATATATCTACTACTTTTAGAAATCCACCTCCTAGGTACTCTTCATAAAGTTTTAATAGACCTAATTTAGGATATGCTAGAACTTATATGATAACTAAGATAAAGATAGTTTTACTCATATAGATAAAATGAGAATGGAAGCTATAAATCCTTTTGGAATATATTTAGATATAAATTGTATCCAAAATATAGAAGAAGCAATAGATAAATGGGAAACTACTTTACGAGTAGTTGTTGCTATTAATAAAATGGATTATGAAACAACAAAACAATTTTAGGAAAAAAAAGCTTTTATCAATAGCTCCCTTAGATTATAGAAAAATTTATATGAAAATTCAAAAAAACTATATATTTTACCCAAATAATGATATAACAATTTTAATAACTGAAGCACCTGAAATTGTCAACTAGAATTTGTTGAAGAATTAAATATTTTAAAACTTACAACTACTATAGGAAAATATGATATATCATTACAAATACTACAATTATGTGAAATGTGTGAAATCAATAGATATATTTGTATTTTCTTAGATTATTATTACCATATAATCAATTAGATAATACAAATTATATAATACGCAACTTTATTTTAAAAAAATTTACTCAAAGATCCTTGATCCTTAAGGGAAGCAGATTAGAGGCAACTTACAATCTTGGACTTGTGGATAACTTAGGAAAAAAAAGAATCTCTTTTTAAAAGATAAATTAAGTGAATGGTGTGATGATACTATATTATTAAAGAAAAGTAGAGGAAATGAGAAAATTTTTTTGTATGTTGTTATGATTTTAAAATGCGTACTATGATAAGATGTTATAGTCCTTGTTATTACGATAAGATAAAAAAGAAATACAAAAAGAATATTTTAATAAAAGATATTTTAAAAAAATGTAAAGAAAATTATTATAAGAAAAATGAAGGATAAAAACTTAGAATACCTATGTTTAGAAAAATAAAAGAAGAAATAAAAATAACTAAACTTTAGTGCTACTATTGTAAAGGAAAAGGAGACTATGCTAATGAATGTCCTAAAAATTTTAATAACAAGAAAATCGAAATGGACGACAAAATAAATGAAATGATAAAAAATGAAGATTTTATTAAAATTAATACTTTTGAATAATTCTCTCCTAAAGAAAGCATTTTTATAATAATAGATGCAGAATACAAAGAAACCTCAAATTCTAAAATAAATGAGTGAAATAGGAGAATCTTCTAAAGTTCAGGTTGATAAGCAAATAATGGATAATATAGTAGAAAAATTTGAAAAACATGAAGATTATAGTCAAAAGCTCTTATTAATAAAAAATGTTTAAAAAGATTCAGAATAATATATTTTCTATAAATTTTTATAGCAAGTTTAAGATGCCCTTTCTAGGAAAAATAAGGTTAAAATTCATAAAACACCATATGTTCTACGATATTAATCTCAAATTAAAAAAACCCTACATATTAGTTTAACTTCTAATAAATTAATGTTTCCTTTGTTATCTAAAAGAGATATTTCTCAAAAACTTGATCAAATTCCCAAAGAAATTAGGGACAAAATAGGTTGGGTGCATATCATATCCATATAAATGATAATTAGTTCTACTTTTAGAGAAGGAATAGATAGTCCTATATATTTAGTAATATTATATGATTGAATTCACAACAAAAAAGAGGCATGTATGGGAATTTTGAGAGGCAATCTTCAATATCAAAAGCTTTTGTTTAATATCTATTCTAAGATGTCTTATAATATACAAGATAAAGATATTGATAGAACACTCTCTTTAATCCAAGACTTTAAAAGACAAGATTTAATTTGAGATGGAAATAGACCATATTCTATTAAATACTTGATATCTTATACCTTATCAAATACTCATCATATGGAATGTTTTGCTGACAAAGATATTGTTGATTTTTCAAAATTATTTTTTGAAGTTGAAAGAATATATCCTCCTTATGTCACAAATATAGAAGAGCTTGAAGATGATTTTTCATTAGATTTACAGCAAAACCCTTACAAACTTCTCATAATAAATTATTACCTGGATTTTTTGTTTAGAAACTAGTGTTTCAAGTAGTAAATGACACACTAATGCTCTAGTAAATGATATACTAATGCTTTAATAAGAGCTAATAGAAAGAGAAGTTCTGAGTATAAAATTAAAGGAGAATATTTTGACGGTACAAATTATATTCCCCATATCATTTTAATCGATATTAGAGTTAGCGAAAGTTATATTAATCATAATCTAATACTTAATTTACTAAGTTACAAACTAAATGAACCTTATCAATATCTAAATTTCAATGGTGAAATATATCAAATAGACACCGTCATAGAAACTACTATTAAGATAGGAGATAATAAAATGCCTATAAGATTATTAGTTGAGAAGTAAGGATTTAAATTAGAAATAGTGCTAGGAACTAGTTTTCTCAAACAAGTTTAACCTTATAGGATAACTCAAAATGGAATACAACTATCTTATAACAATAATATAATATATATTCCTGGATAATGACTATTCTTACTAGTATTTATATTCCAGTCAGAATAAATTATAAAGATTCTAGAGTCAAATACCTTGTTGGCTATATAGATAGTGGCACTAGTTCTTATTTATGTAAAGCAACTAGCTTTCCTCTACAATATCATGCTTAAAAAATATAATAGGATTAGATATTTCCGACAATAAGATACATTTACCTAAAGGTATTGCTCAACTCCAAATCCTATTAGGATAATTTTTAATAAAATGTCCACCCTTTTATTTTTTTATGATACTAGAACTGATATTCTTTTAAGAAATAACTTTCTCCAATTATTTCATAAAATATTATTTGATACTATTAAACAAAAAAATACATTTCAAAACTCTATATGATCATTAGATCATTATCATCATACCCAGTCTGAAGTCCCGTAATAAAGCGAGGTCTGGGAAGGTCTGATAGTATGTAGCCTTACTCCTATATAATAGAGAGGTTGTTTATGATAAACTCACATGCAGATGTGATAATACAATAGTGATGCATGTTAAAGAATAAATAAGTAAAACTACAATATATGGTCATTAGATCATAGTTAATTAAATCAAAACTACCTATACTCGATCTACCTCGATTCCCTTTAAACCTCACAAAGCACAATGTGGTGTAGGATATAAAGAAAAACTAAAATTTCTAAAACAAAAACCATTATTTAAAATAGAAAATAAGTATTAACAGTTAAGAACCATCAAAGATGGACTAGAATTAGTAAAATAGAAGATGAAGAAAAATTACACTAATAACCCATTATAATTTTGGGATAAAAGTAGAGAAAAAGCAAGCTTAGAATTGATAGATAAACAAAAGATTATTTAGGTTACTGCTATAAGATATAATTTAAAATATCAAGAAGAATTTAAAATAAAACTTCTTGAACTAGAAAATCTGAAGATAATTAGGTCTAGTAAATCCTGTTAGTCTTTACTAGCTTTTATAGGTAGAAACCATGCAGCAACAATCAGAAATAAAGAAATAATGGTAGTAAATTATAAAAGATTAAATAAAAATATAGTATTTGATGGATATTTTTTACCCCATAAGTAAACATTAATAAACTTGGCTATAGGAAAACCAATTTTCTCTAAATTTGATTCCAAAAGTGGATTTTGACAGATAAAAAATGAATTAAGATAGCATTTCATGTAACATCCCGTTACTGTTAGCAAGGGTATTTTGGTAAATTGGGACAGACTGATAGGTTGCATTGCATTCACTGACTGAGCATGCTACTGGCCTCTACTCATAGAGGAATAGGTTTATTGCATATGCATTATTCATAAGTAC
>JANZLD010000237.1:57484076-57494153 GCA_026413575.1 Erythroxylum carthagenense
GCACCCTCATCATAGGGTATGTATCGGTATGACCTACGGGCGTCCCGGTGTATACTCTACGGTAAGGGGGCGCTACATATTATGACATTGTTTTGTTATCCTTTGGACTCTCTAAAATTGTTGCTTTAGCTTCCCCTGGATGTAGGGGAAGCTTATTGAACTTTTTTTGTTTATATTTCATTTTATTCAATAAATTTTAATTTATCCAAAAAAAGGACAAAACATTTAAAACCCAAGAGACCTTTCATCGAACACTTTATAAGCTTCAAAATTAAGCCTTAACTATTAACAAAAATTCTATCTTTTCCCTTTCTTCACCAACATTAACACATACAAACATACATTCAACCATTAAGTCCAAATAAACACAAACAACTCAAAGCTTCACCCTAAAATTGACCATGAAGATAGCATTTAACAATAATGATGAAACTGGGAAAAAAATAGATGCATCAACTACTTACCTCGACTACAATTGTAGGGAGATGATGGAAGAGAAAACGATGAATAGACAAAGAGAAGAGAATAATAAAAGGAATTGTTCAAAAACATTGAAGGGAAAGAGAAGAGAAGAGGAGACAAAAGGAAATGGGGGAGGGGGTTAGGCTAGAGGATTAAAAGATTGAGAAAATAACTTCATTTGTCGTTAGACAACTGACATCGTTTTCGTCTATTTTTTTAAATCTCTGCACCATCTGGCGATGATTCCAAAAAACATCGCCAAATGTTAAACAATAGCCAACAATTTTTTAGATCGTCACTAAAAGATATATATTAGGTGATGAATTTATAACTTTATCGCCAATACTATAAATAATTTCACCTTTTCAATTTTCTAATTTTTTGTAATATATCATTTTATAAAATAATAAAGAATTTATACATAATGAATAGAGTTTTGTGAGACCACGTAACATTGTCATGTCATATATATTAAAAGACATTAGTAAAAAGTATTATAAAATGTAACATAAATTTTTTTTGTTTTTTTATAAAATTTGAAATGTCGTTATACATAAATAAATTTATTTCTAGACTTAACATCATAGTGAATAGTAGTAAATCTCATTTAAAGAATATTATATTAATATTTTATATTGATTTCCATTATTTACTATAATGCAACTATTTTTTATTAAATTGCAATAATTATTATATATATTAATTATTATATATGGTAATTAATATAATGTTATATAAATGTATAGATAATCATTACAACTAGTATAATGATTTATGACTGTATAGATAATATATAAATTTTCTCATCTCTTACTTTTATATTATATTAGTCTATTTAATCACAATTTTCTTTTTTTTATATACATAAATTTGGTATTCTTATAATAAATTTATATATTATATATAATTTCATCACCAAAGGTCAAGCTAAATTGAAATGGGTTACCATTTGATGACTGTTTTTTGATTCATCGCCAAATGGTATTTTCTTTCTAATTAATCGAAAATGACATCATTTAATTTAACAACAAACGACGTCATTTTCTATTAGGTTATTAACACAAAAATAAACTCTCTTCATTTTCTTATTAGTCGAACCAATTTCCACTTAGTTTATTGTTGAAGAAGCATCGTCTCTTGATCTACTGTGGTCATCTTCTATCTTGTGGTCTTTACCATTTATGAAGCGTGTCTTGTGTTGGTACTGTTGTTCATTTACATATTTAAGAATCATCCATTTTGTGCTATGTTTTTCTGATAGGTTTTGGAATTTATGTGGGTTTTGTGTTCTGCTAATGGTATATATATTTTTGTTTGTGTTTGTGTTTAGCAGATGGTGTGTATGGGTTGACATTTCTTTTCCACCTTCTATGCTTGTTTAAGGAAATCTGCTAACTAATTGATGAAATTTTTCTTAACTAAATTTATTTTTACATTTATACAATCATTGTCATTATTATTAAATATAATCTTTGAAATGGCATTGTTGTTAACTAAATTTATTTTTAGGCTTACAATAAATTTTAAATAATATTAAATTTGATTTTTAAGAATATGATTTTAATATTTATTATTGATTTCCATGTTTTACTATATTGCAATTTATTTTTAAATTAAATTGTTGTTATTATTATCATATATTTTAATTAATATAATTTTGTCAAACACACATTTTGATTTATTGAAAATATGTTTTGTGTAATCACATATATAATGAACTAGCTCAAAACTAACTAGCTAATTATAAAGATAAATTAAAGCTAAATCACAATTACGCAACTATTTACATAAGAAGATTTTACAAAGGGTGTTTATGTACATAGAAGCAATCATACTTCAGAGCTACAAGGGATGTTTATGCATCCACTAAACATAGTACATACTCACTTAACTTTCTCAACCTTATCATCTAAAGTTGTCTCACTTGATAGATTAAAAAATTAACAAGGCTAGAATGTTACAACATTCAAATAAGAATTTTTCTATTGACTTTTTAGAATAAAATTGTTAACATTAATTCAATGCAAAATGTTGATATGGCGACTAGTTTCTGATGGTGGAAATGAGCTCCACTGGGAGGCATGTGGCAAAATTCTCAATAATGAATAACAAATTGATGTAGAAAAATCTCTTCATCTAATATCACCTCCTACCTTCTATGGTCGATCTTCTTCTTCAAGGTTTTAAGCATCATCTAAACTACCTCTCTTTTTTTATTATCTGTATCTCTTTTTCTATTATGAAGATATAGTATACACATCAGATTGTATATACTATATGTTGTGTTAAGTTTCCTCCAATCTTCAAGGGAATATAGATGAAAATGGAGACGATGGTGATGTCTCGATGGTTTGTACAGAATTAGGAAAATCATTTTTTTCAAAACTGTGGTTGATTGTAAAAATTATGTCCATTTATTATGACGATGATGGAGTTTATTAGTCGAGTATGCATATGTTCGAATTTGGGTTCCTAATAGCATTTGATTTTGTTTTGATCATTCTATAATGTTTGCTCGTTAGATGAAACGCTTGCTACGTTTGGTTCATCTAATACCATCAGCCACACTACATCTAGGAAATAGTTTGATGTATCTTTTACAAATTTAGTTAAAGCAAAGAAGTTGTTAGAAGAGGGTGTCACCAGACCTTAAGGGATGATCTTTAACTATTTCAATTGATGGCTTGGAACATACAGGGAGACTTCTTGGGAATCTAGATATTAGGAACCCCTTTACTGGATCTTTTGAGTCTAATGTCCTTTGGAATCCAAAAAAAAATATTTCTTTTACTTTTTAATGGTATATTAGGCATCAAATTTTATTTATTATTTGGTATGTATGAATTGTTAAACTTCTCATTAAGATCTTCTAGTACTTACTATATATCATTATATTATATTTCTTAAAATATTTCAGTATTTATATGTATTATTATTTTATTGTTAATAAATATTTAATGGTTAATAATAGTAGTTAACTTAAATTTATGATAGTTTAATCTTATTAACATTATAATTTTAGGCATAATTATCTTTTTATGTCTGAAAATTTTTTACTTTTTCAAATTTAAATAACCAACCATTTGTTTTTCAACAATATGTTTAAAACTTTGAAAATTTTAGGTATGGCTATCTTTTTAGGTGCTCCATTCTATTTTCATGAAATTTTTGTATAACCGTAGGTGTAGTACTATATACAATAGTACAAATTTGAACAAAGTTATAGAGTTTTAAGACATTGGCTATTTAAACAAATTTAGAAATAAGAAATATGAAAAATATGAAAAATCATATAAATGTCAATTATAATGAACCTTAGGATTATTAAGTACACTTAGCATTAAAAAATTATCTTTTAAACATTATTATTTCTAAGAATATTATCACATACAAAAATTCATCAAAATTCTCCTTAGAAATTATCATCTAATATAAATTATTTAAGATAAACTTTTGGCAACGATTTCACATTTCATCAATAAAAATAACCTTTTTGCGACAATTTAGTAATTTCGACGTGAAAGACTACCCATCTGGCGATGAAATTACTAAGTCGTCGCAAAAAAGGTAGCTCATTTTGCAACGTTTCTCGTAAATCATCGTAAAAAACATTCATTTAGCGATGATTTTCTAAATGATGCAAAATCTAAGTGCCTGTTTGGATGGGCTTACATCAATAGAGTTTTTGTAAGTAGAGTTTTTGTCAGTAGAGCTTTTTTAAGAAGAGTTTTTCTAAGAACTCAGTTAATTGTTTGGCTATCATTTAATTAGAGTTTTTTTGAAAGAGCTTCATACAATAGACTATTTGGCAACATAAAAACAAAAAGTACTTTTATTTTTAACTATATTTGATTTTGTAATAAAAATTATTTGCGCATATAAATATGATTTAAAATATATTAAACAATATGCAAAGCACAATATATTAATTATTATATAAATTTAAACCATATAAAACATAAATGAAAGTATATCTAACCAAATCTTTTGTATGGATTATAATATAAATAAAATAAATATAAAAATAAATATTAAAAACATATAAAGAAGTCAAATAATATTATATAAATCTCAAAATAAACGTGAAGATTTGCTTGTGAGTATTGTGGGAATTATGTATAAAAACATAAGGGTAAAGGGAACTAAAAAAATAGGCTCATTAATTGATTTGAAAATTTTAAATAAAAAAGTGTTTTTTTTTTAAACTTCAAATTTGAGCTTCTCAAAAAGATGTATTTTAGCTTTCAAAAAAGCCATTTCTATGAAAAAAGTGCTTTTGGATTTTACAGTCAAACACTCATTTTTTTAAAAAATAGCTTTTGCAGTAGAAAAAAATACTTATTCACCTTCCAAAAGCTGAAACAAATAGGCACTAAGACTTATTGTGACGAATTGTTAAATCGTCACCAAAAGGATGCTTTTATCGATGATTTTTAATTCATCGCCAATTAAAACGCAGCCAAAGCATACATCTATTGTAATGTTTACAATCAAGTCTAACTTGATTAAAATATCTTTTCTCTCTTCAATCTGTTCATTATATAAGATCCATTAGATTCCTAAATATATTGGCAGTGGATATTAATTATAACCCTAAATCATATTTAAGACTGGATGAATTAAACTCTTTTACTTTATCCTTAATTCTCTAATTAAACAATTTATATCCATACATCAAAATTGATGTCTAGCAATACATCATGACTATCTAAATATTTAGGAATGTCAAAGTGGTTTTGACTGTCTTTTTATGCGTGATTTTTCTGTATAATTTAATCATTTCATCATACAATGTTCCGATTAGACATAAAGCATGGAATTAATGTCTACTTTATTTTGAGTCCAATCATATCAGTTCTCTACCATTAGCTATCAATTCAATTAATGACATTTGTAAATTATTTACAAAACATCATTTCACCTTGGCTAAGGATTTCTCAAATCAATACTAATCAGAACATAATTTTCTCCCTAATTACATTAGGGTAATGAATTTTAGTTTGATCACACATCTACCTCCATATAGCTCATGTTACATCCAATGTCTACCAATTGAACTACCCTTGATTAGAGTAGGTCATAAATAGTAACAAAATATAGCAATCACTTATAAGATAACTTTGGAGGTCTCAAGTCAAATGATCATTTATATAATCATCGCAATAAGAATTTCAATAGGCATACAAGCAATGTTCTAAATGGATTTCTTATATAGGGTCAGTTCAATGAACTTGTTCTCTAACAAGCATCCATATATTTGTTTAAGTATCTCCATCCTTTCGTCTATGAGTACCTCCATAATTTAGTGTATGAGATCGACTACTTTCTTCATAAGGAAAAACATATTGTATATTAGTCTTTTTACGTTCTATTAATATCCAATATTAATAGAATAATTTAGAGATCATATATGCAATATGAATCTTCTAATTATAATTTCATCATAATTTCATTTGCAATATATAATTATCTCATGGAATTTATCATATACATCTAAACATGTATAAGATAAATAATGCCTTTAAATTATTTTGTCACTAAATTACAACCAAACTCATCTACTATAGGGCATAAACCAATAATCTCCTACTTACACTAAGCCAAATGTTTAAGTATCTTATACTGTATCATCGTATGATGATCATGCTACTGCTGGGACAGTGGCTTAATGAGAGAATTCTATAAAATTCTTTATAGTGATAACTTACTTAATTCTTACAATTTGCATCTTAATTATTTTCATAATTAGGAAAATTTTCCTAAATATATCCTTGGATCTTTGATGAGACCTTAGCTCCTTTCACATACCTATTGGATCTAATGTTCCATAGTACAATATTATCTAGAACGATGCAAAGCACTATATTAAATTCACTAAAGAACTTATTGATCCAATTAATCATTTCCACTAAATGAATAATGTATTATGAATTAATTAGTAGTGATTGTATACATTGGCCAATTTTAAAATGATATTATTCTAATTAAAACCTTAATTAGGATTTAATTCTAAAGTTAATATTCATGTAACCTTAAACTCAAATATCAACTCATACATAGAATGATGGATATCTTTAATACTTCATAAGTGTTAAATATTTCAAATGCTAAACATCTTTAGTATATTGTCTATATACTTGGACTTAGAATAGGTAAACAACTTCAAATATATCTATATAGATCTAATTCCTATAATTAAGTTGTTACATTTTATTATCCAACAACAGTTGTTCTTCAACAATTATATTTTTAACAATTAACAATTATAATTATTGTTATCTGTGAGCAATATGTCTCTACATACTCCCACTAAAGAAGACAATTATACTACTAAAATTTTTTAAGTCATGATAAAATTACAATCATCTTTAAAATAAACTCCTTCAACTTATTATAAAAGTGAATCTTTTAATGTCTCATAACGTCTCAACTATACATCAAATGTATCAATAAATACACTAGGTCCAATTAGATTTACTGTCATAAGATTTGAACTTTTCAAATTTTATTTTGCTCCCACTACTTATATTAAGAACCATTCTCCTATAAGTATACAATGAAATAAAAAAGTTTTTCAACAATTCTATAAGATTATATAGAACCTTTTGGATATTTCGTAATCTTTTATTATCCTACCTAGTTATAAACTTAATGGATAATAAATGCTTCAATTAGGCTTCATATGCTTAAATATTTTAACTTTGAATTTTAAAGAGTTAGCATCCCATATCTAATGTGATATCTTACTAATTGATCTAATTGGAACTATTGAAGATAAGCAATTATTCTAGGCATAGCAATATACAAAATAATATTACATCATACAATATTTCATATTGTTTTTTTCTCGTACAGATCCATACTCTTATGGAATTTTGTTGTAAAGGTATTCACTTAAGAATTTTATTCCCTATAGATAACCAAAAATTGAAAATTTACCACGATGATCTCATCGAAGTACATGAACATTCTCAATGCTTAATTTCTACTTTGATTTGAACGATTTGAACAAATTAAATTGCTCAAAATTTTTAAATCATTATTTCATTTAATACATATGACTATATCACGTAAAGTTAATAGTGATATATTGAAATTTAAGTATTATCCATTTACGAATTTTTATTCCATCCAATACATCACACGTATAAGATTTAACAATTCAATATCATCACCATTCTTTCACCAAAAATTGATTTGGTTATTCTTCAACTTATCAAATTTCATATGATTCATAATCAAAAGGATACATATATCCTTGTATGTAAATTTATGATTCTCATCATGTTGATTTAACTAACATGGCATAAAAGGATAGTCTCAGTTATCCAACTTTGTATTCTTGTCACTTATATTAAGCACAATTTTCCTTTGATCTAACACATACAAACTGTTTGCATAAACTTGTATTAACTACTTTTTCTTAACAATCTTTTTGTGTATTGAAAATTATAATAATGTTGAATCTAAATTCAATATCAAATACTCATAAGCATGAACTAGAAATACGTATGATCCATACCATATCACATATAGGCAAGAAAAGTCACGCAATCGTTTCATCAAATGGAAACTATTATTATACTAAATGAGTGCCTTTAATTGTAGTCCACAATTATGCTTTTAGTATTGTAAATTGAATAAAATAATTTTATTAAGATACCATACCTTTCAACTCCACTCTATGCAACCTTTTACATTTTGTTATGATGGTGTTAACATGCATTATATAGGTTGACATCAACTTTATAGGACATCAGTCAACTTAAAATGTTAATGCATTTTTTCATCCATATGCTTTTGACTTATGTCTAAAACTTTATGACAGAATCCACAATAAGGATTATAGCCAAATTGTATAATGGGCATACAATTTTCTTTTCTAACTTTAAGAACTCTTCTTAAACATAATCATATATCCAAGAAATTTGGTTTGTTAACTTAGCATCAACTACACTAAACAAGGTAAATTTCACTCCGAATAATAATAAATGTGAGAAAAGCAAGTAATTGATTATATGTCTTAACTATCAAATGAAATTAGGACTTTAATTATGTATTTGGTTACTCTCACTATTTCATTTGAAATAATAGCCATGACCATTAAATCGAGAAATTATCAATTAATTTTCTAATGGGATAGGATCCTATTCAAAAATAATCAATCTTTAGTTTGCTCAATAAACCAATTAAATTTAAATCAAGTAGATAATAATTTTATCAATCACATCTTCTGTAACTTCTAAATCCATCAGGTGACAACTTTTTGTTAAAACCCGTTAGATAAGTCTTTTATAATATTAAAAGAAATTACTTTCAAAATTAAATAAAATATTTTAAATTTAATTAAGAAAATATTTTACATTATTTATTTACAAATTAATTCTCCATTAATTAGATAATATTTCTTTAATAAATTAGAATACTGTTTTAAAAAATATTAAAGAAAGCTCCCTTTTTAATTAATAAATGAAAATATTTTCCAAAATGTAATTAAGAAAATTATCTTTTCTAATAAATCAAGAAACTTATTAGTTATAAATAAAGAAACAATTTCTAAATGAATAGAATAATAATTCTCTAAACACATAAAATCATAAATTTAATTTATCTCATTCAAATTGAAATAATAAATATAACTAAAAAACAACTTTCATAATCACTTAAGAAAATATTTTTCTTAATTTTAAAGAGTCTAATTAATTAATTTCATTCTAATTGAAACTAATTAATTCTAATTTTGAAAATTGCTTTTTAAAAATTAATTAAGAATTAATTGAATTGTTAATCTTAATCATATTAAGAAAAATAATTAATTCAATTTTAGAATTGATTTTGAATTCAAAACTCCTTTAAATATATGTTTGGAATAAAAATTAGTAAGATTACGTTAAACTTAAAGTCAAACAAGCTGTTGTTCTTGGTTTAGGTTACATTAACCTTGTAACCATACAAGACAAATCTTACTTTATTGTCCAAACATCCTCAAAGTTGTCTATCTTGCCAAACTTGTCCATTCCTAAACTTAGTTTCCAAACATAACTTATTCCACTCCTAAAATGGGTCTAGCATCCTAAGAATCTTCCTGTTGGTGCTACTTATGCAGGTCATCGCTACAAAAGAACCTCGTCGTCAGCCACCATCGAGTTATTCCTGCTAGTGGCTGTTGCAGCGTCGCGCCTCTAGTGACGTCCCACACCACTAGTGGCCTCGATAGGTCTACCGTTTCCACCACTACCATGTCGCTATTGACAACTTCTTGCACCGTCATCCTTTTAGAATCTCCTTCTATGGCCTAGAGTCTCCCAGCAGTCATGCCTCCTCGTGTTAGGAGTAGCCTATGTTGAGAATTGTCTCAAAGTCAAAAATCTTAACTTCTCCAAGTCAGAAATCTCAGCTCCTCAAAGTTAGAAATTGAAGCTTGCTTTCGGTGATTGTTAAGTCAATAATGGTGGCTTGTTTTTTTGATGGATTTCGGTGGTGTAGCTGGCTTTCACACCCATTGAATTCCCTATAAAAGAGAAGTTGTTGGCCCCTTAATTATTTATTTATTTATTTAAGCATGTCTAAATTATTTGGAAGTATTGTCTACATTATTTTGAGGTGTTAGCTCTT
>JANZLD010000237.1:57519166-57536666 GCA_026413575.1 Erythroxylum carthagenense
AACACATGTTATTCGCAATCCTCCATATCTAGTACAGTGGCATCTAGTAGGCTGTCTGCATCTAATGAAGTCTCTGAGTTTGGAGCACAATACAAGCACTGGCAACTCAGTTGCAACAATCAATGAAGTATATAGCCCTGCTCCGTAATGAGATGGATGAGTTAAAGGGGAAGGGCAGCATCTCATTGCAACAATCAAAGCATCCTCATTCACTAAATGAATAGCGTAATTATAGTCATTTTGTATGAATTAACTGCTTATTGTTGTAGAAAATAATTTTTTATTATCAATTAAGATAATTTTTACTTTATATCATCAATAACCTTTTTTTAACAAATTAAATGTAGAAACAAATCAAAATATTATCAACAGATAACTGATAACTATATAAATTATACATCATTCATAAGATTATCAAATAAAATTAAATGCAGGGGAAATTTTTAAAAATAGTATCAATAAATTTACCAACAGAATACCAAAATATGTCAGTAAAATGTAGTGAATTCACCGACGAATTACTAAGTTCCATCGGTATAATTAGTGGTGAATTTACCGACAGAGAAGCCTTGTCCTTCGTTAAATTTTTCGACAAAAACAAACATTCCGTCGCTAAATTTATTGACATGACAATATTACCATCGATAAATATAGCAACGGAACACAATATGTCCGTCGGTAAATTAGCGACAGAAAATCTGTACTCCAATGCTAATTATTACCTGTGGCCGTTCCTCCAACAACTTATTTCATCAATAAATTTCATTGCTAACTTAGCTTACCGACGGAGAATCTTCCTATTTTGATTGTAAATTTCATTGCTAAACCCATTTTTCTTACAGTGAAATAACGACCTGTATCTTTTATTAATTCATGTTTATTTAATATCTCATATTTGATTATAAAGTTTCTCAAACTGTACAATTAAGTTCAACTTGATTAAATATATGTTTGATCTCTTCAACTTGTTCTTTATATGAGACTTATTAGGTTTTCAAATATGTTGAAACTAGATATAAATTATAATATTAGATCACATTTTAATTTATCTTTACTTCTCTAGGTAAACAATTTATATTAATAGATAAATATTAGCATCTAGTAGCACATCATGACCACCCAAATATTTAGAAATGTCAAAGTAGTTTTTATTAACCTTTCCATGCTTGATTTTTCCGTATAATTCAATCATTTAATTGTATTATGTTATAATTAGAGATAGAGCATAAAATTAATGTTTACTCAATTTTGAATCCAATCATATTACTTCTCTATCATTAGTTGTCGATTTAATTAATAACATTACTAAACTATTTATAAAATGTCATTTCATCTTGACTAAGAATTTATTATTCGAGAACATCATAACATTCACCCTTATTACTTTTGGTTGATGAATTATATCTTGATCACAAACTATCTCCATATAGTTAATGCTACATTCAATGCCTACCAACTGAAATACCTTTGATTAGAATAGGTCATAAATAGTACCAAAACATAACAATCTCTATACAAGATAACTTTAGAGACCTCACGTTAAATGATTACTTATATCATCTCACAATGAGAATTTTCATAGACATACAAGTGATGTTCCAAATATATTTTTTATATAGGGTCAGTTCAGTGAACTTATTCTTTAACAAGTACTCATATGTTTGTTTAAGTATCTACATACTTTATTTTATAAGATTGACTACTTTCATCAAGAAAAACATAACATGTACTATTGTTTTTTACGTTCTGTTGATATCTACTTTTAAGAGAACAATGACTAAGAACAATTTATGAATAATACATAAATTCGATATGAATCTCATAATTATAATTTTATTTTCAATATATAATTGTCATATATCTTTATCATATACATCTAAATATATATAAGATAAAGATTGTCTTCACTAAATTATAACCAAACCAATTGGCTATAGGACATAAACCAAAATGTCTTACATGTAATAATTGATACCCTTGGTCAATGCTTCATATCTATGTTGATTTGAGGAAAACATCTGAATGGGAGAATTGATAAGGTAAACTTTACGAATAGACGAGTTATGTGAGCGTTTCGTGAAAAAATAGCAAATGGGATTTTATCATATATGTTATGATGATTGAAAGCCATTCCAACATATTGGTTATATACAATAGGCAACTGGTTCTTAGCTAATGCATAAGGACTAAACATGTATAGTCAAGAAATTACGATATGACAAAGTCCACAATTGAAGCTTGTTTTACAAATATTGGCAACGACTCTCAATTACTGATGAAAATTGGTATGTAATGAGTGTGCTTAGCGAGCATTCTAAAGAGAAACAAATAAGAATGGCTTGGTAGATTCAAGATAATTAGCACAACTAAATTGCACTAAGTTTGAATGCATTTAGTGAGGACACAAGAAGAAATAAGATGGCATAGCATAGAAGTAGATTAGGAAATGAAGCTTTAAACTTAAGAAAATGGAAGATTGGTCAGTGAACAGTGCAATAAGGATACAAAGAGATATGTTCTCATTGTCGTAATGTTATTAGTAGGATAACATGCAACCTTCCTTCTTAATTTGGTATAGGTAAAGTCATTTAGTATTAGATTTAGGGGGTGCTTGGTTCATAAGTTTGGAAATGAATCAACAGGTATCGAAAGAATACTGTTATGACATGTTTGGTTCAAAGGAATAGGTATTTTATTCCTAGTGTATTTTTAAACTTAATTATGCCTTTATTTGGTTAAAAAAATACACGAAATAACTAATCCTAGGATTAGATATTCCTTAACTTTCAGGAATAGCGAAAGACCATCCCCACCTATCTTTATCTATTTTAAGAATAAAGTCATCTGTTCATGACTTTATTATCCTTCATTCCCTTCATTTTCACCTCCCTCTAGAAAATTCTTCATTTTATCCTTCACAGTTCACTCCTACATTCACTTCTTTGTCATTTTCACTCTCTCTATCTCGCGATTCTCTTCTCCAGAAACTTCACTCTCTCTTCAAGTCAACCCAGCCTTCTACCATCTGTCCTCTCTTCTGGGTAAGTTATTCCTGTTCTTTCCTATGGGTGATGTGTTTTTGTTGATGGGATTCGATTAGGTGAGGGGTTTTGTTAATGGAGTTATGTTTATGTTTTGTTTCGATTGGGTGAGGGATTAGGTTTTGTTCATGGTTTTGTTGATCTTCATAACTTTGATCTTTTCAAGTAAAGAGAAAAAAAGGGGAAGAAAAAACTCATCTAATTTTACCAGAGTTTTATGTTCAATAAGTCATTTGGATTAGCACTACATACGAAACTTTAGGGCTAAATTCTCATAAAGTATTGTTTGTAAATACTATATATATATTCTCACAACTAGTTTAATTTTCTGTCTTATTAACTTGTATTTTTTATATACCCTCATTCTTGTCATAAATTTTCGTCCATGCTTTTGATGCATGTATTTGTCTTTTCTCATTGTTGGAGTAATTCCTATACTTGCATCTCTCTTCCTCGAGAATAAAACCTATTCCTTTTTGTTTTCTTATGGCATCTTCCATCTTTTTTCTTCTTTTTTTTGTTGTGGATTAAATAAGAAAAATGACATGATTGGAGTGGGTAGTTTAGGTTGAAAAGTGTAATTTGACAAAATAGGAATAATGAAAAGTTTTGTTTTATGTATATAGTTTGATGAGGAAATTGTTTGAAATGGTTGGCAGTTAAAACAACTGAAATGAAATAGACATGAATTTTCAGTGTTCTTGACAAACTATGCATTTAAGTTATATGTCCGTTGACATGTATTTTTCAACTTGATTGAAAATGTGGTTGAATCTTGATAATATCTTGTTAATAGTTGTTAATTAGTCATGTCTAGAGGTTGGTAACTTAAATAAAAAATTTTAAAAGGTGCCAATATCATTTTAGCTAGTAAAAATAAATGTTCCCAAATAACACTTTCACGGTGACAAGGATTCATAAATTTTATTTTGTTTCCCAGTTTATGTGTGTGTTCAATTTATAAGGGAGAAGTACAAGGGAGGGGTCACTTTCCCCTTGCTTTGTGTGCATCATGGTCTAAGATAAAGTGAATCATGTGCACTTGAGTATTCCAACCACTACGAACTAATAATGCATGTACTTTAATGCCACTTTTATATGTAGTTATTATAGAATACAATTTCAATGGTAAATAACATAACATTTTTATGTATCCTTTGCAATAAAATACTTTTGTAAATTGTCAAATTCAGTAACTTTGAATAATTTTAGGTTTTAATAAACAAATTCTAGTTATAAATGTAGTAAAAACACTTTATATCTAGTTATAGTTCTAAGTTTACACTAATTTAGTTTGATCTTGGAAAAAGTTTATTTTTAGATCAAGAAAAGGTTTTAAGAGACCATTTTCTAATCTTATTTTGTAACTTATAACCTTTTTGTGACATACAATCTCTTGAGAGATATCCTAAAGACAAAACGAGGATTGCCCATAAGTCCTTTTGGTCTTAAATACGAAGTCCCAATCATCATGCTCTTTTGTTTCTAATGTATGGAATTATGTTATGTGGTGTGAATCTGTAAGGACCTTGTTATCTATTTAACATTTCTTACAATGATTTCTTGGTTCTATTGACGACAAGCTTTCACATGTCCTTGATAATGATTGAATTTTATTACAGGTGTTCATTAATAGCGGCATATTATCATATGTAGTGTTATGTTTTTGAAACAATGGATTGAAAATCAAATGAGATACCTGGTTTTCCAATGGATATAAACAAATTTATCCTCTTTTAATGAAATGTTTTAGCTTTTGATTTTTCAACTTGAAATTACGCTTCAATACATATTTGATATCTCATATTTTAATTATCAATTACATCTTTCCTCTTAGTGCTTTTGTAGCTAATTTAAAACGTGTTTTCGGCTTTGAATCCCTCCAATCAACTACAAGGTATGCCCATTCTTGTAGTTTTAAGTTTGTCCAACATTTTTTGTCCTAAAATTGGGATAACCTTTTAACTAACTAATGTAATTTTAGCTTTTTGCTTTTATTGAAATCAATGAGCTGTAGCATATGTTTATCCTTAACATAGTTTATGCATGAGAGATTAGAACCGTGAATCTTCCCGTTTGAGTAGAGTTATATACTAATTTTATTTTACTATACTGTTTTTACTGAATTTGATGTTTGATATTGAGAACTATGTCAATGTCAAGAACTTATTTAATGCATTTTGCAAATACGCGATTAACAGGAAAGAAGCATAAGCCTCTAAAATCAAAGGCCCATTGACTTCATTTCCTTTTCTAACTCGTATGGAAAAATGGGATAGTATCCACTAACAATTATGTGCTACTTTTGTAAGGACCAACTTTAGAAATAAAATTTTGTTATTTTGGAGAATTGACTAAAGTTGAAGGATATTTGGCTATGGTATTTAGGCTATGCTCCTTTGACCAAAAGAATGTACGAGACATTTTATTTGTAATTTTGGATTGTTACAAGTCTTGGTCTCAACAACTATCATGATATAAGCTTTTTAGCATGACCATTCCAACACATTTTGTAAGATTATAATTATTTCATGGTTGTTTTCTTACATCGTACATTGTTTGAACAGATTTATGTAAATATGTTATTTTTTTGGCACTTATGACTCGTTTGAGTTTACTTAAAAATGCTGAAAGAACAAAGAAGATTGTGACTTCTCGAAGACTTGGATGGGTGGGAAGGTGTCTTGTCACACATTGAAGATTATAATGAAGTTTAAATATTTTGTCAGTTATTAAAATAGGATTGAAACTTATTTTTTGTTCAACTAAATAACTTTTTAGTAATTTAAAGCCTTATATTAAATTTATTTTTAATATCGTTCCATTGTTATTTTATACTGTAAATGTGACTATATGATGAATGCTAATATGAGTCGGACCAAATTTACAAAGTATATGAAGGAAAAATTAACCACTACAAAATGTTGCAATGCCATATGATAAGAAGAAAATTAATAATAATAATAACGAATTTAATTATTATTATTATTATTAAGAATAAGAAATTTAATAATAATTAATAATTAATAAGAACAAACTTAATAATAAGAAGAAGAAGAAGAAGAATAAGTAGAAAATTAATAATCATGAGGAATTTAATAATAATACTAAAATAATTAATAAGAATAAAATTAATAATAATAATAAGAATAATAATAATAATAATAATAATAATAAGGAATTTAACAACAACAACAACAATAATAATAAGAAGATGAAGAAGGAGGAGGGAAGAAGATTAATTATAATAATAAAATTAATAATAATAAGGAAAAAATAATAAGAAGAAGAAGAAGAAGAAAATTAATAATAATAATAATAATAGTAATAATAATAATGTAGTTAGTGATGACTATAATCAATATTTTATTCTTTTTGTTAGTTATTTCTTTATCATTCTAAATTTATATTTTCAAACCAAACATTGGTATAAAAATTCTTTAGCAATAAACTAAACAAAATAATACCCATTTTATTCTATTCTATTTATAAAAATAACCATTCAATTCTTTATCTATTCCAACAACTAAATCAAAAAGGCTGTTAGTAACTATAATCAAGTTTGATAATAGAGATTAAATTCTACAGTTTTGAACAGAATGTTCATAATCCAAGCTTAACGGGCATTAACATGGTTTCCAAATTTATGATTTGAAGTCTTTCTAATTATATGCTTATTGTAAATTGGAACTTATAAAATGTTATTCTTGCTTATACTTTTTAAAAATTAAATAAAAAAAGCTATACTCCTTATTTTTTATTAGCAAAAAAATTATAAATTTATATTTAATGTTTTTCTGTTATTTTTGTAATTTTTATTTTTCTAATTATGACGTAATTTCTGTTTAACTCAAAATAATTACACGGCTATTTTAGTTTAAGTGTCGGGTTTCCTTGTTGACTTTCCCACCACTGCCAAGTATCATAAGATAATCATAATTCAAGAGGTCCATCAAACCATACAGGATATTGACGTGTCTATATACAAATAACTGCATTAGCACCAAACGTTTGGAACTTCGAAGGCAACTTTTGAGGCTACAAAAGACAATTAAACCAAAGCGACCGCTGATCTTCTGCATACAGCTTCAGTAAATTTAGGAATGGAAAATGATTTGAAGCTGGTGTTTATAAGTATCCTAAAATAATCAATTGTTACAAACTAAGTTAGCACAAACACAGAGACTCTTTTTTAAGGTGCAATTCAGGTATCGGAGTGCATATAATACAACAACACATAATGTACAAAAATTGTCATGTGTCCGTTGCAGTAATAGCTCATATCATATGATCAGTCTCGCATCAACTCAACATCTGTGTAGGGGTGGGTTTCCAGGCCAGCCGCTCATCACTATTATTATTATTACTAGTACTAGTTGGGATTGTTGATTTTGCACTGGACTCAGGCGTTGACTTCTTGTCAGTTTTAGGACGGCCCACCGGTCTATCCTTGCTCTTTGAACTACCATGTACAAAACTGCAAAGAACCACCTGCAACAATCCCTCTCAACTCAACTACTGACTTTAAACCCTACTTTCATCAATGCTAATACACTCCCCAGAAACTTAAGCCAAACACTTGAGCTGGTTATACTTGGAATAATCAAACAGTAAATAAACTGTGATATTGAAATTGATAGCAAAGAGTAAGAGGGAAAAGAATTTACACATTATTTACCAAGAATTTTGAGGTGTATTATTCATTTGATTTAACTCATTTACTTCTAATAATAATGAAGTAAAATGTTTCATAAAAATATATAAATGATACCAAAAATATTTGATAATTTAATTATTGAATATACAAAAAATTATTTATATATATTATATATATAACAATATTCTTATACTAAATACTAAATCTCTGTGATTTTCAACATCCTCCCTCAAGCTAACAAGTGAATGCTATTTATAGTCAAGTCGCAAAAGAATTTGAAATTGAAAATGGATAATGTTGAGAATCCTTTTTTTCTTTTTGTCTATTTCTTCTTTTTTGCTGCCTTTTTTTTTTCTTTTGGTAAACCCTAAAACCACGAGGAGAAACAAAAATAAATGCAGTGGCTCTCAACAGGGCAGCCAAAAGAAAAGATAGAACATAGACATAATGATAGTCTTAATAGGGTGTCAAGAGAAAAGACAAGGATAACAAAGCTTTCAATGGGAAAGACAGGAGGAGTAACAACACCCCCAATGGACTGCCAAAAGAGGAGACATAAGGAGGCTAATAAATAACGCTCCAAAAGAATATCACTCTCAATGTGCGGCTAGAACGAAAACAAAAAGGACACACAATGGGAAGGAAACACAAAATAGAGGTGAGGAAGAAGAATGGCCCTAATGAAGAAGAAACAAAAGACTTCGTGTCCCTAGAATCAGAGCTCGACTCTGATACCATATTGACGAACACAAAGATCATGAAGATTTCTAACATGTATTATCCATAAGGTTTATCTATCTATAACATATCATTAAATATTACATAAACTATTTATTTATTGAATACACAAAATATTCACATAATATATTAAGTACCAAGTCTCTATGATCTTCAACATAAAAACTTCTAATTTAATATATACTTATCAAGTACCAAGTTTGAGATTATTTGGCATTTATGTTCAAAGAAGTTTGTACTACATATTACTGAGAACTAGGTTAGTAATATAAATACCAAGAACTAGCAACTGAGGCAATCATTTTCTGTTATTACCAAGTACACCATATTTAACCATTTGCAGTGCGGTTGGGTCAGGCAGATGGATCTTAAATCATGCAATATGATGTTCATCCGTGAAGTCTTTGGAGCTTAACTGGTAACTGATTATGGCTCCTATTACTAAAGAAAATATCAAAAGAATGTGTAGTAAAGACTTCCACACATCATGAGTTTGTGCGTCAATCCATGATATGAATAAACGTTATGTTTTCCAAATTCAACAACCGCAATTGTACCTGAACTGGACCAGCTGCAATAAGCATCCCAATTGCACCACCAATGATATGACCATCAGCACTAGAAAGAGAGGCACTAATACCACCAGTTCGATTGTGAGGACCACCATCTTCAGCAACCAAGTAAGAACCTGACAGGCATAATATCTCAAAACGGCCCTACAGCAAGTTAAGTGCACCAAGTTGGCAGAACGTAAGCAAGTCAGAACAATGATAAGTAGAAAAATAAAATCCATAAATGGAACCACAAAATGCTACATCCATAAAGTTTGAGACCTCGCAAAGTTTATGTAAGCTCAAGGAGAAAGCTGACACAATATTTATGTTCTAATTGCATCCTAATTTTATTTCAATGCAGCAGATATTCATGTGAAACTTTGTTTTAAGATTATGGGAAGACATTCCATAAAGTGTTAAACCAAGGGGTTCAAGCTCGTGCATACAAAGGTTTTGGTCGAGTCAAAGTACTGACTTGAGTGTCAGCTGGGGGAGAGAAGTAGAATTGCTGAGCTTTTATCTGCTTGAACCAAAAATCTAGCTAGATTACTGAAACCATCAAGGTCGTAGAGCATGTTCAAGCTAAAGTTTGGTACACTAATTTTTTTTTAACACTAACTGCACAATCATAGCACAAAAAGCATGCTCATTACCAATACATTGAGCAGTCGTAGCCTCCATATCTCCATAGTCTACCAATCAACAGATGAAACATTCACCAATATCAATGTGATATGTATATTCTAAGCAATAGCAGATAAAGAACAGGGTGACTACTGCAAGATTAAATGTTCACACAGAGCCAATACCAATAAAAGGGACAAAAAAATTAATGATTCCAAATTATCTTGAAGGTTTTCCAAGAAATGTCTTCAGGTGAGAAGAAAGCATATATGCACTTGAGGCCCTACCTCAAGGTAAAGGATCAAAAAGAATCACTTAAATTAAATTTTAAAGAAGAAAATTAAAGTTTTTTAATTGCACTAACCTCATATGTGGCATTGGACTCTGTAGATGCTGACTGACACAATGTTACAGAGG
Organism: Erythroxylum carthagenense; assembly: GCA_026413575.1. Taxonomy (NCBI): domain Eukaryota; kingdom Viridiplantae; phylum Streptophyta; class Magnoliopsida; order Malpighiales; family Erythroxylaceae; genus Erythroxylum; species Erythroxylum carthagenense. Next base: position 57,529,198 of record JANZLD010000237.1, read on the forward strand.
AAACTGTACCAGTGCCAGACAAGACGCAAACAGCCCTTGGCCTCTGTTGGGCAAATGACAATATCTTTGCCACAATATCCTGCAAAAAATGATCTAATATTAAGACAATGAGGCCTTTCGCCAATCTTTCAAATGCTTATGTGCTAATGCATGTGCAGTACGAATGGACAGAACTAAATATATCCTTTTCTCAAATTTTCAGATGATAAGCTGGAAATTTTGAATCATTTAAATGTTAGGGAAGCCTAAATTCAGGGGTAGTTCAGGTACAGACTGCAACTACCTATGGAGACATAATTCCAGCAAAGTCCACACACACACACACATAAAATCTAGTTCATGAAAACATGTTAAAATCGAGTTTCATTCCAATATATATAGCCATTACAATGATTTTGACGTCACAATTGTTAAAAGCAAATCATGACATCATTATGTACAAGAAAGTAAAATTGCAAGGGATACAGCGTACTTCTCCTACTCCAATCTGTATCACATGCGGTGAAAAAGCTATGCCAGCAGAACTGTTCATCCATTCACCTAAAAGGAAAAACAAAACATTTAAAAATAGACTATGAATTACAGATGCTTTCAAGCCCAACAAATAACCATCCAATGTGTTAACAGTAACTAAGTGGCTAAAGCTACTCCATGCAGAAGTATTTCATAGATATAATTCCAGTTCTCCCAACTGCTTGGAAGCTGAAGGTTCCCGTTAAAGCATTAAATGAAGCTAAAATACAAGGCAATTTTCACACTCAAAAATATGATTTCTTACTTTTATCAGCCCAACAATAAACAAAGAAATTTTGAAAGTTTCCAGTACTGAATGCACAAAGGAAAGTGGAACACTTGGATACAGGAACAGCAAAGTGGAACACTTAGATACAGGAACAGCAAAGTAGAACACTTGAAAAATCACCGCTATATAGAGCATAATAACTTGAAAAGAATTGTATAAGGCAATGCATTACCTTCTACTATTTAACAGATATTAATTCCAAGCATTTGGAAGATGAAACCCAAACGCACAAAATGCATAGTAGCAAGTCGGTAACCCATGATCATTAAAAGACAAAAGCAAGACAGTAGTTCCAAGCACAAACATCACAATAACAGTGCATTCATAGACACCTCTTTTACGGAAATGTAAACATGGAACTCAAATACAAACACTGACCCAGAAGAGCCAGTTGCTGCTTCCGCCCAGACCCAGGCGGCCGCCCTCTAGCTCGTTTAGGAGACATTGGATCTGGAATCAGAGACGGCTTAGGCTTAACTGGCATTGAAGACAATCCAAGAGAAACTTGGCCATCAGGTGCATATTTCCTGGGCCTCCCACGCTTCTTCTTCACTGGCTCGCTAATTGAGACCCCAGGGGGAACAGAGACGTTAGCACCATGACTCAAATTAGTGTTTGATGATTCTATGGAGAATGTGGACCCAGATGAGCCATGCCTAGCATTAGTTTGAGCTTGAAGGTTAGGATTTGACAAGGGTCTGAATTCAGGTGGTGTATGAAACGAACCAACTTGAGATACAGACCCAGACCCAGACCCACCAATCCCACCTCCTCTATGAATGTAATACGGAGAAGACCCACTTGACAATGTCATAGCTTCTCTTACATCCATGCATTTACTAAACAAAATAGTACACTATCACAACAGTACAAGGTCACAGGTTTTACTCTGGTGGGTTGACTAAAACTTGACGATGTAAGCCTCTTTTACCCAAATTCCAAACTGGAACACAAGTTATACAGATCGCAGCATAAAATAAGGAAGTAAAAGTGAACTTCAAAAGAGGGGTTTTACGAGGGTTTTTAACTGAAAGCGACAAATGTGAGGGAAACGGAAAAAGGCCAAATCTTTAATTTGGAAGAACTGAAAAGAGAGGGAAAATCGCAATTTCTGAGCCCCAAATCCTCCAAGGGCATAGACAAGCAATTTCAACACAGGGTTTTACACGGTTTTTGCTCCAATGTAAGGAATCCAAAGAACTAATTAGAAATTTAACTTAAAAATACTAAAATCGGAACCAAAATGCTGCTAAGCTACAGCTAGTTACATGCTCACAACACAACAGAAGAGCCACTTATTGTGAGCAAATTTAGACAAAAATAAGAAAAGATGGCATCTTTTAACAAACAATAGCAAACTGACAACTCCTGAACAAAAACCAGATCGAGAAAACTAAAGCAAAACCCTAGATTTGATGTAATCTAGGGTTTTGGGAGGAAAATGCAGGAGGAGCTTGTAAAGAGAAGGAAGAGAAGCAGCAAAGAAAGGACAAAGTAAGGTGGAGAAAATGAACAGAAAATAAACAAAACTTTTGAATTAAAGGGTTTTAAATAATAAAAGCCTCTCCTTGCTTTTTCTGTTTCTTTACCGATTAGTAGTCAGTGTGTGACAAGTGTGCTGTGCGGTGGCCTACCAAAGTGCCAAACCGCACCCTGCACGTCCTTCAGACCAGTGACCTCACTTTTTCTTTTTCTTTTTTCTTTTCTTTCCGTCTTTCTTGTTTCTCTCCCTCCCTAACTGAACTGAGATGAAACTTCTATTACTTTTTTACTTACTTTCCAGTGGCCCATTTCATCCTGAAAGTTATATAAAAGTGGTGCTAGGAGGTCTCGGGCTCTCAATCTCATAGTCCGCCGCATCCATTTATTGCTTACGAGGAACTGGATTATTATTCATTGGTTTGTCTATCAAGAGGACAACAGAGGCGTCGATTAGATGGCTAATTATGTGGAGCAGTAGGTCGATGAAGTTACTTATTTTGATTCCACACCTATAAAGTGTCACTTGATCCTTCTAAAGGATCTTTCGAAAACCTGCTTCTTCCTCTTAGTCATATAATTTAGACTGCTCATTTTTTTTAATAAAAAAAAAGTGGTGCTAGGAGGTAATGATAAGAGTTCACTTATGTTAGTTTTAAGAATGAGATCTTTAAATCCAATATATTTGATTTATAATCTAACCCCAAAAAAGTTACAATCATTTTAAAAATAAAATATTGACTAATTAATCATACACGAACTAATAAAAGTGTAAAAGAATCTTGACTCGTTTATAAAAAATTAGAACTAAGATTATAATATATTTTGAAGATCATAAGCAAATAATTTAATAAGTTCAAAAAAAGTTTTGAAGTATCAAAGAAAAAAAATGCCACATTTATATTAATGGTCAGTTATGTTTGTCCAATTGAAAAGAATCAGCCTTTAAATATTTAAATACAAAACTAGAGGTGGCATGGAACACGACTGCATGTCAAACCATGTTATTCAGTAAAACTTCAACTCTAGCATTAAAAAAGGTGTATGGTCTAGACTATGCCTATATTGAAAGACTGTATTCATCTAGAGGTAAGTGTTTTGTCTCCAAAATTTCTCTAATTTCAACTTTTATGATTACTTAAAACCTGTATGTAACAAATCCTTTATTTTGGGTTAGTTATGTTCACATCGTAGCCCATTTCTTTAAAAGATTTGCCATCGAACTCTCACTTATATCAAAAGAAACAACTTGCTTTGTACAAAGGTAAAATCATAAGCTGGTTAGAATAAAAAGCTCTTTTAATCTTACTCTTTCCAGTACAAAAGCTAACTTGTTTCTTTGCTTTTCTCTCAATACTTTCTTCTTCTTTTTTTCTACTTTTTCTCCTTTTCTTTTTTATCGATCAACTCTTTATTTTCATTCTCTTTTTCTTTTCTTTTTAATCTCTCATCCTTATTTTCAGTTCACTTTCCCTTTTATCACTCTCTCCTTGTAACTTGAGTTAATCCTATATAGTTATTTGGGTGTCATTGGTGCAAGAGCAATGAGTTTATTGAAACCCATCTTTTATGCCCTTCTGTCTTGCCAATCTCCTTAATGTACAAATATGCCCATATTATTTTTTGGTGATGGTATTTGTCAAGCAAGACATTTCTGTTTCATTGTCATCAAAATCATTTGGAAAACTCATCTTGGTTATCGATTTGTGTTAGGAACTTGTCGTGATTGTCGCCTTTGTAAATTGTTTATATCTTTATCTCAAAACTTTCACCTTAATGTACAAATATGTCCATATTATTTTTTTGGTGATGGTATTTGTCAAGCAATACATTACTGTTTCATCGTCATCAAAATCATTTGGAAAACTCATGTTAGTTATCGATTTGTATTATAAACTTGTAGTGATTATCCCCTTTGTAAATTGTCTATGTCTTTATCTCAAAACTTTAATCAATCTCGAATCTTACTAAATGTCATACTTATCCTCCTAATATGTTGTTGCATGACCTACATAAAATATGAGTTGTCTTTCTTCTCTTTCAGAGCGGAAATACCCTTTGAAGGCATATTTATAATTTGTAAGAAAGGGTTAGTAAAGAAAATATCCTCACAAACCCTTTACACCTATGTTCTTAAAAATCAAAAACCACTCATCTTTCACTCTTTTGCTATTTTCTTTGATAAAATAACAATATAAATAATAGAGTTTCAAAAAAATTTAATATTAAAGGAACAAAATAAGCGATTTAATTAGATGAAACCCTACTATAAAAAGAAGAGAAAGAAAAACCCTAAAATCATGATGATAGTGGAATTTTCTGATTTTTTTAGAACTTAAAAAAAGAGCATATTGCAATAGAAACGAAAGGAATAATAAAGAAACACAAAAATTAATATGGAATAAAATAAAATTTGAACAATATGAAAGCAAAGATAAAATGGTAACAATACAAAAAGACAAGACGAAAGGATAATGATGCAAAAACAAAGAAAAAAAGCAATAAAAACTCTAAAGGATATTGAACAAAAAGGACAACATGAAGAAAAACACAAAAAGGAAATAAAGAAGGAATCATGAAACAAGAATAAGAAACAAAAATCAATAAAAATAAAAATAATATAATTTAGAGCCAAAAAATTGTATACTAAACTAATGTGAACCTTAATGATAACACCTCGAAGTATGATAAATGCCAAATAGACTACATATATAATCCCATGTGTAGTGCATTTTTTTACTTGAGAGCCTTTTCTATTATTAGTACTTAATTCATTCCTGTTATGTTTTTAGATCTTAATTGCCTACATGGGTCGAAAGGAGCATAAGTTAGATCAAATTGAGGCAGAAAATTGAAGGATTAAAGTTGCTCTTAAGGGGTTGATCATCATGTGATCAACTTTTGCTTCATAATTCGCATCAATACTTGTTCCCCATCTTTGCTAGTTATTCCCGTCACTAGTGGTTAGGCCTTTCTTGTGATTTGTATGGTTATTGGTTACTAGTTAATTTTTTTTTCTAAAATCTAAGATTTTGAATTGTGGCTTGTGAATTTGTGTTAGTTGCTTAGTGCTGTAGTGGTTAAGTGATATTTTGATAGGGCCAAAGAGAACTTGTTTTCTTTTTGTTTTTGTTTTGAAACATTGACTTTGATCTCTTGAATGCCAAGGAGAGTGAGGGAAGCGAGTGATTCAAGAATCATCCTTAATGGCGAGAGATTTTATATAGTATCGTTAAGATTTTTCCAGCTTCCTACTCCACTGACTAGGTTGGATTTTCCAGCTAAGGCACTTCTCACTTCGTACACTACTACTACCATGCCTTTCACCTCATTTCACCTTTTGTTATCATCTTGCTTTTAATTATTGGGTTTATCTGATTTATTTTGTTTATGTAAATCAATTCTGTTAGGATCATTGTATCCTTCTGTTGTCTTTTACCACAAAGATTGATGAAAATGTTTTGATTTTGCAGAAAGTAAGAGTAGCAGAAAAGTAAAGAACACAATATTTACTTGGTTTGATAGCTAAATGCTATCTACATCTAAGGATCTCACAGTCAGTGGTTCCACTAAGAAAAGATCAAGTTACAAGAGATTGAGTGTTTTCAAAAACACTTGCAAAGAGCTCTCTAAACTCTGTCTAGTACCCTTTGATATGTAATCTAGTAGCTCTTAAACTTTCTCTCTATTCTTTTTTTAAATCATTCTCAGACTATTAGATAACAATGAAATGTGTTCTATATTTTTTAAGACTAAAGCTCATGTCTATTTTATATAGGCAATCAGTGGCAGCTGTATCTTGCAGTGTGTTCATTTATGAGGAATGTATCACATGCTTATCAAGTGCTTGACTTATGCTTCAATACTTTGTGTTTTGACTTAGCTTTTATTGTTATCTTAGTCAGATTGTTTTTCTCCTTACCTCTTCAATTTTTCAAACACACTTCTGAACTTAACCATGATTCCTTAAATTTGTCTTTGGATTGATGATTCTTTGTTGAGGGTTAATGGAGAATTGTGAATATCTTTACATTTATTCCCTCCTTCTCCATTAATCTTCATGTAGTTCTTCAATCTGCAGGTGATTTAATAACCAAGCCCTAGCTTCACCGAAATCGTGAGATCAAGAGAAATTGTCTTCAATTATTGTCGTCTTCAAGGGGCTTCAATTATCTGCAGATAGTCTCTACGAACTTCTTTGGAGTGGCAACTTTCGTTCTAAAGTTAGATGGGTTTTGTTCACCTGCGATTTTCCCCAGAGTGAGCAATCCTTGTGAGATTCTGTCTCTAACGAAATGGAATCGCACATCGATGTGCTTGGATCTCCATATAGAACTGGGTCCTTACTGAGGTATAGTGCACTTTGATTGTCTGTGAATATTATTGACTTTGCGATGATGATGTTGATTTCCTTCAAGATGCCTAATAGCCATGATAACTCTTTTGCTCCTTTAGTAATTAGATAGTATTTTACCTCTGTAGTTAATAGAGAAACTACTAACTATTGTTGTGCTTTCCAACTGATTGTATTTCCTAATATTGTGAAGAAATATGCTGAAATATATTTCCTTGTATCTTTGTTTACTGCATAATCTGGGTCCACAAAACTATACAAGGACATATAATTGCATTTAGTTAGCTCAGCCATTGAAAAGCATAATCTGTAATTTATAGTTCCAGCTAAGTATTTGAGAACACTCTTTAACCCTTGCCAGTGTTCAAACCCCAGATTGCCCATACATTTGCTTAGAATACTAATAACATAGGCTAGGTCAGGTCTTGTACATAACAGAATATACATGATACTTCCAACTCCAATATCATAGGGCTACTGTGTCATAACTTTCTATTCTTCCTCTAACTTAGAAGTACAACTGCATCTACTAGGCCAGCGATCAACAACGAAGTCATCAAACTTCGGGCTACAGTGCAAACATTGATGGACAAGATAACTCATTTGGAAGAGGACCGGACTGAGCAAATGGAGCAACGGATGAGAGAGCAGGATCAACGGATGAGAGAGCAGATGGAGCTGATGGCTCGCATGAAAGAGGAGATGGAACAGTTGAAGGAAAAGTTTAAAGACGACCCCCCGCGATCACCAAGACCATAGATAGTCTAACTCATTATGTTTCAATCATAAACATAAGAATTTATGTACACTTTAATGTGTTTATTATCAAATTTG
>JANZLD010000237.1:57625399-57635773 GCA_026413575.1 Erythroxylum carthagenense
ACTTTAATGTGTTTATTATCAAATTTGAATCAATTTAAATTCTTTTAATTATATATCATCATTTAATTTTCTGATTATACAAATTATATATATATATAAATTAATTATATATATACAAATTAATTTTGTATCTACAGATTGCTGAAAACTCTTGCATATTACTAGATTAGTTAACAAGTGTCTTTAAACCTATTACCGACGGAATCCAACAGACCGTCGGTGAAAATAAATTCCATTTACTGACGGAAACAATTATTCCGTCTGTGAAAGCAAAATTAATTTACCAACAGAAACTGGTATACCGTTGGTAGTAACAGACGATTTAGCGACGGTTAACGGCAACCTGTACCGTCGGTACCTTTCACCGACGGACTGTATGTCGTCGGTGATGTTCTGTTAGCCGTTGTAATTCGCCAACAGTAATTTTTAAAATTTTTGTTACAAAATATACCGACGGAATATAGGTTGTCGGAAAATATACTGTGTTGCGTCGTTAATACAACGACGGTTACGTCCGTCGGTATATATTACCGACGACTGTTTTAACGATAAGATTGGGCGACAAAAAATTCCGTCAAAACTTTTAGCACTCGACGGAACTACCGCGTTTTCTGACGGAATATTCTGCCAGCAAACGGCCTATTTCTTGTAGTGTTACTTACAAGTTGTCCATTAAGTTATTCTTTAATTCATTTCCTTAAATTATTTGTTAGATGCAAGCGTTTATTGGGATAATTTCCTAATGCTTAAATATTAATTAGATTGACCAAAGTTGTAAAACTCTATTAAGAAGACTTCCCGCTAGCGATTTTTTCCTTTTAAGTTGGGTTCCACACGATGTTCCTGAAGAGCGACCTCTTTATGTTGATTGAATTTTGCTTCAACAGACTTATGCACAGTTCTTGTTTTACCGCATATTCTCTCTTTTTCGACTTTTACAGTCAGGCCAAACTTTGCTTCATAATCATCGATCTTATTATACTAAAACTTCTACTGAAGCCCTATCTTATTCCATTGTTTTTGAACATCAACTCTCAATCTTCCCAAAAATTCTTGGCACGAACTTAGTTTTTTCGTTAATTCCCATTTTTGAAATAATCCCAAATGAGGTATAATTGTTGCCCAAAAGACTAAACAAAGTAATGATGAATTTGGACGCTTCTTCTCATTTCCTTTCTTTGTTCTGTTCACCTGGATCCTTTTATAGCTCCGATTCAATGTGTCAATATTCCAGATTATGTGCATCATCTCCATCACCTTCAAGAATGAAACATTCCAGTGGAAGCAGTAGTTTTATTAGCGTCCTTTTCCTGGTGTTGGTCACGACTGACGTCGCTGTTGAAGCAAGAAAATCAAGTCCTGGTGAGAAAACTAACGTAGAAAACCTTCAAAAACCTAAATGCAGTGGTGATGAGGATTGTTTTGGAGAGGCAGTATTTAACAGCAGCCTCAAGAGGAAAAAGGGAAACTCCAAAATCCAGAATATGAAGGCAAATTTAACCTTCAGAGACTTCTCTAGAAGAGGAGGAGGAGAGAAAGCCACATGTGGTGACAAGTACTACAGGAATACCAAGAAGGTGGTGGCAATATCATCAGATTGGTTAGGGGATGACGAGGAGAGATGCAACAAACAAATCATTATTACTGGAAACGGTGTCACTGTCACTGCTGAGGTTGTGGACGAGTGTGACATTAGTGACAATTGCATTGCCGCCTCGCGAAGTGTTTGGAAAGGTTTAGGGATTCGTCGAAGGAAGGCTCGCAAGGAAAGCATAGAGGTTACATGGTCTGATGCTTGATTTCCCCTGTCCACTGTTTACTTGCACTTTGGCTGTTACCTAACCATTGAAATAAGGTTCGTCGTTGTCCTACGAAATTATGGATGTTAAATCGACCCACTATAGGGACAATATATCATGAATGGACATGATGATTTACATTCCTCTTTTTAATCTTTTCCTTACTGGTACAAATCGACCCACGTTACAGTGACAATATATTGGGAGTTAAAAAGAACGATTGGGAAGTGTTGATCCATATGCATGCATTTCGAGAATACCAAAAATATAATTGGAAATAAATCTAATAGTATATGTAATTATGTATGGAGCTCAATCCATACAATATTTTTGGAAAGATAGCCATAACTTCATACTCGGGGGAATAAAGAAACTGACTTGGAATATTGAATGATTTAAGTTTGCTCATGCCCATTCTAGTACGGTATTGTACTGGTATCAGTTAATATCAGGTACCGTTTCGGATAATTTTTTAATTTATAAAATAGTCCCTAAATTTTTTAAAAATTACAAAATAACCCTTCAATATTGTACTGTATAATTTAATCCAACCTTATCTAAAAAATCATAATAATAGAAATTTAAAATAACAGCAATTTATTTATTTTTCTTAATATTATTTGCACATATTCCACATATAAATAATAATTACAATTAATATGAAAAATATTATTTTGTCATCATAGAAATATAAAATTAAAAACAATACAAAGTATTTAAAATATTACAATTTCATCATATAATAAATAATAATTACATTAAAATATTAAATAAAAAGAGTAATTATTATCAGTCATAATAAAAATATACATTTTATCTTAATATGTAATTGTTATTAATAATAAAATATTGTTATATTTATATTAACAATTTTAAAAAGAAATACAAAAATTTGAGGCCTCTTAATTTTTTTAATCATATTTTTAATTATTCTTTGTAAAAAATATGATTATTATTTACTATATGAATTTAAATATTATATTATTAATAATAAAAATAGATGATGATGATGAAGAAAGAGAGGGAGTGTGAGGGAGAAAAAATAAAGAGAGGAAGAAGAAGGTTTATATATATATATATAAATTTGTGTACTGGCCAGTATATAACTAGTATTTGATACCTACCGCCAGTACCAAACGAAATAGGCCAGTACAATTTGGTATCGAAATATCCTTTTTTGTACCTTTTTCAACCGATACGGTAAGAGATTTATTACAATGCCTATGACTAATTAAAAATATATCCAATACAAAAGCAATAATTAAAAGAAAGAAAAATGAGTTGCAATCCTACTTATTAAAAATTATTTTAAAAATTAGAAAAAAGGTTAAGAATTTTTCAGTTTAAAAATAGTTTAATGATTAATTAATTAAATGCGAGTCAGATCTTTAATATGTTTTATAAATTTGAAAATGCAAAAAATGACATTAAATGCTATAAATGTTAAAATAACAATTTCTTAAAATGAAAATATGTAAGAGAACGCTTGTAAGATTATGACTTTATTTAACATTTAAAATAAAATAAAATATTGAAAATGATTTCAATAAGAATTTGGTGTCCTGCTAACTAAAGCTTTAACTAATTTTAAATTTTGTTTAATAGATTAATTTGAATTTAGATTGAGTTTTATTTCAGTTATTTAAATTGTTCATTTTAATCCTTGACCATCTAAGTAACCATTCTTTTCATTCCCCAAAAGAGGAAACTCTATTATTATTTTTCCTTATATTGCCACCATCTCGTACGAATATTAATTGACGAAGTCAATATATTATAGTTAAAGATGTTATGCTCAAAATGTTACATGCGGTAATGAATTAAGTCGATCAGTGCTCTTTCTTTGCAATTTGATATTGATGTTCAATTGTTATTATTGCTATTTTGTTGTTATTGTTAATATTTTTAGTGATTTTATTGTTGCTGACATTTTCAAGATGTTATTATTTAATGTTATGATCATTTAATATTTTTTTAGCATATGGTCTTATAAATTGAGTCACTTATGTATGGATATTAAATTTTAATAATAAAAATATGTTTATTAAAATTTACATATTTGTATATTGTCAATTTATTGAGTCCCTTTTAATTACTTTATGCTGGGCTGATAAAATGTTATGAACAACTTGTAAATACCAAATCCTCCAAAATATTCTAAAATACAAGTAATATGTTTTGAAAATAACATATGACTAACATTACTATGTCACCGAAAAACTATAGTTGGAGATCCGACAAGCTACGATGGCTGGTTGGCTAGTTGTTCTCTGTCAATTGAGCAACGAAGCAATGAGAACAAACTTCTCATCAAAGTATTCTCATTTCCTCGGCGTCTGATAGGTGAATACCTACAGGAGCATTAAAGTCATCCTTAGTCGAGCCAGCTTTGACAGCAACTTCAAAGCCCTCTACATTCAACGACTGTATGAACTTTAGTTTTTTGGTTGCCCATGAGGTGTCCTAGGAGGGTCCTAATTATGAGAAGACATCTTTAAGCCATCCACACCCAGACTAATCTCTACTCGAGCTGAGTAGGTCCCTTGCGGGAGGCAAAGCTCTGACTTCAAGTTTTAAATGACTGTATAAACTTTACGACTTCTCAAAATGGTTTAACAGTGAAGAGCCTCCCCTAAAAGAGTAGCCTTTAAAGGATTGAAATTAGCAATAAAGGCATCAGTATCACCCTTATCTTTGACAACCTTCACAATTCCATAAAATATAAGATAGAATAAGCAGACTTCAGTCATAATGAAGCCAAAAACCATGTATTCACCTACTCTTTGGGAAGACCATTAGTTATAATGAGTAGTTGGGAAAACACGACAGATGGAACAACTCTTATTAGAAGGAAGATAAACAATTAGATTAATATATTAAACCTAGTCGAGCCCATAAGAGTAAACACAATTGTTGATATGAAAAATATCAAACTCTATATGGAACAAACTTCTAAAGTGGAGATAAGTTGGTTGTTGGATATTTTTGACATTTTTCATAAAGTTAGACAACATTTAATTGCATTTTTTAGTTTTTTTCAATAACTTATTAGTTAAGTTATGTAATTTGATTCAGATAAAGATGATAACGTGGTTCAATAAATAATATAAACTAATGGGTTGAAGTATAGGTGAAAAATAGATCCCCATCAGTGTTAACCAGATCCATATTGGACCTGTGATGGGATAGCCTAACATAGAAGCTATATATATAGGTTAAGGTCTCCTGCAGTTGCTCATATCATTTGTAAGAATACAAAATCTCTAATCTGTTAACAGAGCTTACATATTGAGAAAACTATAGAAAGGCATTAACCACAATCCAGTGAGGAGTTCTCATGAAGGTCTCAATTGATTGGAGCTCATTTCGGCTTTGAAAACCATCTTGGAAATGTGATGGAACCAAAAATAGATATTTCCAAATTTAATTCATTTCTTTCCCTTTCACATAAGATTGAGGACACGTAATAAAGTTTATGCTACATACTACACGTGGTATTAGAGCGGTTACGTGATTAGGTCAGTAAAAAGAAGGGTTTTTTTTTGTTTTTATCCATAAAGGTATTTGATCCATTTTTCAAAATTTTTATGTGTATGGATGCGTGAAAGTAGAGTACATGAGGTTAGTTATGAAAAACATATAAAAAATGGGCCATAAAGCACAAAAAATGGGCTTTAGAGTTGTGAAAATCACCCTTATTGTTGATAGTGACAAAGAACGTCGAACTCCCCTGACGCATGAACAATGCAGGCGGAGGGGCTCCACACATGTCACAAACTCCCAAGAGTGGCATACAGATGTGTGCATTGAACGCACCATCCATGTGTCCTGACACTTGACAAATGTAGGAGCGAACGTGTGGCTGGCGAGTGTTATACACTCACCAGACAGGTCAGCGCGTTTGCTAGTAAGGCAAGTGTGTTACGCGCTCCACACAGTGGTTTAGCGCATTGGTGCACGTATGGTGCATGAAATACACACGTTAGACGCATATGGAGGCACGTCTGGCGATGGTGTGTGCACTCCACGCACACTGCTAACGTCACAGTGACATCAAGCTACAGTAACATGCTGACATCAACACCAGAATACTATTAACATCAACACCAAAAAAATTATTTTTGAAAAGTTTTAGAATTTTCATAAAGTTTTCCCAAGGTATTTTGAGTCAGTTTATTCATAAAGTGAATTTTCAATTTTTATGGATTAATGACATTGGTAATTTGATTTCGAAAAAGGAATTAAAGCATTTTAAAATTATCTTTGAGTGAATTTACGTGCCTTGAACTACACATAAGGGACACTTAAGGTTTCGTGTCTTATGTGGTAGGTTCAGTGTTTGGTAAAGTGCGATAGTTGCTCTGATAAAGATTTTGTGTGATAAAAGTCTCAAACAAAGTTTAAAGTTAATGTTTCAACATTTGTATGTGATAATTTGACTGTGCATTCGGGTTTCGCATATATTGATGATACATTTCCACATATGGTATGCCTATGTAGAATGTAAGGATAACATAAAGATGTATCCCTTATGTTTATGATCTTTTTGGGTGCTGATGAGATTTTAGTCACTATAGTGGCCTTTTAAATCAGTTTTTGGATTATATCATTTGCATGTTAGGAGATATCTCTGGTCTCATATTTGGTTATTCTACCCATAAGTATTGGCCTTAAATGATATTTTAAGATGTGCATAAGGGAATTAGATGGAGGAAAGTTGTTGCTTGAATGATCTATTCACCCACAGGTGATAATGTCAAGAGAGTTGATGGTGTGTACTATGATTACTTTTATGTGGAGGTCTAATTGCATATATTATGTATTCAATCTACAGGTGTTTCATAATATGTGTGATCAGATTCTCGATATAGTTACTGTTTTAATGCTTTAAGTATCATTGTTATCGTGCATTTATGTTTATCTTTACAATGTATTTTTTTTACAGTCACCTTTTTTGTGAACAACAATGCTGTCACTATTGAGACATTGACTTGCTTCAATTTCAAGAAGTGGAAGAAGGATGTTCAGTGTTCCCTGGAAAACCAAACATTTTAGTACCTAATTAGTGAATTCCTAACTAATTAAATCATATTCTTTATGGAAATTAATTTTGATATCATAATTTTTAAGAGAATTTCTCTTTGCGTACACCTCAAATAATTATTGAACTAGTAGTATATTTTCATTAATCAATCTTTCCTTAAAAAAGACACCTTGTGAGGAATTGATATTAGATATGAGAAGAGAAGGGAGTGTTATAAGCTTTTGTAAAAGAATACTATTAAACTTTTAGATAACTATTTTAGAACCTGTGATCCTCTTAAACTCAAACTAAAGTTATTGAACTAATTTATACTTAGGATATTATAAATGGTATCAAAGTAAAACATTAGCTAGTATAATGTTAGGTTAGGACAACTGATAGGTGTATATTATACTACGTATTGACAGATGTTTAAGTTTGCTTTTGAGTATTTCTTAGATGATTATCATGTATATAGGCTTAGAATTAAGTTATTATTATTATTTGTTTATTTTCTAAGTATTTATATGGTTTTTAGCATAAGTTGAATATTAATTTTATGTTTCAAGAGGTTTTTGTTGTGTGTTTGAGTGTATGGAAACAGGAAAAGGGGAAAAGAAAAAAAAAGAATTGGAAGTGTGGAAGAAGGCCACAATCATGACTTGTCTTGCCACGATCGTGACAGAGAGCACATACAACTATTCCAATGAATTTTAGCTTTTCCAACATGCGACTCTTTTTTGTAATTTTAATATTTTCGAGTCATATTTTGAAACCAAATTAGAAAGAACCCTAAAAGCCTGAAGAGCTATTTAAAAACATAAAATACTCAAAAAGAGCATCCATTATCTTCCAAAGTGAGAGAGAGAAAAAAGGAGCAAGAAGAGCAATCTAGAAATTCCAAATTTCAAGTTTGAGTTTAAATCAAGTTCTTTCTTTCTTTCCTTTAATTATTTCATTAAACTTGATGTGTAATTTGGATTTGAATATGTTATTCACATTTACGATGCTCTAATTATCATATTTGGATTTGCTCTTGAGTTGTTTTGTGACTTGATTGTTATTAATTTCAATTCAATTTTCTAGTGTTGTGATGTTTGGGTATGTTAATGCTTCGATAACAAATGAAGAGAGTGAGTCGAAAGTAATCTGATTAGGTTAGGTAACAAGAGTTAGTAACCTAATAAGTCTCCCAAATATTAAATTGGTAATCATACGAAGAGAGATCTTATGTAAAAACTCGATTATTTGATAGATCACTAAAGAACTAGTTGAACACGTTAGGTAGATTTTATGAATCGAGAGGTTGCAAAATTTGGAATTTCCTAATCAATTAGGGTTAATTGATTAGGTCTTGAGAAAGATTAGTCAATCCTTTAGAAGATCTAAAATCAACTCATAATTGAATCAATAACAGTTATAGAGCAAAATAATGATAGAATGAATCCTAAGCTTCATCCTTGATGTTCCTCACATATTTGTGGTAGCTCATTTGTTATTTGATTATTTACTTAGTTTTATTTAATTGTTTTAAAATTTTGATATTTTATTTTGATTCAATTCATATCCTGATGTCTTCGATAAAGTTAGGTTCATTTAGTTCTAACTATTTTCTTGTGGGATTGACACCTTTAATATTATAAGTATACAATTGCAGATATTGGGGGTTTTATTATAAGTAAAACTTGCTCAACAAGTTTTTGGTACCGTTGCCAGGGAACTACTTTAGGACTTTTTGAATGCTTTTGTTTTAATGAATTATTACCCTTTTTTGTAATTATGGTACACAATCACACGACATTAAAAAATAGAGAGATAGAAGAGAGTTTGGGTGTAAAGTAAAAGATACATCAATTTGGGCATCACAAGGTTCCAATAAGGAACTCGATAAGTTAAACACTAAGAAGAAATAGGAAGAACAAAAGTGGATGAAATATATCATAGGGAGCAAAGGACCCTTGCAAATTTTAATGAGGCACAATTTGGTCGGGAAAGTAATCATCCTTATTTGAACACTTATAATTTGGGTTGACAGAACTAGCTAGATTTCTTTTGGTCTAACAATGTAAGAACTCAAATAGGAATTCAAGCTCGCCAGGATTTCAGCAAGACGAGTCTAATTCATGGGATTCAAAATTGGACAAGATCCTAAGTTTGGATAAGGCCCAAAAGAGGCTAGACGGGAAGTTCGAAGAAGTAATGGAAGATCATGCCTCTTTTATTTACAATCTAGAGGTTAAAATGGGCCAACTTACCATTGAATTCTATAAGAGAAATGTGGAAAACTTTATGAGCAACATGGAAGTAAATCCAAGAGATCAATGTAAGGCTATCACATTTAGGAGTGGGAAAGAGCTAGAAGAACCAATGGAAAGACAAGCTGAGACCTACCTTGTACAAGACCAAGAGAAAAAGAAAAAGGATGAAGAAAAGAATGAGGACCCTCCCTATACTCCTTCTCCACCTTACTCTCCAAAATTACCATTCCCACAAAGACTTAAGAAGAATGAATTGGATGTACCATTCACAAAGTTTATGGAAAAGCTAAAGAAATGGCAAATTTACTTGTGTTTTATGGAAGTGTTGAAACATAAGCCCAAGTATATAAAGTTCCTTGAAGATATATTATCTAACAAGCAGACTTGGGAAGATGACCAAACAGTAGCCATGACAGAAACTTGTAGCTCCTTAATTACCAACCATATGCCCTTAAAGTTGAAAGATCTAAGGAGCTTTACGATACCCTGTGTAGTTGGTAATATAGTGATTTCGATATATTTAAGTGACTTACGTGCAAGGATAAACCTTATGCCTTTGTTGATTTTTAGGAAACTGTGGCTAAGAAATGTGAAGCCAGCATTTATGCATATTCATTTGGCGGACCAATTGATAAAGAAACCTTTTGGCTTGGTGGAGGATGTGCCTATAAAAGTGGATAAGTTTTTCTTTCTTGTGGATTTTGTCGTGGTAGACTTAAAAGAAGATAAAACTTGTTTGCTAATTCTTGGCATTCCATTTTTGACCACCAAAAAAGCCTTAGTAGATGTCCATAAAGATATCCTCATCCTTTGGATTAGAGATGAACAAGTGAAATTCAATATGAATAAGGTATTAAAAAATCTAAAGGAGGGTGAGCCATCCAGGAGAATTGATGTGGTCGAATCTTTAAAGGAACGAGATGAAGAAGAACAAATGAAAACAAACATAGAAGTTGAAGAAGATATGAAAGTCTCTGTTCATGAAGTGAAAGAAGAAGAGAAGACCAGGGTGAATAAAAAAGCACAACTCACCCTTTTACAGGAAAAGCTACTAGATTCGATAAAAGATTCAGGAAGTTTCATTATGCCCTATTTTGTTGACAGTTTGTTACTTAAAAGGGAATTATTGAACTTATTGGTTTTTTTAATTTGAATAATTATTTATAGGCTGCTAAACTGATATTGAGCGACACGGGTGGAAGCAAGTGTTGACCCCTGAAATTTTCTTATTGAATTAAGCATGATTTAAATGAATTATGAGGTTTGATGGATAAAGTTTTGGAGTTACTTGTTA
>JANZLD010000237.1:57639618-57655834 GCA_026413575.1 Erythroxylum carthagenense
GAGGAAGTTATCGATTTGAGATGATAAATCATGAATACGAATTATTGTCATACATATTTATAAGTGAGATGTGTTATAGAAAAAGGGACATAGAAATGGTATGAGACTTTAAGCTTTATGATTTTTTTGGATTACGCCAACGTTTATGGTTCACGGGTTGGATTCTGAAAATGGGGCCCAACATGTTTGATATCAGAGCAAGAAGAGATTACAAGGAAATGGAACAATGATAGTTATAGTTTTCTGGAAGAGTTGGATTCTAAAAATGGGGCCCAACAGCAAGCCACTCACAATTGACCTAGGTTCAGTGTGGAAGGAATAGTATCTCAAGCTAATGAAGTTAACTAAGCGTTACTTGGAAGGCGACCCAAGAATTAGGATAAGTTTTATTTGTTTTATTTTATTTTATTTTATTGGTAATTTTATTTTTGTTTTGTACGGAAAGAATTGCTGGAATTTCATGGCCAAAAGTATCTCTACATTCTGTCACCAACATCGTCACCAACTTAATCTCCTGGTTTTATTCTCTTAACCTTTCTTTTTGTTTTTTATCATTCTTATTTTTATTTTTATTTTATTTTCCTCACATTGAGGACAATGTGTTGTCTAAGTGTGGGGAGGATTTTGCATTGGCATGTCATAGGTGTGAATTTTACATATTGTTAGTTTTTTATTAGATTGACATGGTGTGAACGTATGTTGCATATGTGTGAATTGTGTGAATTTGTCAATGGAAATAACTTGATGGAAGTAGTTTAGCTTTAAACATAGTCGTTGAATTTGTAAAGGAATATTGACTTGTGCATTATATGTTTTAAGTATCTTTGGTTAAATACACGTTTTAATTAGTATATGACGTCAGTTTAATCATCTTAGGAATTTGTTACATACATTTATGATTATAATTAAATTGAATATGTTAGTATCATTAGTAGTCTTTCACGAGGATGATTGATAAAAAGAAATGAGGTAGGCTATGTGAAATGAAAAAAATTGTGTATATCTATTAAATGAATAACTATTCCCTAACCCTTTTGAAACAAATATTAGGTTATAAATAGATCTAGTAGCCAGTTGAGAATTTGATATAACTGAGTGATCGGGGACATTTGTCTTCACATAAAAAGGCGAGAATGACATTCCAACCAAGCTAATCAATAAAATATGGCCTAGTTGAGTAACCAGGGAACATTCATGAGAAGGTGTTTACCTTCACGTCAAAAGACTCTGTTAACATTAAGAAAATAAAAAAGTGGTGTTTTGATAAATAAATCCTATTGATCTTTGAAAATAGTAAAAAATTTCATAAAGGGATACTTAATGATAGTTGTAATTTTGGTTGATTATTAATTATCAATATTGTATGCAAGTGCTTTAGATGAATGAATATGATGTTAATGTCTTGATTAATATGTATATTCAATCCAAACTTCTTAGCCATAAATTTCATAGGTTAATATGTTGGAACAACTTGAATGATTGTAGTTTGAGGTTAAATTAGTTTCGTCAAGTTAGATTCTATTGTATCATTAGTGCATATTGCATGAATGTATGTGTTATTGTGTGGTTTGTTTGAGTTTGAGTATGAGTTTAAGTTTGAGTTTAAGTTTGAGTTTATGTTTGTGTTTTGTTTTGTTTTGTCTTGAGGATAAGCAAAACTTTAAGTATGAGGATGTTGATAGGTGTAAATTAGATTATGTTTTGATATATGTTTAATTGTGCTTTTAAGTATTTCTCATATGATTATCATGTATATAGGCTTAGAATTATGTTATTATTATTGTTTGTTTATATTATAAGTATTTGTATGGTTTTGAGCATGATTTGGATCCTAATTTTATGTTTCAAGAGGTTTTTGATGTGTGTTTGAGTGTATGAAAATAGGAAATTAAAGAAAAGAGAATTTTTTGAAGTATAGAAGGAGGCCATGTTCGTGACTTGTCTTGTCACGATCGTGACAGAGAGTGCAGACAACTATTCCAACAAATTTTAGCTTTTCCAGCACGCGGTTTTTTTTTGTAATTTTAACATTTTAGGATTATTTTTGAAACCAAATTAAATGGGTAAACCCTAAAAAGAACCCTAAAATCTGGAAGAATTATTTAAGAGCATAAAACACCCAAAAAGAGTAGCCACCATCTTCTAAAGTAAGAAAGCATAAAGGAGGAGCAAGAAAAGCAATACCAAAATTCCATATTTCAAGTTTTAGTTCGAATTAAGTTCTTTCTTTCTTTCCTATATTTATTTCATTAAAATTGATGTGTAACTTGGATTTGAATATGTTATTCATGTTTAGGGTGCTCTAATTATTAGATTTGGATTTGTTATTGACTTATTTTGTGACTTGATTGCTGTTAATTTCAATTCAATTTTCTGGTATTGTGATTTTTGGGTATGCTAATACTTCGATAATAAATCAAGTGAGTGAGTCGAAAATAATCTGATTAGGATGGGTAACAAGAGTTAGTGATCTAATAAGTCTCCCAAATATCAAGTTGGTAATCATAAGAAGAGAAATCTTGTGTGAAAACCCAATTATTCAATAGATCACTTAAGAACTAGTTGAAAATGTTAAGTGGATTTTGTGAATCGAGAGGTTGCAAAATCTGGAATTTTGTAATTAATTAGGTTTAATCAATTAGGGTTAATAAAAAGAGTAGTCAATCCCTTTAAAGATCTAGAGTCAACACATAATTGAATCAATAGCAGTTATGGAGGAAAATAATGATAGAATGAATCCTAAACTTCATCCTTGATGTTCCTCACATATTTATGGTCGCTCATTTATTATTTGATTATTTTCTTAGTTTTATTTAATTGTTTTAAAATTTTGATATTCTATTTTCATTCAATTCATATCCTAATACTTGAGACCAAGTTAGCTTCACTTAGTTCTAGCTATTTCCTCGTAGAATCAATGCCTTTAATACTATACGTTTATGATTTGTATATTTGCAGATGTTGGGGTTTTATTAGAAGTAAAACTTGCTCAATAACTACGAGAGTAGGAAATTTTCTTAACAAAAGGGTTATGAGCAATGAGCAAATCCTAATAAGCTTGTAGTTTGGTTCCACACCAGAAGGAGAAGGGGATTCTAAATTATGGATTGTTATCTTAGTAAGGACATAAAAGATTGAAAAAGAGGAGATTATGATATCCTATAAAGGAGGTGGATGTCAAATTCTATATTAAAAATGGGAGGAGAGGTGAAACCATTATAAGCTTATAAAAAAGACTACTTAAGTCTCAAGCTACCTATTTTTATATTTATATTATTTTGGACTTGTGGTTTTTTGGATTTACAATCGGCCCAACATAGAATTGGAGTGTTATAAATGGTATTAGAATACTGCCTTTACTAATATAATATTAGGTTAGAACAATGTCGATAAGAAGTAATGTTAGTGGCAGGGCCATAACTAATAGACGACTTTTAGCAAGCTTATAGTTTTGTTCCACAATGAAAGATGAGGAGAGATTATAGATTATAGATTATAGATTAAGTTGTTACTAGGATATCGAGGAGGTGATTGTGACATTCTATATGAAAGATGGGTATGAAATCTCATATGGAGAAGAGATAAAAGCCTTATAAACATATCGAAAGTACTAATTAATCAACATCCTAAGGATCTATTTCTAAATACATGATTCTCTTATGTTAAAACAATTTGAACTTGAAACATTATAGGATCCACGCACAAGCCAAATCCTAATGTGTGATAATCCATATAAAGACTTTGAGTAAAAGGCACAAGGTTCCCTTGTTATCTAAATAACTTTAAAAATAAACTCCTAATCTTTAAATTTCTTTAAAACGATTCATGCAATTGTTTTTTTTTTAAAAAAAGTCCTTTTAAATTTCTAATAAATAGACGATGAAAAATATGTCACAAAAAATTCTGTCAATCAATAAGACTCAATTGAGTTTTTAAACCCATCATGAACCAAGTCCGGTTCAAACCAATAATTTAAAATAACTAAAATAAATCATTAGTTTGGATTGAGTTTAATTAAAATTTATCAAGTTTTAGAGTTGAGTTCGATTATTATGAGAAATATTTAATTAGTGCACTATAGTATTCTTACAACAAGTGTTTTATTGTTATTTTTTAATAAAAGTTCAAGAAAAGAAATTTTCTAAAAAAAAGAATAAGTTTTTTTAATTTTAAAATTAAAGGATTTCTAAAGTCATTTAACTCATAATAGAGTTTAAAATCTTTTATGCTAAAGATGTCGGACCACACCATCTTTCATTAGATAGAGTTCTTTTTGTTTTTTTTTCCTAATTTTCTTTTCTTCTTAACTTTCTTGATCAATTGGAGCAGCTTTGATTTATAATCATGGATCCTAAAATTCACAAAACTTGGAAATAAAATATTCAATCATTTTGGCTATTTACCGTATTATTTTGTTAATAAACCATTTAAACAAAGATGAAGTAATTTGATCCACGTGAAGAAACAATTTAGACCAAACGATTGATTTCTTAACAAATTATAATCTTTTTTTTACCGCTCTTATTGCAACACACTAACAATAATTTGGTTTTAATGATAATCCAAATTAATACAACAATCATATCGGCCATATTTCCACCAGTTCAGAAACTATGCCATTGAGAAAATTCTTTTTCTTGTTCGTCGTCGGATATAAATTCTTATCTAGAGAGAGATGAAATTATTGAAGATTGCATAGAATTTGCGAGAATCCAGAATACGATGGCAAAGTTAACCTTGAGAGACTGAGGTAAAGCTATAATGTGGTCATAGGTATAATACAAAATTTAGGAGGGTGGTGGCAGTAGCACCAGAATGGTTCCAGGACGAGAAGAGGTGCAACGAGTTCATCAAAATTGCTGGAAATGGGGTCACTACCAGTGCCATCGTGGTGGACCAATGTGACAATGGTAATAGATGCATTGCTGCGTCGGCATGCGTATGGCTAAATTTAGGAATGCGTCGAAAGAATGCTAGTAACAGAGAGATGGAGGTCACTAATTGGTCTGATATCTGTTGATTTTCCACCTCAATTTCGCTTCTTGCAATAGTTTTAGATGACCTTAAAGCCTCCACGAAGAGTTAAAAGTTATATTGGTGTGGATGATTGTTAAACCAAACAGAAATTTTTAAAATATGGCAATGGAAGTAAGAAAAGCTAAAGCTAATGGGGATCCAGTATAATTAATTTATAATTATGTACATCTCTACCTTTTAATGCATCAACAATAATTCATATAGTATTAGTGGAAGATTACGAATAAGAGAATCTTGAAGGGAGTGTTGTGTTGAATTTTGTTTGATTTTACTTGTTTGCATATGCTAAAATTGGTTACGATTTAATTCAAATTTGATATGAATTGAGTGAAATCGTTGTGATGTTGATGTTGCGTGAATCTTAATTAGATTAATTTGTGAATGTGACATGAACTTAAACAAGAAAAATTGTGCACAAAAATGGCTATTATATAGTTGCATATTTTGACCATGTCACGGTTGTACAGGTTAAGTCATGCCTATAACTTACATGCATGGACGTGCATGTGTGAATCATAGCCATGATTTACACACCTCCTTCATTTCCTTCATTTTCTCTTAATGTTTACGTGGCAACTGTAGAGGTTGAGGATACGAAACCCTAGACTTAGGAGCATACTACAAATAGAAGTAGGGTGGTAGTAAACATCTTTCATTCACTATTCATTCCACACATCACAAAGACACTCATTCGGCTGGGACAAAAAGAGAGATAGAGATGGAGGTGGAGAAACACAGCTTCGACTGAGAAAAGAAAGAAGAGAAATAGAGGAGGAAGAGAGAAAAGTAGTAGAGAAAGTGAGCTCGGATTAGAGGCAAAAGGCGAGAGCAAATGCCAAAAAGGTGGAGTTTGACTGGAGATCCACCGCTAGCTTCATCATTCGAGAGGCCATTTGTTTGTTCATTCCTTTTCATATTTGTTGTTGTATTGGGAAACATTTCTGTTTGAACTCGTTTATATTTTATTTGTTGAACCTATTTTCTTTGTTAAAGATTGATAGTCCATTCAATATTCACTATTTTATTGCTCTAATATTTTTGTTATTGTTGAACATGGTATTGAAGTGTATGGAGATAATGAATTGTGTTTAT
Source organism: Erythroxylum carthagenense (assembly GCA_026413575.1). NCBI lineage: Eukaryota > Viridiplantae > Streptophyta > Magnoliopsida > Malpighiales > Erythroxylaceae > Erythroxylum > Erythroxylum carthagenense. The sequence continues at coordinate 57,645,748 of JANZLD010000237.1, forward strand.
GTTATGATGGACTGGTCTCTTTTTCTAGAGGATTAATGTAGTTATTTTAATCAAATTCGCGTGATTGAGGGATTGTGTTGTTGTCTTATGTTTGCTATAGTTTTTGAACTGAATAGATGTAATAGCATGACCAAACTTTGCATTGTTTTAGTATTAAACAAAGGACCGAGCGAAGTTTAATATCGAACTAGAAACTATAGACGCTTAGGTTAAGAATTAGAAATATATTAACTTAAGTGGTAATTAGTTGTTGGGTTTTCATAATTAATTCGAATAATAACTTATCAAATGCGAAACCTAACTACTAATCATGCATAGAAAATTAAATTAGTGATATTAATTCTCAAGAGTCTTCCACTTAGAAATCTACTCATTTTTGCTTTCGATAGATTCAGTTTACTTTTGAGATTATTTTGTGACTTTCTTTAAAGTTTTCACTCAATAATTCAGGATAGAGTGTTTATGATTAAATCTATTTTAATTTTAATTTAAAATTAATTTTAGTTAACCAATTTTACTTCCGTTGGAGACGATCGTGAGTCATCACTACAACTACCTAGTATACTTGTGTGTAGGATGGCCTAGGTAATTTTTAGAACTTTTTAGGCACAGCAAGTTTTTTGACGTCATTATTGGGGAAATGTTTAGTGTTTTGAACTTGAATTAATTTTGATTGTTTTTATTCACTTAAGTGATTTTGATTATTCGTGTTTGTTTATGCATGCAAGTTTTATTGTGTTATTTTGTTAACGTATTTTGTAATTTTCGTTATTAATTTAGTACTTTCCGTAATTAGTTTGAACTCACTTAGTTTATGCTAGGAAGGTGATCTTTGAATAGTGAATGAGTCTCTTTTATTGATAACATACATCGAAGACAAAGACCTTAAAGGGACTCTAAAGACAATCACAAGGAACCCAAGCATGAAGATCAAGTGAATAACCACAAGATGGGTGAAAGGCAATTAGTGATGAAGGAGTATGCTAGACCGACGATTGATACTACCACTTCATGCATACATTTAGGAGAGGAAGCTAAGAACTATTAATTGAAGAGCATCTATTATAACATATTGCCATCGTTTTATTAGGTTCCCAATGAAGACCCTTTAAACTTCATTCAGGAATTCTATACGACTCTCCAAATCTTTCATTGGATGGATTAAATGAAGATCAACTCAAAATGAGATGCTTATTATACACATTGAAGGATCGGGCTACGATATGGTTAATGACCTTTCCTTTCGAGTATTTGGCTATATGAGAGGAGGTGTACAACAAATTCATGGGAAAATTGTACTCTCATCAAAAGACATTTGAGTTGCGCACCAAGGTAGTTGCCTTCACTTAGATGGTGGGAGAGTCATTCCACGAGGCATGGGAACGATTTAAGCTCTTGTTGATATAATGTCCACACCATCATTTTCCACTTCACATGCTAAACCAAATCTTTTATGATGGGTTCACGCAATAATGCCAATACACGAGTGGATAATGCAACAGGAGGAGCTGTAGGAGAGAGGACAACCTAAGAAATGTATGAAATCTTTGAAATGCTGGGGGCTAGTTCTCAAAAAAAGAGCGTTAGGGAAGGAAGAGTTGGAGTTTATGAAGTGAGCTCAAATTAAGAATTGGCTATGCAGTTAGCCGAGTTAACGAGGCATGTGCAGATGCTCACTATAAGCTACCCCAAAACGTTTCAAATCAAGAGATGTGTGGTATCTGTGGAATGTTTGGTCATGGATCTAATGTTTGCTCATATTTTTACAAACCTTTGGTCGATGGGGAAGAACAAGTCAACTCGCTTAATGGTTTTTAAACAAGGGAACGAAATGATCCATACTTGAACACCTATAACCCTTGTTGGAGAAACCACCCCAATTTCTCTTGGAAGACCAATAATACACTGATGCAACCCTAACCATAATATCATAATTTTCAGAGGCCAAATTATTACCAAGGACAATCCTCACTTCAAAACCTACCACACAAGCCTTTTTTAGAGCAAAGCTTGAATGCGTTTGTTCAGTTCACAACTCAAAATCAAGAAACGAACAGCAGGAGGTTCGATTATTTAGAAACTTCTGTGAAGAGGATTGAGATCCAAGTAGAGCAACTCGTTGCTCAATTGCACAATAATCAGAAAGGGAAGTTGCCCAGTCAACCCGAGCAAGCCCAAGTAGCTACTGTTTTAAGAAGTGGTAAAGTGATTAACAGTCATGTTGAGTTTCCTTGAACTTTCTGATATTGATAATCAAGAGAAGGAAAGCCTTACCCAAGAAGAAGATGAGCAGAATGAGAAAAGTAATGGAAGAAACTCTTCAAGTCACATTCAAAATGGTGAACAACTGAAGCATGACACCAAGGACAATGAAGGACAAAAACTGCACAAGGCGACGGATCCTTATAGACCACCAATTCCATTTCCAAGTCACCTTAAGGAATTGAAACGAGATGAGTAGTTTTCCTATCAACATCGCATGCTTTCTAAGGTTAATGTTAATTTGCCCTTGTTAGATGTGATTACGAACATTCTGGCTTATGCTAAGTTCTTCAAGGAACTAAGCACCAAGAAACGAAAGTTTAAGTTTAACGAAAAGATGTTAGTTTCAAAAGTAACAAGGCACCTCTACAACCGCATTTACCAACTGAAAGATTGAGCATGTTTTATTGTGTAAGTATCTATAGGTAATGGTAATGAGGTTAAGGATATGCTTGATTTTTTTATGCCTCACTCTATTTATGGGAAGCTGGATCTAGGACAGTTAAGACCAACCATTATATGCCTCCAATTAGCTGATTGATCAATTTGTTATCCGAAAAGAATAATGGAAGATGTGTTGATGAAGGTTAACAGATTAATTGTTCTTGTAGGCTTTATGGTCTTAGATATGGGGGAGGTTAAACAGCAAGGGAAGCAACACACCATACTCTTAGGGAGGCCTTTTATGGCCACTACTAATACCTTGATTGAAGTGAAGAATGAAAAGTTGAGCATGACTATTTTGGGATAAACAGTAGAATTTTTAATCTTTAATGTTGAACATGTTCCTACTACTATTGTTTTTGAAGAATGTTCTTTTTTTGATCATGTTAATGTTGCATATTGTGATTTTTCCTGATAGGAAAAAGAAGAAAAGAAGTTGGGCTGTGTTTGTTTTCCCATTTAAAGTTTAGAGATGCGTGATCATTTAATGAACTCGATCAGGATTAGAAATGCATAATATGAGTAAATGAATATACTAGAATGCTTAGACTGATTAACTTAGATTTCGGTTAAAAGAACATTAGCTTGTTGTGATAGATGAATGACATTTTTCTTTGGTAAGAATTTGAGTCATTTGAAATATTTACACCAAATTTAAATATTCATTGTTGAGAGTGTTCTTTTATGATTGAGAAACTCTAGAACTTGCTTACAAATACTAGCTGAGATCACATAATCTTATGCAAACATTGAAATGATCAAGGCAATAAACATTTACCCATTTTTCTTAACATGAAACATTTTCTTTCTTTAAACCCAAAATATGAGCATTGACCTTATTATTTATCCTCTTCCTTGTACTTACCATAAGGCAAGTTGAGCATTTGAATATGTTAGATTGGGTTTAGGGAATAATTGTTTAAACAAGTGTGGGAGAATCATAGCATATAATTGGCTTTTGAGCTAGGAATGGGTAGGTTGTAATAATGTGTATCTATCCTCTTCATTTTTTCTCTTTTAAGCTTGATCTTGTTCTAAATAAATAAATGAAAAATATAGAAAAAAGGGATAAAAATTAAGAAAAAAGGGAAAATGAAGGAAATGAAGGGGTATGTAAGTCACAGTCGTGATTGACACATGCACGACCATAGTGATCTAAATATTCCATACAGAGGATGTTTTTTCAAAGTCTTCATACTTTCTAGTTCAAATGATCTAAATATTCCATAGCGATCTGCAAATAGATAAAGTGTTCAAATGATCTCAATTTGCCACAGTGATTCACTCAAATTGGAAAGAACTATGAGCTTCCTTATATTGACTTGTCGACGTCTTTTTAGGGTCTTGCTCTTCTTTTAATGTCTGGCCTAATTATAAATATAAAAATAATAAAAATTAAATTTAAACTAAGGTTTCCACGTGTTTCTCTCTACTCATCTAGGAATCATATATATGTATGCTCATGTCTTCAATCGTATTTTTACCATATCTTTTTTACGTATGGACATAATCATTGATAAGTTATGTTTTGGCACTGTTTCTCAAATGTAATTTATAGATAATTATATGGGTATAGACACGCCTATATCATGATTATGTTTTATATTACTTCTTTAACTTCATCTAACACAGGCTCCACCCACCCATGTATTTGGCCTATGCTTTCAATTTCATGTCGTCAAAAAGAATATGGGTTGACACATTAACGTTTGTCATACCATGTTTTTTCTAAAACTAAAATTTGATATTTTCACTTGTAATTTTATTCAATTTTTAATTAAACTCTTCTCCAAGCAACATCTTCGACAAATACCTAAAACATAGAAAAATCAATACCAAAGTAACTTAGATATCAAGATAAAATAAAATACTAGTAAGATACTTATTAGGTACTATATAATTTTTATACATGTGGTGGCTATAGCATTGGTGGGAAAAATTCATCAAAATTTTAGTAAATCTTAAACTTGTGAATTTTACTCTGGTGATTGACCAGTGTGACAATAATGATTAGACACATTGCTTAACTTGCAATTGTTTAGAGAGACTTAAAGGTATATATAAAGGAGGCTCCTTAAAAAAAGATAGAATTTATTAGCTTACGTCCTACGATTGGACAACCAATCGGTTTGCTATAGTTAAGCAACATAATTATTTAAAGACATTCTTTATCTTATACATATTTAGATGTATAAGGTAAATTTCATAGGATAAATGTATATTGTAAATGAAATTACAATGAAAGCATAATTATGTGGTTCATATTACATTAATGTATTATCCTTAAATTGATCCTAGTCATTGTTCTATTGAGATTAGATATTAATAGGACGTAAAAAGACTATCACACGTTATGCTTTTCCTTATAAAGAAAGAAGTCAATCTTATAAACTAAAGTGTGAAGATACTTAAACAAACATGTAGGTGTTTATTAGATAACAAGTTTATTGAATTAACCACATATGAAATTTCATTTGGAACATTACTTATGTGTCTATGGGAATTCTTATTGTGATGAATGTATAAGTAATCTATTGCCAACATATTTGAGAACTTAATATGTCACACATAAACAACTGGAGAGAAAATGTTTTAATCAAGTTAGATTTGATTGTAAATTTTGATAAATTTTATAATTAAATATGAGATGTCTAATAAATAAGAATTAATATAAGATGTTGCATCTTATTTAGGCAAAATTAGAATTTAATTAGAATTATTTATAATTCTAATTAAATTTTTATTAAAATTAGAATTTAATTGCAATTAAATTATTAAAATGTGTAAAACCTATGATTAATAAGCTTAAGCTCTAAATAAACTAGTACTTCTTGTCTAACTCTCTCTACAACTATTACAGAATTCTTTGAAGAAAATTTATAGATGCCATTAAAAGCCAAACACTTGTATTGCTACGGTGATTGAGATGAGCTAATTTTAGAAATAATTCTAAAAATATGATTAAAAAAAATATCAAACTTTAAAATAAGATATAAATTATGATTTATACTTTATTTTTTTAGGGAAAATGATTCATACTTTATTATAATTTATTATTAATCATTTTATAGAATTTTACTTTATCTTAGTTTTAGGAAATTAAAATATGAACAAGTTTTGTAATTATTGTACTATACATGGGATCAGATCCAGCCCCTAGGCCTATTTTCCAATAGAATTCACCTCGTTTGATGCTAATGAAACGTGCTCTTCCATGAAACCAAAAGGTCAAATGGTCTATGGATTTCCTTTTGATCTATATAATATATGACAGAAAATGATAAAATTTGCGATAAAGTAACTTATAGCTCATAAGTAAACATTTCAACAAAATTCTTATCCTTTGGATTGTCTAATATCTAGAAACATAACTTAGATCTGTAGGGTTTGATGATTTTTCTCTTCTAATGACTAAAAAACCAGTGTCATTAGAAACATTTTGTACGTTTAGTGTTTGCCCTTTTTTTTTTCCCCAAGCTTATCCACATTCAACAGCTAATCATCGATAATCTTCAGTTAAAGAAAATTGCAAGAACCTGTTCCGTCCATCCTCAACTGCGTATACGTATGAAATGCCCTTTCGCAGCATTAACATGCATGAAGAACAATTCATATGGTATTGTGCCGTCTGGTCGGCCAGCTAGGAGCAACCAAATATTGACAGGAAGAATAGCAATATGGTTTACAATTATGCATTATCGAGTTGTGAAGACCAGTAATACTAAATGCAGCTTGAATCTTTCTACTTGAGCGGAGGGATCGCAAGACTTGGTCTCGATCAAAATTTGTTGTTTGGTATCTAACTAACTTTGCTTCGAGTCTGGCTCAATAGCATGGTGCCCTCTATAGGAACTCAGTTTTTAGTCTCACAAATTAACGATCATCAAAAAGGAAAATGATAAAATAGTATCAAACCAAATCACACGTTTGAAAATGCCTGAACTTTTCTAGAACTATTTCAAGGCGATTGACATTATAATATTTGTCTCTTACCTATAATCTCATTCTTCTAACTAAATTGGTTAGCTTTTGCATCAATTACAAAAGGGATTATCAGGCAGAGGTTTACATATCTAAAGTTTATTTCACAAAATCACAAATCAATGCTCAGCTATATTTTCTCAAATGTCTTTCAGTTGGAGAGTAAAGCATTTGAAAGTTTCCATACATGTGTGCTTCCATCCCTACAAATAAGTGGAAGTCAAAGACAAGGACAACATTGAATCGCAGGTCAATACTAGGGCAAACAAGGAAAAAGTCACTCTTTACAATGTTTTAGAATGTCATTGACTCACTCTTTCGAAAGCATTGCTCTGAAACTTCAACCATTTAGGGGGATTCTCCTATCTATATTGACATGAAACACAATTTATCATCTGTTTCATTTGCAGATTAGCAAAATAATGGCTTAATTCACTCGCAAACACCCATGTTGTATAATGCATTTAGTGATGTTATAAGACCATACCCTTCACATTTGCAAACAAACTCAAGGATTACCATTTAAACATATTCTGCTTCACGTCGTCAATCTGCCAACAGCTTCTTAATATTATGCTGCAGAAATACAGAGATTCTCCAGAATTACATGATGTCAAAACATCAACATAAGCAAGTGCAAATTGGGACAAATTGTGGTTAACAAAGTGGCTTTAGTGTTACCTCAAGGCTAAGAGGAGAGGTGGTAGGGTAGTATCGGTCAACAACTTGCCCATACTTATTGACGAGGAATTTGGCAAAGTTCCATTGGATATCATCGCTGAAAATTCCCCATTTGCCAGACTTCAAAAACTTGTAAAGCGGAGAAGAACCCTCTCCATTTACTCCAATCTAATGTGGGAAATGCAAGAATGGTAAGTGGATCATCTTAATTTTCACAAACTATATTGGGTATCTTATACAAATAAATGTAACTATTAATTCCAAATTCACAAATGAGAATTGGGCTCTGATCTTTTATATGTCAAAGTATGGAATATTTTAATCTAACAAAATTTCCATAGTTTCTGCTACCCATTGAGGAAGAGCAGAAATAAAATATTTAGACAAAATGATAGTAGTGAAACATGTGATTAACCTCCTTGATTTTATCAGTCAAATACTTTATATATCAACAGAAACAAATTATGAAAAATAGTTTGGAGTAGGGACAACTGGAGGATTTATAATGAGTTATTAGATATGTAGATCAAATAACAAAATGCAGGGGAAAGAAAAAAGATGAAGACAACATTTAATATTTCAGAAGTCCATACCAATAAAAAAATCCTATCATTATTGAGTGTAAAATTCCACCATATGTCATTTACCTTGTCAAAGATTGGAAATTCTGACTTGAAGTTTGTGCAGACAAAATCTGCAATCTCATCATTGCTTCCCGGTTCCTCCTCACCAAACTGATTGCATGGAAATGCCAGTATCTCCAGGCCTGCACCAAGAGATAGGTTAAGAACCAAAAGTTAACCGAAAAAAAAACAATTTGGTGCCATTACATGGCCCATCAGTTTGGGAGGTTTTACACAAGAAGCTGCGCATATGTTGTTAAAGATCAATGAGATTGTCAAAGAAAGAAACTGCAAACCTCTATGCAGTTGTGCTCTAGGATATGAAATAACAAAAGCCACATAGTTTGCCGGCAAGAAAACAATGCATTATGCTAAACCCGATAAACCAGTTTTAGTGACAGTGATCCCATCATGGAAATAATTCTAAGCTCAAAAGAACCAGTAGACATTCTACACAAAAGGTCGGAATGAACTGCCTACCTTGACCTTTGTATTTATTGTACAATTGATTCAGCTCTGTGTAATTTGAGTTGGTCATCCCGCTACATAATCATCAACAGAAATCAAATTGTTTATTGTAGGTCCATAACAAGCCAAGTCAGCAATTCATATGCATCTTTATTTTGTGCATGTACACAAGCAGGCATACATAGGGGATCCAGTAAGATAAGGACGCATCAACTGATTGGGGGAAAGAAGCAAGATACAAACCTTAGTTGACATCTTAGCTAATTCAGTGGCATGACCTCCATTTTAATATAAGTTAAGATTAAAAACCATTAAAGCATAAAATGGAAATATGTAAGATGAGAATACCATTTTGAAGCAACATTTACAATCAATAGAACTTTTCCTTTGAACATGCTAAGACTTGTATCGTTCCCCTTGGCATCCTGCGATTGGAAAAGGAAAAAGGGAAAAACATATAATAACACACGAAAATAAAAGGAAGAAAATTCGCTGATCGAATGGGTTCAGTTGGATCCAAGTTCAAGCCTTGAAACTAAGAAAGGTATTTCAATTTTTTGCTTTCTACTCGGATATACAACTACCTAGATGTCCTCTGATAACTTCGACAAATTAAGAAATATACAGAACAAATAACAAACATTAAAGCACAATCAAATGGATTTTGGACATATGTTTTTCAGAATCAACTGATGGGTAAACATTCATCAGTCACAGAGATCAGCAATCTAGAAAAATTTTCGAAAATAGCATGAAGATATGAAAGCAAGTTCATGTGGAGTCGAAAGTTGCTAACTTTAAGAAAGAAACTAACCTTGACGGTGAAGTCATGCACTGATTGCGGGGGTTGACTTGTCATTGGACTAAGAACTAGTTGAAAAACAGAGGGAAAAGCTTTGGACTTGAGAGTATCTGACTAGCTGTGCAGGCAAATTGCTTTTATGGCCCTGGGAAAAGCAGGCAAGATGGTTGCTTAATCATCAACAAAATGTCTTGTGTGCTTCACAACGTATGATATCCTTAATAATTCTTTTTGTGAGAATAAAAAGATAAAATTTTATTTATAAAGAATAAAGGTATAGGCAAATGAAAACATAGGGGAGTACTCTTCCACAGATAGATCCTCAAAATATTGTCTACTTAAGTTAAAAGTTTCAAAACATTGGGATAAGTGGTAGAGCTTTGACCTTCAGGTTACACCTTTCAGCAGTCCAAGTTCTCGAATCCTTGCCAGCGTTTCTGAAATGAGAAGTGGGGCTGCAGTTTTACCAGAAAAAGTAGTAAAACCTTTATAAATAAATATCGTTAGGACCAGAAAAATTATTATTTTATACGAAGTTATTAATTTATCAATAAATAAATATTTTATTAATTTATCGATAAATTAATATTTATTAACTTACATAATAATTTTTATTTTGTACATTATATTTGTCTAATTAAATAATTAATTTTTTCCGTAACTAAAAAAAGAAAATAAATAAAAAATTAATTAATAATGGTGCATTATATCTATGTTTATTAATCTTGTCAAAAATAAGTTTATTAATATTAGGTTAGTGTGATTCAAAATAGAGTGCATGTAAGTGCATTCGAATATGAAGTGTTGTGAATTGTTTCAAGTACAC
>JANZLD010000237.1:57655934-57667060 GCA_026413575.1 Erythroxylum carthagenense
AGGTTATTATTTTATCCCATTGGCCCAAGTCGGGACCGGAGAAAATTATTATTTAATCGAAATTATTAATTTATCGAATATTCATTTATTGAGGTTTTATTGTATGGGTATGGAATAAAAACTCATATTTAATATCATGACACTTTCATTCTTTCATTTTCAATAATACTCTATTTCTCTGGATTACGAGAAGAATGAGATTCATTATTGACTATACTTCATTCTCATTCGTTACTATATTCATTCCTATTCTCACTCTTCTTATTCTCTGTGAACCAAGTGTCCCCTTTCTTTCAGCTACGATATGGATAACATACTTGCAAAATATGTTTAGGGGTCATTTAGTTCTTTTTTTTTTGTCAATTTAGTAGAAGGCCTAGATGGAATTCAATCTTAAAACATTAATAGTATTTTGTTAGCTAATATTAAACTTTTTGATAAATTCCATAGTCATTAGAATATTGGATATAAAATAGGATTAATTACAAAAAAGTTCCAAACTTTGCTCAATTTTTTAATTATAGCCTAAATTTTAAAAAGTGACAATAAAATGCACAAAATTTTAATTTTTTAATTATATCCTGAAATTCAAAAAGTAGAAATAAAATGATCAAATTTTCAATGTTAGCTCGACGTTAGAAACCCTAACTATTAATACATATCAGTCAAAATTAACACAACAAATAAAAGTTAATGAAATGACTTAAGTTATTACTATTAAAGGGCATCTTGTTTAGTCTTTCAAAGATTGCTCAAACAAAAAGGCAAAAATAAAGAGCTTCTCTCTACAAGGTGCCAATCTGGATATGATTGACTCATGTTGCTTGCTCTTTGTTCCCCTATCAAGTCCTCCTGCTATGCAAGAGATTACCTCTCCACTTATCTAACATATCGTCGTCATCATCATCATACCCCGAAGTCCCGCAGTGAAGCGGAGTCTGGAGAGATCTGATAATACGCAGCCTTACTCCTATATAATAAAGAGGCTGTTTTCGATAGACCACATGCAGATGTGACAAGATAATAATGAAAAAAAAATCTTACACCCCTACAAGGACTTATCTTCATGTTGCTAGTTATGCTAGAAATTTGCACTGAACGATCTTTGAGGATACGACAATCCTGCGGTTTGCTACTTCCATTGCAATAATCTTCCCTCCTACAACTGAAAAAAAACTCCTATGCGGTAAAGATGAGGCGCGAAGGCTCTAAATTTTGTCATTTACTCTTACTCTATCCCACCAGACTTTCCTAATTCTAGCCACTACCTCAGTAAGGGCCAACTCTGACATCTCTTTCTTTATCACTTCCTTTCAGGTCTTGTAAGACCTCCCTTTTCTCCTCCTATAGCCACTAAGGTTTATGTGCTCATAGCATCGTATCGTAGTATCCAAGGACATCCTGCACACATGCCCAAACCACCTAAATCTTTTCTCTCTCAACTTGTTAGCAATACTAACCACCTATACTCTGTCTCTCACTGCCTTATTCCTTACTATAATTCTTTTGGTAATGTCATATATCCACCTAAGCATACACATTTTTGCTACCAATAACTGTCGCATATGCCTATGCTTAGTAGACCAACACTCTGCACCATATAACATGGTTGGTCGAATCACCATTCTATAAAACTTCCCTTTGAGTTTTAAAGGGACCTTCTTATCACATAAAACACCTGATGCACTTTGTCATTTGACCCACCTAGATCAAATTTGATGTACTATATCATTATCGATACTACCATCTCTCAGAATGATAGATCCGAGATATTTAAAACTCGATTTATGCGGTATGATGTCAGTATCTATTACTACCTCTGCCTCGTGTACCATCTAGCTACCCGAAAAGTTGTATTCTAAATGCTCCGTCTTAGACCTACTCATTTTGAAACCTTTCGATTATAACGCTTCTTGCCAACGTTCTAACTTGGCATTGACCCCCTCCTTGGTCTCATCCACTAGGACAATATCATTAGCAAATAACATACACCAAGGTACTTATCCCTGAATGTCTTTGGTGAGTTCATCTAACACTAAAGTGAACAAAAAAGGGCTTAAGGCCAAGCTCTAGTATAGTCCAACACTAATAGAGAACACTTCTGTGTCGCCTCCTATCGTCATTACGCTAGTCAATGCTCCTTCATACATATCCCTAATCACTTTGATATAAGTCCTAGGAATGCCCTTTGCCTCCAAACACCTCTATATGAGTTCTCTCGGAACCCTGTCATACGCTTTCTCCAAATCTACAAAAACTATATGCAAATCCTGACTTCATTTCCGGTAGCATTCCATCAGTCTCCTAAGTAGATGTATTGCTTCTGTCTTGGACCTACCAGGCATAAATCCGAATTGGTTGTCCGATATAGGAGCTGCTCTTCGGATTCTCCTTTCAATTACCTTCTCCCACAGCTTTATGGTATGACTTAATAGTTTGATGCCTTAATAGTTGTGACGTTGTTGAATGTCTCCTTTGGCCTTGTATAAGGGGATTAACCTACTTAATCTTCGTTCATCAAACATCTTGGATGACTCGAGGATCACATTAAAGAGCTGGACTAGCCACTCAATACTGACAACTCCTAATCGCTTCCATACCTGTATAGGGATCTCATCCGACCCTACGACCTGTCTACTCCCTATCCCCCTCAAAACCTTTATAATTTCTCCCCTTGTGGTCCTCCCCCATAAGTACCCATTTAGAAATTGTCCCGACACAGAGTGTTCCCCTAACTCTATGTTAACCAAAATATCCTCGTTATAAAGGCCATAAAAGTATCTCTGCTACCTCCTTTTGATGGCTTGGGCCTCTATGAGTACATGTCCTGCGTCGTTACGGATATAGCAGACTTGGTTGAAAACTTCCGTCTCACAGGCCCTAGCTTTTGCTATCTTGAAAATTCTTTGTGCTCCTTTGACCGTACCCAAATCCCTATACATATTATCGTAGGCTTCTCCGTTAGCCACTGAGATAGTCTTCTTTGCCTTTTGTTTTGCCAGTCTATACCTTACTTTATTAGTGACCCGCTCCTTCTCTGTTGCACTCGCCAACAGGGCTTTAAAAGCTCTCTTTTTTGCTTTTACTGTCCCTTGGACCTTGTTTGACTACCACCAGGACTCCATCCGGCCCCTCCCCTGTCTTTAGAAACCTCAAGGAGTTTTGTGGCAGTCTCTCTTACTACGGAGGCTACTCCCTACCACTTCTGATTCGCATCCCCACTCACATCCCATGTTGTATTAAATCGAACCTGCATCCTAAAATGTTCCACCATGTCCCCTTCTAGTCTCCACCATCTGATTTTGTGAAATCACTTGGTGAATTGTTGTGCCCTCCATCCCCTAATCCTTAGATCCAAAACTAACAATTTATGATAGGTTAATAGGCATGCGGCCGGAAGTACTTTGCAATCTTTACACTATGATCTGACTTGTGTCTTGATAAAGAGATTATCAATTTGCATCTTAGTTGTGTGACTATGAAATGTCACCAAGTACGCTTCGTTTTTCTTAAAACATGAATTTACTATTACCAACTCATATGCTATGGCCATATCCAATAAATCAACCCCACTATCATTTTTAATGTTGTATCCGAAGCTCTCATGAGTGCTTGTATATCCATCTGAATCTGCCCCTATATGCCCATTAAAATCTCCTCCGAGGATGATCTGCTCAGTATGATAAATTTGTTGAAGCACCCCGTCCAGCGGCTCCCAAAACATGCGTTTTTGTTGCTCGTCTGCGCCAGCTTGAGGTACATAAGTACATACTACATTAAGATCCACACTACTTAAAACAATTTTTGTCACCATTATTCTATCATTGACCCTTGTGATCTCTACTACTCTGTTCATAAGACACTTGTCCACTAAGATGCCTATTCCATTTTGCTTCCGTATGCTACCTGAGTACCATAATTTGAACCCCCTATCTCCTTTGCTTTATCTCCTGCCCACTTAGTCTCCTAAATGCATGCTATTTGTATCATACACTTGTCTAAAATCTCAACTAATTCTAAGGACTTTCCCGTGAAGGTCCCCATGTTCCAAGAGCCTATTCTTATTAAATCATCTCCATCTTTATTCTTGCACGTTACGCGTACCAACCCACTTGCACTTAATCTATTTGCTCGAATGGCATCCCGCCTAAACCGTGCATATTACGTTTCATGCAAGTCCTATCCTAAGAACGTAGTAAAAACTAAAACTAATAGACCCCACCACAGAAATACTAAAGTAAGAATAATATATAATAATTATACTAAAGAATAAAGAAAATACTAAAAAAAGGGTAAGAGGAAAAATAAAAATAAATAATAAAAATAATAAAAAATAAAATAATAATAATAATAATAATAATTAGGAAACTAAAAATACTAGAACTATTACTGCACCTAGGGCTTTTGCAATCCAATGTACGCAGGAGTGAAGACTGAAGCCTAACGGCTTCTGTGCATAGTATGAAACACCCTCTAGTGATTCATAGTTCTTAAAAAAAAAACTTGATAGCAAGTACAAAAATTGAACACAATTTATGTTAACAAAAAAACAAGAAGTCCTTTATCCAAATCTTAATGAACTAAAACTCAATGATGCTGTATGGGAACTACAGTTTATCAGGGCCGAGCAAGTTTTGGATCAGCTAGGAAACAATTATAGACAACAAACAGTAACGAGTAGTAGCTAAAACATCAATAGTATCCTAAACGAAAAGAACTACTGAAAAAGGATAAGAACAGCAACCTACCCATTTCTTGCTGCCAACACTAAAATCTAAACCACTTATAACCATAAAACATGGAAAAAAGCATCATAAAGATAGCAACAAAGAAGAGAATGCAAAACATTTGATAAAAGAGAAAAAAGGAGAAGAATACCTCCCTTTACAGCAATTCTTGAAAAAGACACCGGTCGGCGACAAGAGCTATGGTAGTACAACCCAGAAACAGCCGGAGGACAAGGTAGTGCAACCCAGTTATGGACAATGTATACTATATATATAAGTCATTACATGCATCCACTTGATCATAAATGAATAGCTGAAGTTAGAACACAAAAAACATCACAGATATAAAAAAAAACCTTGTACGAACACAAAGACAAGATCATGAAAAAGAGGGAGAGAGAGAGAGATGGAGACTAAGAAGAGCCGGGCTGAGGAAAAAGGAGTGATGATACCAAAACTTGTAGGCACACCATCATTCTCCGTTATATTTCTGCAACTTATGTAAATGGTCATACCAAAAACAACTGCAGGTAAATTTACTTACATGCATAAACAAAACAGCGTGGGGTTGATTGAGGAAAACATGTCTCCACTTATCTAACACATTTTGTTTAATTCAACTTCCCTCATCATCTACTTCCCACTTTTCTGTCTCTACCTACAACTTACCATTTGTAGTAACATGGCAATGAACTAGGAGAATTTCCTTCTTCTAAACACAACTTTTCTCACTCCTAATTTTAGCAGACCAATATTGCCACCACCTGCCTTAACTTCACCTAATTCTAGCAGACCAATCTTGTAAGCACTACCTTAGTTTTACTTAAGACCTCCCCCCAACTTGGACCTGGGGAGCAACCCTCCCGTTAGTCAATTCCCATTCTAACCAAGCACACGTGGCCATAGGTAGTAGGGGATACATGCTCCGAAACTAGGTTGTATTATTCGCCCCCAAGTAGAGTCTAGGCTCGCTTTATAATAACTCCTATCTAGATATTGACGAGTAGATTAGTGGAAATTCACACTGATAGGCTTTTTCCACGACAAAAAAGTATCAGTCCATACAATAAAAAAATGAGCTTTCATAAATTGGAAACATTGTGGCTTTTTTGAGATTTTTGTGAACAATGACGATGTGTTCTTCAAATTCATAGACTCGGTGGCAGTCTCAGAAAAAGGTTTTGTGGCACGTCTAGAACAAGCCTCTTTTGATCCAAAACCGATGTCTAGGCATAAACTCATAGTTAATTAGTCATTCCAATATTCCCAATTTGGATCATATGTGTATACGAAGTTTCCTTGAAAAATGGGACAACAGGTGGGTTGTCATATAGTAATATTCATCAGGAGACCTCTATGCCTTAATCAATCTACTATCGAGTTAAAGGGTATTAACTTCACGAGAATTTATGTTGTGGTTAATGCCATAAAGGAGTTGCCAAAGAAATTTCAATATTGAGAATTCGTGAAATGTGGAACTTACTAAAAATATAATGAAGGTTACACATGCATGGAAACCTAAATTTTTAGTCCGAAAAAATCTAGAGCGACTGGGAAGGACCATCGAAGTAGGAAGTTACGATGAACTCATGGGCAAAATTGAAGCTAGTGTTCTAGATAACTCACCATTGGATCCTATAAATGCAAAATGTGATGAGGGTATGGTGGGATCACATCATTATGCTTTGCAAGAAATAGACACAGTGAATGATGTATCTTCACTAATTACAATTCAAGATAATCATAAAATACCCTATCAGAGGGAAGCATTGGTCCATGAAAGGATAATAGGTGAAGCTACTGTAAGTGTGGAAAATAGCAAAGTAGATGTATCCAAATTACAACCTAACCAAGGTGATACATTGGCTCATGAAAATTTAACAGAGGATGCAGATATTAATGCAGAAAATAAGTCACATTCATTTTGTAGCCTCATAGGGATTCCAGAATAAAGGGAGGGAGTGTTGCATTCGTCCTCGATTTGCAGTCTTTAGAGGTTTTCAGCATTCAATGAAAAAAGAGATCTAAAAGGAAGAAGAAACGCCCTTCTTCCAAACTCGGAACATGATTGAAATTGTGTAGAACATTAGGGGATTGAATACCCTACTATGCAGCTAGTTTTTAGCGATTTCATTTTGACAATAAACCATACATTTTTGGAATCTTGGAATCGAGAATTAAGGAGGTAAAATGTGACATTCTCAAGTTGCTACTAAGGAAGTGGAGACCACTGAATAACTATCCTAATCATTATAAGAACAGAATCCTCACACTACACAATGGGGAAAAATTGATCTACTCAATTTGATGACTATCTATCAAATACTGCATATCAATGTCAAGCTAAGAAAAGAAGACATATGGTATGGATATCCATAGTTTACAGACACAACCATGTATTCCAAAGACTACAATTTTGGAACAAATTTAGGGAGCTCCAATCATTAATAAGTAGTCCATGGATCATTTTAGGAGACATTAACTCCATTTTATTTCTTAATAAAGTAGAGGGAAATTCATTTTTAAGGAACCAAAATGAATACCTGAAGTAATGCACATATGATATATAGGGGATTGATGTTCCAACAAGGATAATTTTTATACCTGGTCAAACAAGCAAAAATAGTGTTGACACTTTGAGGGACAATCTAGATAGAAGCATGGAGAACTTGGAATGGTTTTAGGCCTTTCCCCAAAGCAATTATATATTCCCAATTGCAGCGTCGTTGGATCATTTTTTAGTCATATTGCAACTTAACAAATTGATTAAACCATCTACAATACCTTTCAGATTCAAAAACTTCCTTGTTGATCTTGAAGGCTTCAAGGCTACTATCAAAAGAGGCATTAATAAGACAATTACAGGATCAAAACAATATATCTACTCCAAGAAATTACAGTTTATCAAAGAAGAACTCAAATTTCTTAAAAGAGAAAGAGTTGGTAATGGCCATCCATTACCATTTCTCCACTGTCAAAGAACACCTTACAAAGGTTCCGTCCGAGTTATATCGAAACCCAACATACCTTATTCTTCAAAAAAATAAAAAACATGTAATTAACAACTTTCGCAAGCTTTCAATTTTAAGTATTCAATCTTGAAACAATGCTCTAGTATCATATGGCTTTTCTGAGGGTGATAAAGACTCATCATACTTTTATAGAAAGGTGGCTGCTAAGAAATCATTGTTGAGCAATTTTATATCTAATAATAAAACTCGCAATATCTGCAAGTATACGGGTTGTATCTTCTAGTATAAGAGGTTATCATTCCCACGAGGATCATTTGATAACTAACAATTTAAAACAAAATTTGTCTACGGTATTCAAAAATTGATTTGAATTAAAAGTAAATAATAGAAAATGAAACAAATGAATAAACAAATTATTAATCAAATAAAAAGTGAGATATAAATTAAAATTGGGGTTTGAACAAGATTGAATACTTAGGAACTATTCTTTCCTTATTTTGATTCCTTTACTATTGTTGATTCAATTTAAGTTTAATCCTAGATTTTCTAATGTCTTGATTACTCTCTTTCAAGATCTAATCAATTGACCCTAATTGAATTCAAAATTTTCATATTTGCATTCTCTTGATTCATAAAAATATCCTTAACTTATTCAATTAGATTTGAAGCAACCAATTACATAATCAATTTCACAATCAAGATCTCTCTTCAATGATCGTTAATTTGATAATTGTGGGTCTATTAAATTGCCAATTCTCATTGTAAAACCTAACACTGATTACTTTGACTCACTCTCGCAATTTGTTGTTAAGTTTAGGAATGAACAATTATCACAAACATACAAATATATATTGAAATCAACAATAATTAAAAATCACAAAATAATTCCAAAATAATACTTAATATGAATTTAGAAATCTATAGGCATGTTTAACATTAAGGAAATCATATTACACATCAAGTATAATGAAATAACTAAAGGAAAAGAATAAAAACTCTGTTGGAGCCTTGGGGAATGCTAGAAATTTTGATGTTCTTCTTAATCTCCCACTTTTGATTCAATTTGATTTAATGTCTACTACTTTTCTTTTGTAATTAATGTTCAAATATGGCTCCTGTTTTGGGTTCATGTCTAGGGTTTTCCCATTTTTTGATTCCAAAAATAGCCCCAAACCTTAAAGAAAAAGAAAAAACTTGTTCTTAGAAACTTACTGTCACGATTGTGAACTTAAAGTTATGATGGTGCTCCTAGTATTTTCCTCTTTATCATAATCGTGCCTCAACCATACAGCCCTATGAGTCATGATCATGATACCTTCAAGCTTCCCTCATCTTCTTTATTCTTCAATTTCTTAATTTTCAATACTCACAAACACATCAAACACTTCGTGAAACATAATATTAAGATTGAATTCATGCTCTAAACCATAACAAACACTTATAATATAAATAAAGACTCACAATAACACAATTTTAAGCCTATACATATGATAATCATATGTATAAACAATTAAAAACACACTAAAGAACTTAGAAAAACATAGTAAACTATAGTTGTCAACAATCCCTCAGTTTAACTTTTGCTTGTCCTCAAGCAAAAAAAATACACAAACACCAAAAACACATAAAACATGCAATAATGATACAGTGGCATTGAATATGATGGAATCAATTTAATCACTAACATCAATAATTCAAAATGTGCCAACATGAAAACCTATTCATTTCATGTTTAAGTACTTTGAATGGAATATACATATCAGTCAAAATATTAACACCTTATTTATACACCTATTGTGCTTGTAAACATGCTTTTATAATTAGTGACCAATCAAAAAGGTAACTATTGCTAAATATCATTCCATGAAAAGTTTTGCTATTTTCAAATATTAGTAAGTTTTATTAATTGAGACACCTTTTTTATATTTTCTTTAATGTTAACCTAGTCTTTTGACACGAAGAAAAACTTTTTTTATCATGAATGTCCCCCTGTTATTCAACTAGGTCATGTTTTTTATTTATATTGGATAGAATGTCTTTTATCTTGAATGCTCCCGATTACTCATCTATATCACATTCTCACCTGGCTACTAGCTTTATTCTTAACCCAATTTTTTTTCCAAAAAGTGCTAACAGAATAAGAATTTTATTTAACACTCACTTTTTTTATTTTCAATTCTAACCTACCTAATTTCTTTTTACTCAATCATTCTCATGAAAGTTTACTAGTAACGTTAACCAATTCAATTGACTTATAATTATAACTGTTAACCAATTCAATTGACTTATAATTATAAATGCATACAAAAAATTTCTTAAAGTGAAGAATATGTTTCATATTCTAATTAACATGCATATTCATCCAAAGATACTTTAAATATAAAATTCATAAGTCAATATGCCTTTACAAATTAAATGACCATGTTTAAAGTTAAACTAATTTGATCAAATTCTTGTCATTGACACATTCACAGAATTCACGCATATGAAACTAAATGTTCACTTAATGTCAACCTAATTAAAATTAACATAATATGATATGCAAAATTCACACACATATTTCATGTCATGCATCAAACTCCCTACACTTAGACAACATATTATCCTCAATGTGAGAAATCAAAAAACACACATAAAAATAAATAACAAATAACAAAAAGTTTAGAGCAATAAACCACTTATGCAGATTGAGGTGGTGACAATATGGGTGAAGGAATTTAAACATCTTAAGTTGTGATGTAGTTCAAATCTTCTTTATGTCGCGTCGCTATTTTCGTTGTTTTCACACCATATCCTTCACTTGCACATCCATGGTTCGTGCACTCTGCCATAAGCTTGTTGTTTTTGGATACTAAATTGAAGACCTTCTCCTAGCCTTCCTCTTCATCATCCTCCATTTTTTCTCTTGATGAGACTTATTACTGCGTTGGTGTGGAATTAAAGCTAGCTTATCCTATCTTGTATTTCATATGAGTTTTGGAACTAATCTGTCAAAGTTCCATATGATGGAGCTCCAAGTTCAACTCGATTGAAGTGAGTGTGATTAAGAAAATCAGGAAAAAATAGCTAGTCCCTCAATAAATACATCATGATAAACAACAAGTATGGTAATAAGATGTCCCATTCCTAAGATAATTGGTTTTCTTTTTAAGAGAAGTAGCTATTGTATTAAAAATATGGGTGGAAGTACAAACTTTGACATTATTATCCATGCATTAAAGTTTAAATAAGCCTTTAATAGAACATTTGTTACATTTAGATTTATCAAACATAGTGTAGCGCCCCCTTACCATAGGATACACATCGGGACGCCCACAGGTCGCTCCGACACGTAACCCACGATAAAGGTGCACTACCGAGCAAACCAATTAAAATCCACATGGCATCGAAACAATAAAACCACAATATCGAAATCACTAAAATTTTA
>JANZLD010000237.1:57681699-57695352 GCA_026413575.1 Erythroxylum carthagenense
TACAAAAATTGAATAAATTATTAAATAAAATTAAATTATTCATAATTTAAATTAATTAATTATAATATTAAATTAAATCATTCATAGTTTGTATTAATAATTAATATATTACATAATTAAATAATATATATTTAGTTGATAATAAGTTAGATTGTGATAAAAAGGGGAAAAAACCAAAAAAATATTTTTTTGGTTTTCGTAAAATTTGAAAACTAGAAGAAATCAAAACCAAAAACTCGAACAAACAAATTTTGTTACTAAACTTGAAAACAAAACAAAAAACCAAAAAAAAAAAGGAAACAAAGAGGGCCTTAATTTGCAACATTCAATAGAGTAGGGTCCAAAGTGAGACAAAATAACTCTTCTTTGGAGACAAAACCCCCTTTAGTTATAGGTGAAGGTAGCTGACATTCATTTTTCATTAGAATAATACCAATCGTATAATATGAATTAGATGATGCAAAATGAGTTATATAGGGAACAATATATTGTTACATTGATTCAATGACTTAGAAAAGAAGCTTTTGAAGATATTGTTGGTAAACTAATGTAATTCTAGTAATTTAGGACAATCAAAGAGTATTACACTATATTTGGGAAGTATTATAATCAATATTTTTTAGTTGTCTTATTTGATTGAATTTTTCAATAAGGTCTAAAATATGAATTTGTGTTATCAAAAGATCATAAGTCTATCTCAACCATTTGTTTCCTTGCCAAAACATAATACATTAGACCCTATCATGCTATTAATTATTGGAGTTGTGATAATTCCAGTTCTCACTACCCATTTAACACGAATCCTCTTGAAGATCAACTCTCAAATAGTCTTATTACCAAGTTCTAATCCATTTGTTACAATTTTTGTTAAAGTTAAAGGTAGTGGGATGTTGCAATAGAGGAAGATGAGTAGTCGAGAGTTTTAAGATAGAAGGGCTAGGTCAAAAAGAATATGTTTTTAGTGTGACAAGAGGTATACGTAAAGGCACAAGTGTAAGAAAAAGCAGTGAGATCTCTTTTAAGTGGAGGATGATAGATAAGGAAAGAAAATAGTTAAAAGAAATAAGGAATTTGTCACTACTTTAAAGGTACATTATGTTGAACTTATTAATTTCTTTGCATCCAATTTCAAGTCCGCTTAATAATAAATACAAATAAATGAGAGTGATAGGTTATAAAACATGGAAGCATCCATAATTTTATTGAAGAGGTTGTGATACATAACAGTTAACGTGAGACTAAAAATTAAAGAAAGTGAAGGTAATAGTGTGAGAAGGGCAAATGTTTCCTTATTTCAAAATTTGCACCAACTTTGAATGGACTCTTATAGGAATCAATTATTCATGAATGTTGTGGTGTTGACTATAGGATTTTATGCATGATGCTTGAAGTGCATTGGTTCTCTATTTTAAATGAAGTTTTATACAACTTTGGAGATCAAACCATGTAGTTTATTTGAAAAGGGAAAGTGGTGAAGTTGAGGTTTGAGAAATGAATATAAAGCAATGCCATCTAACTAGTTTAAAATTTTATTCCATAAGATTAAAATGACTAGAAAGTGGTATATTCTTAAGTTTATTACATCAATTACCTAACAGTTGCATGAATTGACATTAGAATCAAATGATAACAAAGAATGAAATAGATGTCAAGATACTTGAATTATTAGTAGAGTATAACTAAATTGTTAAAGCTCTTAAGGGTCTACTTTCGTATAAAGCTTATAATCGCAAAATCAATTTGAAGGAGAAGGAAGGTCCTAAAGTAGTGAATGTAAGGCCATACAAATACTCTTGAGTTTCAAAAATATAAAAGTGAAGGATAGGTTTAATATTTGCTCACTTAAGTAGTTATCGATATAGTAATAGCTCCTTTTCATCACCAACAATGTTAGTCAAGAAGAGGCACAACACTTAGAAAACTCTATATATTTTATAATGAGTTAAATAGGGAAACTATAAAGGACAAGTTCCCTATTCCAATATTTAAATAACTTGTAGATGAGCTTTAAAGGAGCTAATTAGTTCTCAAACCTAGACTTATGTTGTTTTTACCACTAAACTAGAATATTTTTGTAAGATGTGTTAAAGATTGCCTTTAGAACTTATGAAAGCCATTATGAGTTTTTGGTAATTTGCTTCAGGTTTGAAAATGTCCCAACCACATTTTAGAAAAATTAATCATATTTTTAAGGATTATTTGAAAAAATTTATCTCGGTATTCTTCGATGGTATTTTGTTGTATCTACCTTTAAAGATGATATAATGCCTCTCATAATTGTTTTATAAACCTTAAAAGAGAAATAGGTCAACGTTATAGCCAGCAATTATAATTTTGGAGCTTCTATAATCAAGTGTCTAGGTCAAGTAATCTTATCTGATAGGGTTGTAACTGATTTTAAGAGGATTGAAATAATATGTAAATAACATATTCTTTATACAATCAAAGAATTAATGGAATTCTTATGCACATCAAGTAATTAAAAAGGGTTTATGAACATTATGGTCAACGTATTAATTCTTTTTCAATTCATTGAAAAAAATATTTTGGTTTGAATGAAACTAAAAGCAAGAACTGGTTATTGTACTTCTTCCAAGTTACTCTTAATCGTTCATCGACAAAGCTAATGCAAGTAGTAATTGAATGGGATTTATTTGATGCAAAACCAATGCCCTATAGCTTTAGCCAGAAAATCATTATCTCCAAGAAATTATTCATTATCAATTTAAGAAAAGGATTTCCTTATTACGATGATCGATATGAAATATTACCACCATTTCCTCAATGGTAAGATGTTTAATATTAGAATTGGTCACAAAAACTCAAATACCTTTTAGAGTAGAGAATTAGCACTTCTTTTAGTAAACTTGGCTTCCCAAGCTTATTATTATGATTTTGAGATAGTTTAAAAGAAAGGAAAGGAAAACTAAAATACTAGCACCCTCTCAACGATCCCTACTTGTTAAATTGTTCACTTGAGCACTATCATAGTTTCAAACTTAGTTAATGGAGGAGATTAAAAAGATTGGAGTTGGGAACCAAATTTAAGGCATTTTATTTTGAAACTTCATAAAGGAATATTATCCGCTACATCATATTAATTACCTAGGAATAACTTGAAGCAAAAGAATCATGGTGGGGTATGATCATAAGTTGAGAACCATATTTATAGTTTTAGGCTACATTTGGTTAGACAAAAGGTTTTTAATGGAATGAAACGGAATGGAATGGTTTATAATAGAATGAAATGTAAATGGATGTAATATTAACAAATTATTGTTTGAGAGGGATGGAAGGCTTCACAATGTAAAATAGTGAAATGTTGCTTGAAAGAAGGGTTCATAATGTAATATAGTGAAATGTTGTTTATCATTTTACATTCCACCCTAAACTCCCACAAATCGGATGTAACTTAATTTTACTATATAGGATCGAATGAGATGTTATGTGAAATCCTTCCCTTCCATCCTATTCCATTATAAACACTCCTCCTAAATGATAGAATAATATTACATTCCATTAATAATCACCCAATCAGACATAACCTTAGTATCTAATGGTTCTAGTCATAATGGTTGTAGAGGAGTTCATTCAGATATTTTTCCTAGTATTAAGAAGATATAGTCAATGTTTCATTGGAAAAGAAAAAAGAAAGATGTAAGTAATTATATCAAGGGATGTCAAATTTGTCAAGCGAACAAATAGAAGCTATTGAACTGTTATGACTCCATCAACCATTACCAATTCCTTATCAATATTTGGTTAAGATCAATTTAGAGCCCATTAAAGGAATTCCTAAATTAAAAGGGTATGATGTAATTATAAGGTGGTTATAGATGAAATCAGTGAATATGCTCATTTTTTAGTCCTAGCTCATCCATTAAGGTTGAACAAATAGACCAATTATTCTATAAGGATCTCCCATTCACATCATTTTTCATATCTTATGTTACATTAGGTGTATCCCATTCTTTGAATATCTCAAATTGTAACGTTATTGAGA
Organism: Erythroxylum carthagenense; assembly: GCA_026413575.1. Lineage (NCBI taxonomy): Eukaryota > Viridiplantae > Streptophyta > Magnoliopsida > Malpighiales > Erythroxylaceae > Erythroxylum > Erythroxylum carthagenense. The sequence continues at coordinate 57,685,703 of JANZLD010000237.1, forward strand.
AGTACTTTGATATACAAATCTCCAGTAATTGTTTTCGACAAAAAAATAAAGAATTAGTGAAATGACTTGATGGCCCTGCTACTCATGTTTTAGTTTAGTGGTACAACTTAATTAAAGGGAAGCGACTTAGAAGTATATCTATGATTTGAAAAATAGAGGTTTTCAAGATTGAAATTTATGGAAAAGGATCTTTAAAGGAAAGGCATTATTATAACAAGGTTAGTTTTGTTCAGTAAAAAAACTTATGCTAACAATATGCTAGCTAATTAGTGTTATAGTACATTATTTAAGTCAATTCCCCTTAATTTTCAAGTGATTATTATAAATGGTAAAGAACAATTTTTATTTTTATTTTTGAAAATACAATGTCAATAATTTAATTTGTTACATAAATCTGTATATCTCTCTTCTTTCTTCTTCTTCCAAAATTCTTCATAGTATTTGCTTTTATTTTCATTTTCATTTTTTTCTTCTATTATATGGTCTTATAACAATAATTAGAGTATTAGCCGCTCAACTATGTTCATCAGATTGTCGAAGAGCTAAACTATCATGTTGAACCTATAACACCCTTTTGGATACCTTCAACCTTTGTCAATTCCTTATCAATGTCGGGTGGAGATCAATTAAGACTTCATTGAGGGGCTTCCTAAATCAAGAGTGCATTATATAACCATTGTTTATTATGAATAGATTGAGTAACTATACTGATTTTTTTGCCCTAACTCGTCTATATATTACTTAGAAAATGGATCAATTATTCCTCACCCATGTTTTCAAGTTACATGGACCTTTTTATGCAATTATAAGTGATAAAGACACAATATATCTTAGTAATTTCTAGCAAGAGTCCTAAAAATTGCAAGGAACATAGCTACACCTCTCTTTAACTTATCACTCTCAATCAAATGGAGAAATAGAGGTTCTTAATTACACGTTTTGATATATATTTGGGGTATATGATGGGAGATGAACCTTATAATTAGTAAAATTTATTGGATTTGGCATAATGGTAGTGTAACACCACCTTTCACTCTTCCATTTAACACCAAACTATTCGAAGTCTTATATAGATTCACAAATTTATTCCATATTCCTTCCTTTACTGCAGACTCTACGGTAATGGCATTGATAAATCTCTTGCTCATAAGAAAGTCGTTTTACAAATAACCAAGTTGCACCTAGAGCGTGCATAGAACTAAATGAAGATGCAAACTGACAATAGGAGAACTAATTGGGAGTTTTAGGTAGGAGTTATGGCTTATCAAAATTTACAATCAAATGGAAAAATGTCAACATCTAAAAGAATCAATTAAAAATTATCCTCTCAATTTTATAAACCTTATAAAATCTTAGATAGGATTGACTAAATAAGCTAGTGCTTTCTCAAAGGTCTCTCATTCACATCATTTTCCATGTCTTAACTTAAGTGAAGTGCATGTTATTATATGAATGTATAAAACCACAATTTCTTTGACAAATGCTTTTATAGAAAAATCTTTAGTAGTTGTGTTGGATAAAAAAACTGGTGAAACAACATAATCACCCTATTATTTAGATTTTGGTTTAATAGTCTAAGTCAATTGAAAGGGATGCAACTTAGGATTATCTCTATGATTTGCAATAAAGGAGTTTAGCATTAAACATTATGGACAAATTTTCTAAAGGAGATGCATGATTACCATTAAGGTTGTTTTGTTCAATAAAAAGGCTTAAGTCAATTGGATGTTAGTTAATTAGTACTACAATCTAGTATTTAACTCATGTCCCTTTTTTTCAAGTGACCAATGTAAAGGGGAAGGATAGATATTTCTTTTTATTTTTGAAAACATGCAATTTGTTACACAAATCTCTATGTTGTTGTTCTCTTCCAAAATTCTCTATCCTTTTCTTTTTCATATTTATTCTCATCTTTTTCTTCTATTATATAGTCTTACATAATTATAATTCAACCTATTTATATATTAATTTTTATTTAATTAAATTAAAATCATATGAAAATTAAACTGATGCTAAATCAATTCAAATAAATTTAGTTTAATTAAGTGGTATATCTCTTCAGTCTTCTAATAAAGTACTATTTAACAAATAAAATTTAATATATAAATAGTAACAATTTTATTTATATTAGTGATATCTTTTCTTCTAATAAGGTACTATTTAACAAATAAAATTTAGTATATAAATAGTAACAATTTTATTTATATTAGTGATATCTTTAAAACAATATATCTAAAGTAACATTTTTTATTAAATAGAATACATATATTTTAATATTTATCATGTCATTGATTTCTTAAATAATAAGCATGAAATTTTATAATAGCAATACCTTTTTTGCATTAAAAAATAGTTTAAACACTTAGCATGTGAAAAAGAGATATGATAAAACAAGGTTAAGTATTTTATATGTTGCTAAGAACAAATCATTTAATTAACTATATTTTAATAAAAAACGATAATATAGGACTAAAAATGAGATTTTAATTTTAGAAAATAATAATTTAAATTTAATATTATTTGAAATAAGGATTATTTTAGTGTTAACATTAAATAAATAAGAATCTTATGCTTTATTTTATTAAAGAAAAATAAAACATAAAAATTAATAAAAAAGAAAATTGAGTGAAGCATTTGAAAGATGTTATTCTTCTGAACAATATATCCTACTTTACTAATGTAAAAAATAAAATAAAGAAGACAATGGTATATACTTGATCTAATCTTTGAGCTAGAATAAAATTTAAAATAACCAAAATTTTAAACTTTGAACAATTTTTGTATTATTCTAGATTTTTTTCAATAATTTGATTAGATTTTTTCTTCAGTATGAATGAGTTGGATGGTGTTTTTCTCTAAAATAGATATAACTAGTAAGCACAATTTTACATATCCAAAATAAGATGAAAGGAACAACCTGATTCGTTTCTTTTAAGAAACAACTATATTTGATTGATCTTTTTTTAGAAATTAAATATATATTCTCATAAAAGATTAATATGCCTTACAATATAAGGAAACCATTTAAAAATAAAAACTTACATAAACAAGAGAGAAAAATAGGTGCTATTGTTAGACCCTTAAGTCTTAACAGAGGAATTATGCAAGCATTGGTGAGCCTTGACTAATTTTTGATACTCGAGGTGATGGAAGAAGGTAAGGACTTAAGAGTAAGCAAGGAAAATGGGCATTGTCAATGAGTTGGCATGTGTTGGTGCAATTTGATGGAAATCTCCAATGAGATGAAAGATTCATGTAACATCCCGTTAACTATGTTAAGGTTAAAATAGTAAATATGAGAGATTACTAAGAAATTAGAAAAAAACACATTTCATGCTCATGCATTACATGATATGCACTTACACGTGAATACAGAATCTTTGCTCATGAAAATAATTGTATATGCATTCGTTGACAATTTTCGGGTATAATTGTTTATAAATGCGAGTATATTGCGAAATGTAGTTTTTATATGTTGAAAATTGATTTGGGGAGTGTATAATTTGATTTAGAATTTTTGAAATTTTTGGAGAAATTTCTGGAAATTGTTGGGCATTTTTGAACTAGGAAAATTGCCAAATGGCAACATAATTGTTAAATGATAGTAGAAATTATTGTCTAATGTCAATGGAAATTTTGATAAATGACTTTAGGATTTATTGACAAGTTTCATTGAAAATTGGGGGAACAATTGGAGTAGAAATTGAAATTGATTGGACAAGTTAAATGAAAGAACCTAGTTTAATGATTTGAAAATTGGACATGTGGCAAGTGACAAATATCACTTGCCAAACAATGTCTTAAGTCCACTAAGCATTTAAAGACCCTTTTGTTGCTCTCCCACGATGCTTCTCTCTTGAAAAGGGCTATTGGTGTTTTATTTTGGATCCCTCCATCATTTTCGTAGCTCCTCTTGTCTTCCTCTTCTTCATGAGTTTTAATCCTTCAAATCTCCATTCATGTTAAATCCAACCCTCTCATCTTTCATACTACTCTTTCACCTTGCTTTCTCTTCCATTCTTACCAAAAACCCAAACTTTTCAAGCTCAAAATGAAGATAATCGTTAGTTGTTGAATCATGTTTTAACTTTATGGGTTTGGTTAAGTGAAGCAATTGTGATGATAGTTAGAGGCTAATTTCATGAAATGGTGTTTTGTGTATGTGTGTGTCGTGAATGGTGAAGCGTGTGTAAATTTATTGCTTTTATTGATGAATAATGATTTATAGAAACGTTTTGGAGGTTGAATGGTCATGATAAGGAGTTTTGTATATGCTAGAATGTTGATGAAGAAATGAACATATATATGTATATATTGATGTTTTGTTTTATATAAATGCTAAATAATGGGTTAGGAGTTGTTTTATGGATGATTGATGTTGTTTATGATGAGTAAGAAACTATGAGTTATGCTACATATGTTTTTAAATTGAATTGGTTGTGAAAGGGATGTTGTAATAAGAATTGGAAGTTGACGAGTTTAGAAATGCGTTTATAACCTGTTTGTGCTAATGGGTGGGTGTAGAAATGAGTTGAAACAGTATTGAGAATGAGGAGTAGATGGAGTAGAAAAGGTGATCTTGGTATGAGTAAGATTTGGAATCAAAATTTGGTAGTTGAGCTGGAAAATTATAGCAGCAATATGATCTTTGAGTATGCTTCGGTTTTTTAGCCATAGCTTTTTCTATAGTTATCCAAATGGTATGATTATTGATTTGTATTAAACTAGAAACATAGGGATGCACTTTTCATAAAAGCATAGAATTTAAATTCTATCTTTAAGAGTCCCAAAACTTGACATGAAATTGAGAACTGGGTATAGTACATTGTTGGATGAATCTATATATTGTGTTATGTTTTGAGTGTATGAGAATTATATTTTGAGTGTTTATGATCAAGTTGGGAATATGAAATGTTTATGGATGATGTTGAGTTAGAATTAGGTATATTTAAAGAAGTTATCCACTTGAGATGATGAATCAAATGAGTTGAGAATTGAGATTGAATGAAATTTGATTAGTGTTTGAATGGTTATGGAGTGATATTGCATTAGAATTTGGTGAATTTGGGAAGATTATGAGTTGAAGTGATACTAGAATGGGTGTAGGATCCATTGGAGGGGTCTTAGAGAAGGATAATTGAGCAAACCAGAAGGTTACACGATCAGGCCGTGTAAATTGACACGATCGTGTGTTTTTGACGCAAAAACACCACCAGACTCGAAAGAAACACGGGCTACTCGTGTGAACTCACACAGCCGTGTATTTTGACCCTCCAAATGGCAAAATCTCTTTTTAGAGTCTTCACAGAAGTTGTATATATAAAATTCCTCTTCGAAACCGTCTAAAGATGGAATTAATCTAACATCCACACAAAAAGTTATAGTGTTTTTCTCAAGAGATGTTTGTTTATGAATGATTGACTTATCAATGTTGTTCAATGAGACGTTTAGGCTTGTTAGTGATATTAAATGGGCCTAATTGAAGTAGGATTGAGTTATTAACATAAGGAGAGTGTTGTAAGTGTTAAGGAATGATTCAAAGATCTTGATAATTGGTTATGAGACATGTATTAAGGATATACACCTAGGAATGTCATTGAACATGCATTGTACATAGTTAATATACAGATGTGTGCATCAATGGACACTTTTACAATTGTGCAAGATTGTGATATGTGTATGTTTTACATGATATAGAGGAACATATAGAGCACCATCATCCAAATGTTTCCAGATCTTGAAAGCAAATGCTAATCTGGAGCATACTGTGAGTCGATCTAGATGATCTCATTCACTGTTTGTTATGTTTTAAATTTCTACTTTGAATTCCTATTGAAATGCAATGTGATTGTTCTGATTCCGGACATTGAATGTCCGAAGAGTTTGATAAATGCATGAGTAATAATAGAAATGTTCCTTGTATGTGAATTGGACAAAATATGTGATTTCTTAAATTGATTGTTAAATGTCAGACCTAGTTCTGAACAAAAATGTGAACATACATATTAAGGAAAAAGTGATACTCAACTTAAATGTTGAATGTCAAACTAAGGTCCGATGACATGTGAAAGTGACTGATTGATCATATATGAATGATGCCTTCCATTACATGAATGCATAAAATATGAAGGCAGTTGTAACCAGAGTAGCCACCAAAAAAGAGCTTAAAGCTTAGATGTGAAAATGAGCCTCGAGCTCAGAAAGTGATTAAGAGCTAAAGGCTCACTATATAAAATGAGCTTGGTATCTCCAACGGATATGGGACAGTTATTAATGAGCCCGGTATCTACAATAGATACGAGACAATTATAGGCACTCAGTCACAACAAAGTAATAACTAAAAGTGAGACTCATGAGCACTACATATGCATATGATATGTATGATTTAAATAGTTTGATTGAGTTCTGGACGTGATAAGTGTTCAAATGATTGAATGATTGTAAATGAAAAGATGTGCATTATGTGTTTATAAGTGATGATATGTGTTATATGATTGAGTGAGCCATCGAGGATGGTTACTCACTGAGTTCGCAAAACTCACACAAAATTTCGATATTTTTTGAGCTTAAAAGAGTACCCTATTAGGCAAACAGGAGTATACCTACTACATACAAATGAAAGATAGAGATTGGGATCAGTTCACATCTGCATAGAATTTTCCATTAATTTTTGTATTAAGGAATGTATTCTGAAACTATTGTACGATGTGTATGCGAATGCATTTTTATTGTAATGACATTATAATTGTGAGTATTTTGTATCTAAAATGGGCCCCAGTGATTAATGAAATTCTGATGATTTGGAAAATGTCAAAAACTCTTGTAAATGAAAATATATATGAAATAAAGTATGGGCTCAAATTTTTAATTACTGATTTTCTCGTACGCGTGTGATAAAAAAATAAAATAAAATTTATACTGAGTTTCGAGTGTCTGAGCATCTGAATGAGTATGTTAGCACGTCACTCTCATAGGACACGGACTCGGATATCACTCAAAATGTCGGGTATGTGTCTTGCAAAAGTGGGGTGCTACAATTCAGATGTGAGACCATAAGATAGCTTGATATGGACCTTAGGTTAAAGATTAGTTGTATCACATACATGAGGGAGGCATGTGAGAGCTATATGGACTTAATATGTACTCAAATAGAAGGACCATGACTAATTGACTTCACATGGGTAAGCATTGGATTGGATCAATATGTTATGAAAGGCTTTGTGCTTGGATGACCCTTCATCAATGGAGAAAGATTAATGGGAGATCTAGGATGATGTGGCAAACAAGATCACAGTAGGTATACATTAGCTTTAAAAGATAAAGACTATGTGGTAGGACCATCTTAATATAATAGATTTTTTATGGATATAGATGTATCATTCCTGGTTAAATGTAGTCTCTTATCTTTTTAGATGTGATGTAGCTAAATCTTATTGCATAGAGATATACTTGGGCCTTTCTCCTAAAGAGAGATAGTTGAAGGAAACATATTAAGAGAGAGCATTCATTTGTATACTTATGGAAGTAATAAAGGTTGGTTTTTACAATAGCACTTGTGTGTTTATTCTTGCCTATAATTATTTAATACTTTTTTAGTATTCTTACCTTAGTGTGAGAGTTAAACACTTTGAGGGTCATCAAGAATTTGAGAACAACATTTATTGGTCAATGATCAAGTGGGAAGACTAAGTCTTACTAAACAAACCTAAGTGAGATTGTAGTGCAAAGGAGTAGACATGACTTTAGTATAAGTTTGGTGTCTAGGAAAACCTTTGTAACACCTACCAATGACAAATCATTTACCACTCAAGAAATTGTGAGTCCTCCATGTGCATTAAATTATCACTAAATCAAGTAATTAACTGAGGTTATGGATCCATCATGATAAAACACTCATAACCATAAAGGGCATTGCAAGATAGAGCGGTAGGATTGTTGCGATGAGTTATGATGATCTTAAAGATGGAGGATCACGAAGGAAAGTTCTTAAAGATTGCCTTTTTGGGTAGGACCAAACTATACTCCAACCTTCAAGTATGTATTGTCTCCCCTCCATTCCTGTTATTCTGGATATGCATGTCTATTCTTTAGCGTGGTTTCCTCTAGTGTGATTGATTGTGTCTCTAAACATATTACTATACATGTGTGATTCACCCAACAATTTAGCTAGGTTAGATCTCATTTCCTTTTCATATCCTCGGAGACACTTAACTATTCTTGATTTCCTATGAAAATCTCTCTAATCTAGTGGATGATTTTAGTAATTAGGAAGTTCTTGTGAGTTTTTATACTTCTATGTATTCAACAGTTTCTCCCCCTCTAGATTACATAGATACAAAAGGGGAGTATCACTCTGATTAGACGAGAATCATCATTTCCTTTGGCTAGATTGATGCCCAGTTTATGAATTGATGCCAATCTTCTACTTAATAGGAATAGTTCATTCTGTGTTGCATTTTTTTATTGATCTTAAATAGTATATCAATGGAAAATAGAGGGAACAAGGTACACATAAATGATGAAGCACTATACTAAGAATTCTTATGGTTAAATAGCTCTTAATTGGTCTCTTAACAGTTGGCACCCGTTTGACTCATCGAAAAAGAGTTTCCATTTGCACTTTATTAGTAGTAAAATTTGATTGGTCTTGATAGGAGTCCTAATCCTCTAGAAAGCACAAGTATTACCATTTAGCCTTAAAGAGGTAATTCTTCAACATTCTTTTTGTATGTTTGATTGCTACGGATAGGAAGTGCAATAGATTTACAAGGTGCTCATGATAGTTTTTATTAAGAAACATTATTATTTTACAGGAGTTGGTTTCATATTCCAATTGCTGAATGAGAGGCAAGTAGTCTTTAAAAGTAAGTCTTTTGTTAACTATGAATTCTCAAATATTTTATAGATAGAGAATTAAGGACAAATCTTAAAAAGGTTGCAAAAGAGAGGGGCAAGCTGTCTCAAAGTAATAATGAAGTTTTACTAGCATTAACTCATAGACCTAAGAGAAGCTCAAAGCCTTCGAAGGCCTTAATGAACATATTCAATGGACCGAGTTGCCAACAAATGCTAAATTAAAGAGTTGCGATTTGTTGTAGTTAACATAGGACTTTAAAAGTGTTAGTCAGTTATTACTCTTCATATTTATTGTGCATTCAACCATGTTTTAAACATATTTACTATACTAATTCTGCTAAATTTGGGCTTTAGAAGTGTTAGTTGTCTTCATGGATCAAAATGAATGAAAATTAGGTGCATTTGAGGTAGAAATTGACTATTAGAAGCTATTTATAGAGCACATGCATATGTTTAAGTTGCATACACCTGTGTTGATAGTGGACATGACCTTATGGATCATTGTGTATATTTCTGTAACTGTGTACAAGTTTAATCATGATGCTTTAAGGATAGACACACTTGTGTGGTTAGTGGATAGGATTGGATAAGTCACTGAAACTGTGTATCTCCATGACATCAAATTTTAAGACTTAAAAGTTAAACACGATCACCGCATATCTTTTCAAATTTAAAATGCTTAATAAGAGGTAGAAATTGCATGAGACAGAAACACATTACAAAAGAAAAGAGTTTTAAAGTCTAGATATCATTCTTTAACTAGAGTTTTATTGAAATTTGATTTTTATAATATA
>JANZLD010000237.1:57698492-57708627 GCA_026413575.1 Erythroxylum carthagenense
TAGGAGAGATAATCTAATCCTAAAATCTAAGGCCAAAACAATTTGCAGTAATTCAAAATGTAACAAAACTAAAGCAATAATTTAATTCAATCATGCAACTCAGTGCCAAGAATCAATTAGAAAATATTAATAAAGTAGCAGTTGCAACCCACGCTCAAGAATCAACCTAAAGGAATTATCAATTGAGAGAAAGGGAAATTTTTCTCATCTTTAACGCTAATCTAATCAATTATGAATTATCATATTATTGGTCCTAAAAGGGCTAATTACTCTATTTTGAGTTATAACCACTAACCCTAAATTATAAACCCTAATCAGATTATGGAAAATTACAATTTCTCAATTGACTATCTATCCCAAACCCTAATTAGATCTGAAGTTGTCAATAAACTATCAGGAACCTATGTGAGATCTCTCTTCACACAATTACCGATTTGATTAATTTCTAGTTCGTATTAAATCACCTAACTCTCGTTAGCCCAATTTAATTATTTTTTATTCAATTCATCTTCTCAGTCTATTACTAAATTATGCAATCACAATAAATACAGTAAACATAAAACAATCAAATTTTATTAAATAAAATATTTTTAAAAAAACCCAAAGGTGAGTATAGAATATCTTAACATTCATAATCCTATCATCAAATTGCTATTCCCAATTCTGTACAATAATAAAAGTATAAAATAATAGGAAAAACGATCTTAGATGGAGACGGGAGGCAGCGATGTCGAAGAACTCCAAATTTGGGAAGTACGTCAATATTGGCTTCTTCTCCACTTCTCTCTTCCTTCTTCTCTTTCTCAATCTTTCAACAATCCTCTATAGGGTTTTCTATCAAAAGTGGCTGATATAAAAGCTCCTCTCTTCTTTTTCTTATTCTTTATATATCTTTTGTATTATGAGTAGCCGTAAAGTTTTTTCAGGGTCCGAAAGGTCCAAAAATTTCCTCAAACTTTAAGTTTTTAAGTGTTTGTACATATGCTCGATGCAGGCCACGATTGTTGGCCACATCTAAGCCTTCTATCACGATTATGGCAAGCAGGCCACAATCATAGGCCGTATCGTAGGCTTTTATCATGATCGTGTCATATAGGCCACAATCGTGGGCCGACTTAAGTGATTCTGTCATGATCGTGTGTGCCACGATCGTGGGTCGTTGTTTCAGCCTAAGTGTCTCTAAAACTTCTCTGTTTTTTATGTTGACCTTGAAACACTAACAAATACATCAAGGTACCTCAAAAATATAATAATTAAACTCAACAACTTGTACTAAAAACAATTAAACATAATTAATTAACAAACTAACACAATTCTAAGATAACCATATACTAAACGATTAAGTTAACAATTAAATGTATATCAAAATAAGCTCTAAAACGTGATGCAATTCACACTTATGAGCTAGCATAGGATGATAATAATCGAATGCAACCTGATGGAGATGAGCCACATCCTTTGGATGATGTAGATGAGAGCTATGGGAATTATAGATGGAGGATGTCTAACTTTGAAGGTCACTTAAAGAAAAGAAGCATTTGACAAGATACGCTAGTTTAGAATATCTCCTAGTCACTGTTGAGAGGAAACAAGAGACCTGCCACAAAGTTTAAAAATAAAGACTTTTTGGATCAAGGCAATGCAAGAGGAGATGGATTCCTTGAAGAAGAATGAGACCTGTAAGTTAGTGAAGCTTTCAAGAAGCATAAAGGCATTGAAAAATAGAAGGGTGTTCAAAGTCAAGAAAGATGGTGAAAAACTAGTAAAGCATAAGGTGAGATAGGTGGTAAAGGAGTATGATCGAAAAAGTTATTAAATTCAACAAGAATTTCTCATCAATAGTCAAAATGATCTCTATATGCACTATCTTAGATCTAGTTGCATATTTAGATCTTAAACTCAAACAACTAGATGTACAAGGTAACTTGAATAAGGACATATATATATATATATGTACGAAGTAGCCAAAAAGGTTCAAAGTCAAAAGGAAAGAGGAGTTAAAGAAGAGTCTTTATAAGCTCAAATAGGCACCAAACAGTGGCACAAGAGTTTGATTCGTTTATGACAAGTAATAGTTATAAGCAAACTTTAGCTGATCCTTGCATATACTTTAGAAAATTTCCTAGTGATGACTTCATCATCTTTCTTTTGTATGTAGATGATATGTTGATAGTAGAACAAGATGTTGGCATGATTTTTAGGTTGAAGGAGGACTTGTCCAAGTTCTTTGACATGAATGATTTGGATTCTACAAAACAAAATTTGGTCATGAAGATCATTTGTGATAGGAAGGCCAGAAAGTAGTGATTATCATATGAAAAGTATATTAAATGGGTGTTTAAGAGGTTCAATATGAAACATCTCAAACCTATTAATACGCCACTAATAGCTCATTTCAAGTTGAGCAAGAGATCATGTCCTAACACTAAAAAGGAGAAAGATGGTATGTTCTCAATTCGACATTCCTTTGCTATTGACTTCTTGATGTATATCATGGTATGCATTAGATCAAATATTGCACACATTGTCGGGTTAGTGAGCAAATTTTTATCTAAGCTTGGAAAGGTATACTGGGAAGTAATAAAGCGGATCTTAAGTATTTGTAGGTACACTGATGCAAACATGACTAGTAATCTCAATAATAAAAAATAGACCTTAAGTTACTTGCTCAAATTTGCTGAGAGAGTTACTTCATAGAAATCTAAGTTGCATAAGTGTGTATCATTATCCATTACTGAAACATAATATGTTCTAGTTGTGGAAGCAAGTAAGGAGATGCTTTGATTGAAGCGATTTCTCTAAGAATTGTACATGGAACAAGATAAATGCATCATTCCATGTGACAATGAAAATACAATAGATTTGAGCAAAAATTTTATATATTATTCCTGCACCAAGCATGTTAAATGTAAGGTATCATTAATTGAGGTATGTGTCAAAGAACAACCAATGAAATTAAAGAAGAATCACACTAACAAGAATGGTGTTGACATATTAACAAAAGTGGTCCCTAGGAGTAAAGCTTTGAGATGGATTTTAAATGATCAATGGATTGCTTGATTTATCCTCGAAAATGGGTTGGTAAGGGAGATTATGGTTTGTCCAACACCAGTTTAGACATATTTGCTAGACCATTGCTACTAAATTTAGGCTCCGGGAGTGTTAGCTTTCTTTTTAAAATCAAAAGGAAAGAAGATCAAATGGATTCAAAACAAAGATTGATGATTGAAAGCTATTTTCAGAGCATATGCTCATGTTAATAGTGGACACGATCATGTAAATGACTATTTATGTCCCGATAATCGCGTCAGAGTTTAATCGTGACACTTTAAGAACAAACACGCTAGTGTGGAGTTTGACATGCCCATATCATCGGTAGACGTAACTGTGATCACTGACCGTGTAAGTCACTCAAATTATGTATCTCTATAATGACAAGTTTTGAGGCTTAAAGTCAAATATAATTACCAAATACGACTATATATGCTACCATATGCAGTACATAAATATTATCAATGCTTAATCAGTCATGGAAATTGCACGGGACGAGAACATATGACGTGCTTGAAAAGATGGCATCATTTTTCTTTAATTATTTAGATGAACGAAACACACTTCCAATCCGTTTATACAACAAAAAGTATGAGAATTACATAGTTATATTCATTTGCAAGTGAACTCATAAAAGCACTAGGTATATTGCATCCAATCTATAACACATCCTACGTAACCGTTTATTCACTTTTATTCCCATCTCTTACTTCCAGATTAGCTAATCAAAGTAAACAGGCATATATAACTAGTTATGCGACCCCCAAGAGTTTCTTCACGTTTTTCTGCAAAGAATTAGTGATAGTATTAGTCAATCACATGTCTGGAGCCAAAGAGTCAAAGACAAATATCGCCATGTGAAAATGTGAACAAGATATACCTCGATGCTAAGAGGCGACGTAGTTGGGGCATAGCGCTCAACAACGTTGCCATCTTTATCAACTAGGAATTTGGTAAAGTTCCACTTAACACCATCTCCAAATAGTCCACCTTTGCTGGACTTCAAGAACTTATAAATGGGAGCAGCTTTATCACCATTCACATCAACCTATCAAGGAACAGAAACTGAATTAATTAAACACACTTAATCATACCCAAGATTTTCATATAGTTGCTCTAACTCCAAAACAATGTAGGCCAAGTGCTAAAGTTCTTTCAAGTTATCCTATCATGAGACACAGAGGCACAAATTATAACAAAAACATGAACTAAAAGGAAAGGGAGAAATGCTATGGTTAAATTGTGTTTTAAGCCAGGCAAGTATTGCAACTTCAGATCTACCTTATCAAATATGGGATACTCAGCCTTAAAGCGAGTACAAGCAAACTCCATGATCTGTTCATTGCTTCCTGGCTCCTGAGCACCAAATTGATTGCACGGAAATGCCAGAATCTCCAGCCCTGCATTAATATAGTAGCGAATAAAGAATAACTTGAAAGAAATGTGTCCTCAGCAAAATGAAAATTGTAGGATTGACGAATTTATTGAAGGACTTTGTATCATAGGGGAACATCGATCTCTACTCGATCTAAAATTATCATAAAATTCAAGGAGTGAAGTTCAGTCCATGATTTGTATGCTCTGGTGCACGATACTAAACATCAAAATGCCATAGTTGTCAAATGATACATTAAAGGCAAACCTTGATCCTTGTATTTCTGGTACAGCTGAGTTAGCTCTGTGTAGTTAGAATTGGTCAAACCACTGCAACAAAATCAAAGGTTTAAGTAAGGATTTCAAGAATTAAAAATTATGAGATCTGGAGAAAAAGGTTCCAGTGATTGGGATAATCGGTCTGTTCCCCATCAACAATTTTAAAAGTAATACGCGTCAAAGTCAATAAGTTCCATTCAATAAACTAAAAGCGATTGTCCAGTTTTAACAGCATGCTTGTTCCGAGGCGTCAAAGAAATATCACCAGGCAGGTACTACGACAGTAAAACAAATAAACAAATACTAGATTAAAGAAAAACAAGTTAGGAAAATGGATATACTTCAAATGTATGATCACTAAAATCTATCTTGGCATACACTAACCGGCTAACACATGAACCGAGACAAAAAGGGAAAGAAGAAAAACCAAGTACCATTGTGAAGCAACATTAACGATCAAGAGTACTTTTCCCTTGTAGATGCCAAGATCAACGTCATTTCCCTTTGCATCCTACAAGTAACAGGATAAGAATCTCGTTAGGAAATATACAAGGCAACAAGCAGACACAACAACGCAAAGGCATGGACGAAAAGAGAGGTCTATAAAATTGAGAAATGAAGACCAGACGGCAGAATACGAACCCCTCTTGAAATAAATATGAGATAAGAGTTTAGCTACCCCACTTGATTCACGTCAATCTTTCAAACCCAGCATATATCTTTTACCTTAATTAAAAACTTCAAAAGACGTTCATGACAAAAATCTATATAAAGGCTTGTCGATTAGAGCCAATTAGGGTAAACTTTTTCGAATTTTTACTATGCTCTCCTAGTTATAAAATCTTCGGAAACCATGGAAACGGTCAAAGGCTTCATTTTCAAACTAAAGAACATTTTAATTTTCTCAATTGATAGCAATTAAACACAATATTTTACAGAAATCAAACTTCAACCGGACTGCGTAAAGCCGAAAAACCCATTTCCTAATATTGCAAAACAAACTGGGAAAGGCTTTACCAACACTAAAATCCAACATGAAACGAATGATTTCATTAACAGAACCCTAGGAAAAATTCCATACCTTGACAGTGAAGTCATAGATCGAAGAATTATTGGACTGGCTAGCCATTCTATGTTCGAATCTGAGAGAACACAACACAGGTCTTGGACACTCCGCTGGAATGGGCCGAGAAACAAGAATAACAGGCGTGGATTGCGAAGACGGTAAAAGGTTTTGTTTTCCTTGAAGAAGAGAAGCAGATAGAGGTATGAAGTTGAGAACTTTTGTACGCACACTTCGAGTTGAAGAATAGAGCATTGGGTAGTACAAAAGCAGGGGCGTTGCTCATAATATGTAAACGTGGATTGTGAAGACACGTGGTTGATAGATAATACGAGCACGTAAACACGGACTAATGATGTGTCCGCCTTTGGTACGGGACGGTCAGATTTGTTGCAGCGCAGATTACGATTGCCCAAAATTTAAAAGCTTTTTTTTAATTACGTATTATTAAACCTTTTAATGTATTAATGAAATAATGATAATTTATTGAATAAATTAATTTTTGATAAACTAGATAAAAAAAGGTATGAGTAGTTAAGAAAATTATACATATTAATTAAAAAAGGTAATTTAATTAGACAAATGTTTTTCATAAGATTGCAATTTAGGTATTATGACCTAAAGTGATGCTTTTTTTTTTTAATGTAAATCACCCGTTAATGCCTAGTTGGTGGTTTAGTTACCTTAGTACCTATTTTTTTCAATCTCTTCTAGAAAGCAAATACGAAGGGTTACAGAATTCGACGCCATGTGATTACCAAATGTTGTCAGCTCCGTCGACAAAGAGACTAGCCAATTTTAGTGGCCGACGTAAGGAGTGACGCCTCTTTGTATTTGTCATTTTGATTTGTCTGTTGATGAAAAAGGTTAGGATGTTCCCACGAGGACACCGCTCCGTTCCACTTGGTCATGCCGCACCGCTGCACATTTGTAGTTTCACATTGAGTTTCTCGTAATAATGGGATCTAGTGTAATCCACGACGTTCTTAATTATGGCTCAAGAAAAAAAAAAAAAAATTGACTTGTTAGAGAGGATTCTGACGGGATCAGCGTGTGGAAAGACTCCACACTTTGAAGATGGATTACAGTATGAAGAGGCATGTTGACAGTTCAAACGCCAGTGTGAGAATGTTGCCTTCAAGTGCCAGACTTTTTGAGTTTTCCACCTAGTTTATACAATCAAAGCTTGATTACAATTTTATGTACAAATATTTTTCATTTATTTAACAAAAAATCTTTATCTATATATATTTTATTTAGAATAAATTATAAAACATTAAGAAAATGAAAATTTGATTTATTATCTGTTGAATTTTATATTCAAACAAATTCTAAGTATTTATAAAAATTCACGTTATATAATATTAAAACTAATTATAATCAAGGAAGATTAATTTGATGACAACTCAAATTAAATTAATATACTTTTAACATCAATTATATAAAATCATCTACTAATAATCTTGCAGATATATTAACATGAGAATGAAAGCAGTCATCCTTAACCTGAAGGATTTACTCATTAAAAAAAAGAGTTACCAGAGCTTTAATAACAAGTAGGTATAATAACCAAAGAAATTAAGTTACGAGCAATTATTACCCTCCTTGAAAAACGAATATCCACTAACCTGTCACACTCTACAAATCTTCAAATAACCAATATTCTACCACAACTACAAAACATTCAGCCAACTATCTAGCCAATAAAACCCCAACAAATCACTCAGATACCTTTACCCATCTCTCAGAAAAAGGATGACCTTAAAGAAAATAAAACTTATGTCATTGGACCTATGGTTGAAATATATGATAAATGACATAAAGCTACTATTAATTTTATCAGAAAAGCTTCATAAAGTATTTTAAAGATGTTTTGTTAATTCTGTTAGTTAGTTTTAATCGTACTATTTCTTTATTTACATCTAGTTCTTCCTTTTTATTATTTTTGGTTCAGTTATTTGAATATATTTTTCTAAACTTATAATGGGTTCGATAAATCTAAAGGTCTTTCTAATCTTACAGATTGTGATCTTGATAAAGAATTTTCTTTAAGAGGTTTGTTTTCAGAAAACAATAATCGTGGTTTAGATAATTATAATAATCTAATAGGGTATTTTATTTTTTATATTTCTTGTAAATTAGTTCTTAGCTTTGTACCTACTTTTGCTACGTTATTAAACAATTAATCAATGTATATTTTATTTGTATTTTTAAATTCAATACTATGATGTGAATTAGTTAAAGCATAACTAATCTGATAAGTAATTGAAAATTGGTATTGTCCTATAGTCATTAAATTTTCTTTATAGAATTTATAAGCAATAGTAATAGTTTCATCTAAATTATGTGATTTTAGGAGAATTCTTAATTTTAAACAAGTATTAAATTTTATTTTTTCCATAAGCTAGATTTCATTCATTATTCATATTATTTGATCATTTAAATTATTTATGCGTTCATCAATAATAACCATTCTTATTGGAGAATCTATTCTTTCTTGGAAAGTAGATTTTAATAAGATTTGAATATTAGACAGATGTATATATCCTGTTTTATGTTTCTTATCTTCAGGCATTTTTTGTAATTGTTTATAAATTTGTTCCTGATCGATTAGATTGATACAAATATGTCCATTACATTGCTCTATTTTGATTGGTGTTTCATCAATTATTGTGATTGTTTCCTAGCACTTAATGAATGGAAGGAGGAACAAAAAATCTTTTCATATTATCCCCAAAATAGAAGATGTTATAGACCCAAAGTAATCATCTTTTCAAAAACAGATGCACTCACCACTTATCTCATTTTTCAAGGTAGTTTAGTCAATACCATTTACCTAACTAATTTAAACAGTCTAGTCAAATTTCTAGCTGGATTCACTTTGGTAATAAAAAATTACAAAGAACAATTTGCTAAAGAAAGAGAAATCTTCATCAAATTTTTTAGCATTTATCCAATCTTTAAAAAAGCATACAATTTACAAAATTCAGACATACAATTATCTAGAATAGTGTATATACAAGTAGGTACTAGTAACAATAAATATCCACCTATTGACGAAACACCAAAGTATGAATTCAGTTGGGATCTCATTAATCGGTTTAATCTACAATGCCTGGAAGGAGTTTATCATCAATGTTTAAACATTATCCCCGAATCATTGATCAAACTTAATTATAGAGGACTAAACACTTTGATGACGTCAGCCTACCGTACACCTATAGCTACTGATTCCTTCCAACTAGTCAAACAAATAAAGGCAAATTTCTCAACTATTTATGGAGTATTCAGCATATTATCAGACGACTGGAGCAATCCTTTTATTAGCAACTCCAGCAATATCCATCTCATTAATGTACCAATTATCCTTCCACCTTAAAAGACAAAGATGATAGCTCTTTTGTGGACGTGATTATTAAAGAATGATGTAAGCTCCAAATAATGTAAATAGGCCATCTGTCGGCCATCTGTCTAAAATCTTCTGTTTTTTTTTTTGCTTTTAGCCTTTAGACGATATCAAATGTCTTGAGCATATATAATGTAAGAACTGAGTATTGCTCAAGTGTGAAAAAATAAAACCCTTAAGTTTTCATACTTCTGTTCCAGTCTCAAAATTTCTCATCGTCGCCTAAAAATTGGCATTACAAAGAAGAGAACGCAGGAACAAGGTATGATTACTTCTGTGTTTATCTTTTCATCAATTATTATCTATGTTTCTGCACTAATTAGTTATTGTCTTAAACCTATAATTATCTTTATATTTCAAGTTTAACTTATTTAGATAAACATAGTCTAGTCGATTTTGTTACTGCTTGTTTGAGTTATAGTTTTAGAAATATTCTTATTCGATTTCTTCTTAGCAAAATTCAGTAATTTTACCCATTTGTGCCAATTGTGGAGCTATTTATTTACTATTAATACATATGGGGAAAAAAAAATAAAAGTTAGCCATCAATGTCTCAAAACCTTTACTCACACTTATAATTTTCTTAGAACTATTAATGTTTCTATTCAAACTTTTCAAACATTCCAGAATATTGTTAATAATCATATGACTTTATTTCATCAAGAAAAAGAAGAAATTAAACAATTTTATAAAAGAGGCCCAAATGATCACGTATTTCTTCAGTCATACTTGTCAAGAGGCCCGAATGATATCTCTCTCATTTAAGAGAGGTACAAATCCATCTAGATCATTCACATCCCTTTGCATGATTCATTTAATGTCCAATATAAGACTACTTTTTATTCGGTTAAAGATAACTTAGTTTAATGTCAAAACACTGAATTCCTCATATAGGAAACCATGATGACTTCAGGTCAGAGGACTAAAGTCAAACCATATTGAGAATCACTAATGACATGAAA
>JANZLD010000237.1:58061857-58073483 GCA_026413575.1 Erythroxylum carthagenense
CTCCAAGTATTCAAGCAGGAGATCGGATGAAAGAATGTCAAGACGCTTATTTGATTTTGCATAGCGTGTGTTTTTTAGTATTTTGAATTTTGGTATTGGCTTTGTAAATGGCTTAGAATGCCATTAAGGTTCTGTAAGCAATTATTTCATGATATGTATGAATTATGAATTTGTATAAGGGCTTGAATTATGAAATTGAGTATGATGGGTTACGACTTGTATATTGAATGTGATTTGAATATGAATGCTTATGATTGGTTGAGTTTGTTTATGCTGGGGTTCCGGACGGGAGAGTCCGATGATTCCGAATTTTGATTGGGATTATAGAAGTGTTTTTAAACCTTTGCATGTTTGGGTTAGTTAAAATGTAGCTGTTATGCTACCGAAATTTTGTTGATAATAAATGAATTTTGGGTTTGTTTGCTTGTATAAGGCGAAAATATTATGATTTGAGTTTTGTTTGAGAGTATGGTATTGATAGACTCCAAATCGAAAAAGAGTATTTCTTAGTATAAGATTGAGTAAAATGGAAAAGAAGGAAAGAAAAAAATTGATACTGGATTTCGGATAGTTTAGTCTAAGGTTTCCAACGCGCGACCCCTTTTGTTTTGAATTTCATAAGATTAAGATTTCAGATATCGGATATTTGTTAGTTCAGTTGCTCCGTTTGTATACTTCGAATTCGATCCGTATTCGTTTCATTTTTGCTTACTTTCATTTTTCTTCGATACTTTCGCGATGTGATTCGTTTTGGTTCCGATTAGTTTGCATTTTGTTTCCACCTTTTGATCCGTTTTGATTTCTCTTTGTATGCCTTTCGCCTTATGTTTCGTTTCTTTGCTTTGATTCGATTCATATTCGTTCGTATTCGTATTCGATTTCGATTTGCTTCCGCTTTCATTTTGCGCTTTGCTTTGTTCTCTGCCTCTTCCGTTTCTGCATTTTCCGGTTAGGATTCGGTCTCCGGATCGGGTCGCAACAATGACAGCCAAAACATAGGAGACAACCACAACATAGGCGACGACACTTATTGAACGATGAATGAAGTATTTTGACTAACACAAAAATGAAGAGAGGTTTGTTTTGGTGTTAATAACCTAGTAGAAAATGACGTTGTTTGTAGTTAAACAAAACAACATCGTTGTTGATTAATTCAAAAGAAATATACCATTTGGTGTCAATTCAAAAAACTATCGACCATTACCATTTGACTTGACCTTTGATAATGGCATTAATATAAGATTATATTAATTACCATATATAATTATGCTTGTTTATAAAAAAATTGGAATACTTTAGCAATTCATCTCAAATATATTTATAATTATAATTATAACTTATTAGAATTATAACTAATTCTAATTATATATTAACTAGGTCATAAATGAATATTCAATTTTGGTCCTTAAGAGTTAAATATCTTAAATTTGATAGTTAAGTTATCAAACATTATAACCAAATGCAACTTAATTAAGAGGATTTGGAGAATCGTTAAGGATAAACACTCTTTATGGATAAAGTGGATCCGTGCATACTACATAGAAACCAACAATTTCTGGAGTACTAAGCCTAAAACCACTTCTTCCTAGTCTATGATGCACATCATTAGGCTAAAAGATAGAATTAGACCTTGCATCTCAATGGAGATAGGTAATGGATGTTCCACTTCCTTCTAATTTGATTGTCAAACAGGCTCAAGCCTTTATCTTTAATTCATTATTCCATTCAAGGCAACAGTAAGGGAAGTTATGGAATTATGCTCATCTTTTTTTCCCTCAATAAACCTCAATTTACAATTTATTCCATATATAGAAAACTACTCTAAATAGAACTAAGAACAATTAGGTATCTTTTAAAACTCCTCGTGTAAGAATTTCTTATGAACCCAAGCTCTTAAAAATTGAGCAGCACAAAATACTCTAGTTTCCTCCAAGCTAGCCCAAAAGCGTCAACTATTATGTGGTAGGCTACAAAAGGCAAGCTAGCCACTTTGAATAGGGTGAAAAGGGTTAAGAATATTTTTGACACTTGCACTCTTTGTAAAGCTGATAAAGAAACTATTCAACACTTGTTCTTCGAGTGTACGAACTCAAAAGTTTGGAAAGAAGTTCTGAATATCTGTAAGCACACACCTGCCTCTAATAGCTGAAATGTCTTTCTTGAATGGTTCTGTAACAACTACAAAAGAAGATTTAGGGATTGGATTGTTTATATACTGGTTGTGAGTAGTATCATCTACCATATCTGGTTAGTTAGAAACAAGGCTATTTGTTGTGATAAGAGCTTTAACTAGACTTCTATCTTGTAGATTGTAATTCAAATAGTCATGAAATAGATACTAGGTCATAAAATCCACTTTGTATACAACTCCTCCTTAAGGATAATGTGGCGACAAGATTTTTAATTTATCCCAAAGTTAACTAATGCATACAACCCATGCGTCGAAAGTTATACATGATGCATGGAACTCCTGGGTATTAATCTTAAGCTTTGTTCTTACATCCTAGTTGCTTTTGCGTGGTCAAACCTTCATGTATTTGTAAATAATTTATTTTAAAACAAACCTTACTTTTTCTTATAAAAAAGTTCAACTTAATTAAATTGTCTTTTTCTCTCTTAAAATGTTCTTTATCTGTTACGCTTTAAATTCTTAAATATATTAGTAGTTGACATAAACTATGATTATAAATATAATTCAGTTAGATATATTGAAAAGTTTAGGTATGTATCATGTCCATCCAAAATTGATTACTTGCAGATACAATATAACAACTAGATTTAACGCCTTTTGTCAAAAGACAAAATCTTTCCTCACCTACCTCTCCGTCGTGAACTCTCAGCCTCTTGAACTCAACCACTACTCTTATCCCACCCACCCTCCTCTATAGAATTTGTCATTCCTTTTTCCCAGACAGCATTCACAAATCAAACAAACATCAATTCAAGATAGAAACATTAGATCAGCCCTTAACATTCAGATCTCAACCCGTTGGCACCAGATCTCTTCCACCGCCTCCATCTCACCCTCATTTTGTACCTCCTTCTCATGCCACCGTCATCCCTTCCCCTAGACAATAAAGTAGTAGCAATTGTGTCATCTCTTCAAACTCCAAAAAAATTAGCTCAACTCTAGTCCCCATATCTTTTGCTCAAATACGAAAAAAAAAGTCTTTAGCTATCAAACACAAATGGACACAGACACACAATTTCCAACTCTTATATCAACTATTAAACAAACCATAAACCTGAACCCTAACCCTAACCATAACCCTAACTCCACTCCTCCCTCCTTTTTTAAACCTTCTACTCCACTCCTTCCTTCCCCATCTTTTTCTATATCTACCTCAAACCCTACTACGACTGCTTCTCTAAAAGGATTTATTTCTACTAAGGTAGAATTAGCTAAAGGACCTAGGAAAACTTGGAAGCAGGTGGTTGGAGATAACTCTGAATCCTCTTTGGTATTCATCCCTCTGATAGAGGTTGACGGCAAGCTTATGGTAGCACCAAGTCTAGAGGTTTTATAGCAAGGTGCTAAGATATGGGAAGTAGCACTTGTGGGATTTTTCATGGAAAAAAAGGCCTGCATTTCTGATTATACAGGCATGGGCTTTGAGAAACTAGAAAGGAAGAGGGCTAATGGAGGTTATGCTTACTGAAGAAGACAATATAATCTTTACCTTTTCTTCCAAATTGGAACATAAAAGGTAATAGAGGAGGGCCCCTAGTATATCTCTGAACTTCCACTTTTCCTCCAAAATTGGCAACCAGGGATGAAGCTCGAAAAAATTAGAACCAAAAACATTCCCCTATAGGTGAACATTCACAATATCCCTTTGGAGTATTAGACTACAAAGGGATTGAGTATGCTCACAAGCTACTTGGGGAAACCTATCTGCATAGATGAAAATACTGCTCTGAGGAAAAGAGTTAGATTTGATAGATTATATGTGAGCATGGACATTTTTAAGGAAATGAAGGATAGTATCCCTATCCTACGGTTGGAGGATGTAAACTTTCTTAAAGAAGACAAACTATTAGACGTACCAATGGAAACTATCTCTTAAAGCTCAAGGAAAATAATGGAAACCGATGGGTAGGGTCTTTTTAAAAGGTAACTATTGAGAGGTGATGGGTATATCACAAAATGATGTAGAAGAGATCAAAGAAACTGATGAGGCTGAACAAATAGCATAAAACCAAGAAATGATTCAGACAGCACAAGTCCCCCCCCCCTAAAACAAGGGAGAACATTCTGAAGGGCAATAAAACTGAATTTGATTAGTTGACAGAGTCTCTTCATAATCAACCAGAAGAATGCTCCAAAGGAGGAAAAGTTTAGGAATCAAGTGGTGTAAATCAAAAGAAAAAATCTTCGGATATGCAATAGAATGAACACAATCTATCCATGGCTGATTTGAATAATGGTAATAATTAAGAGGGCAGTTTAAGCAAGTCACCTCTAGGAAAAGTATTATGAGTAATAGGAAAAGCTACAAAGGGAAAGCTAATTCATTATGAATTTGATAGTATGGAATGTTCGTAGAATAAATAATCCTTGTAAGCTGAATGTTTTAAAGGATTTTGTGATAAAGGAAAAGCCTTGTGTTTTTTGTATATTGGAGACAAAAATTAGAGAAGCTAATCTGAATAAACTGGTTTGTCTAGGTAGCAAATGGCAATTCATTACAAATCATCAAACTTATGCATATGGAAGGATCATAATAGCTTATGATGGTGATTATCTGAATCTAGAAGTTTTGGAATCTAGTTAGCAACATATTCATTCTAAGATTTATTTCAAAATGGAGAATTCCTGGGTATTAGCTACTTTTTTTCTATAGATTCAACACTGTATTCCAAAGAACTGAACTCTAGAGTTCCCTAAGAAGGATTAAGTCGTCAGTAAATTCTCCTTAGGTTGTATGTGGAGATTTTAATACTACTTTGCTCATATCAGAGGCTGAAGGTAACTGTAACCTTCTAAACTACTCCCCTGATATGTTTGAATGTATACAGGAGGTGGAACTTATAGATCTAAAAGCTGAGGGCCAGAAGTTTACTTGGAAAAATAAACAATGCTCTTCTTGACACATCACAAAAAATTTAATAGAGCTTTGGTTAATTTGGAATGGCTAGATTCTTTCTTCAGAAGTACTACAAAATTCCTAGACCCTGGAATATCAGATCATACTCCTATAATTGATAATTTGTTCACCATCTCTAGAGTTCATCATCCTTTCAGATTCAACAATTTTCTAGTCAACATAGAGGGTTTTCAAGAAGCAATAGACAAGGGATTGGAGTACAGTTGTTATGGATCTAAACAATACATTTGTGTTTAAAAGCTAAAGGCTATTAAATAGGACCTGACGTGGCTTAATAGTAAAACAGGTCAGAACCTTACTAAGGAGATTGATTTATCTAGGGATAAACCTTCCTCTATTCAAAAAGCATTGGCAGAGAATCCCTTGGATGGAGCTTTAGCTATAACAAAGAAGGATGTGCTGAAAAACTACTTAGAAGTAGTAGATAACCACTGTTCTCTACTAAAGCAGAGAGCCATAATTAATTGGTTAAAAGAGGTAGGTAGATGCACAAAGTTCTTCTTCAATTCTTTGTTAGCTTGAAAGAAAACTAACAAAATTTCCTCCATTAAAACAAAAGATGGAGTGGAAGTTAGTGGACAAGATGACTTAGACAATGAAGCTTTGGAATTCTACAACAAACTACTTGGATCAGAAACTATTCCATCTAAGATGGATTATGATCTTAGACAGTTTGTAACTGTCAAAATTCGTAATCATAAAGCTTATAGTCTAATAAGACCCATCAGGAAATTGATAAGGTGGTCTTTAGTATGAACGGATCTAAAGCTCCAGGTCTGGATGGATTGAATGGTTTTTCTATCAGGAATTTGGAATAGTTCGGGTGGATAGTCAAGAAGGTAGTATAGAAGTTCTTCCTAAAAGGGGTTTTACTAAAAGAAATTGACAAAACTTTTCTATGTCTAGTCCCTAAAAATTCCAATCCAAGAACTTGGAGTGACTATAAACCTATTTCTTGTATTAAGTCCTCTACAAAATTATTGCAAAGATTTTGGAAAATAAGCTAAAAGAGGTTCTAAAATATCTCATCAGAGAGAATCCAGGAACTTTTATGTCAGGCAGAGATATAAGGGACAATATCCTTACCATTCAGGAGCTTCTAAAAGGGTATAACTACAGGAGAAGCCTTTAGATTTGCATCATAAAAGTTTATTTACAAAAAACGTTTAATAGTGTGAATTGGGGCTTTCTGCTAAAAACCTTGGAAATAATAAACTTTCCTTTAACATTCATCAAGTGGATTCAGCAATGTATTTCTACTATTTCTTATAGGATATTGATTAATGGGAGCCCTACAAAAGTGTTCAAAGGAAATAAAGGACTTAGGCAAGAGGATCCCCTATCCCCTTACCTATTCCTAGATTGTATGGAAGTCCTCAATCAACTATTGAAGCACAAAATTTCATCTGATCACAAATTCATATTTCACTCCAAATGTAAGAAAGGTTTTCTAACTAGTTTATGTTTTGCAAATGACTTTATTCTCCTAAGCAGAGCAAATGCTCATTTAATCTCTCTACTAATGGAATCCCTTAAGTTATTTAAGGAAATGTCGAGCTTAAGGGTCAATCAGCATAAGGGCTTTATTATACTCTCCAAAAATGCTTCTCATATCTCAAATACTTTAGCTCAAGCTATGGGTATAGAAACTAAAGCTCCCCCTGTACACTACCTAGGAATTCCTATCTCATCAAGAAGGCTAAGATTATGTGAATGTAATTCTTTGATAGAAAAAATCTAGAAAAAATTAGGGTCATGGACTAATAGAGCACTATCCTATGGTGGAAAACTTCAACTACTAAAGTCGGTTATTATATCTATGAATACCCACTGGTGTTCATACATTTTTCTTTTATAAGGACTAATAAAAATAGTAAAAAAAACTAATAAAATAGTAGAAAAATAGATGAAGCAGTTTTCACGAGGGAAAATGAATGGAATGAAAGGAATAGCCAAAGTAAATTGGAAGACCATATGTTAACCGAAAGATGAAGGGGGTTTAGGATTGGAGTCCATCTCTACTAAAAACATACTCCTTATGTCCAAGAGGATCTGGAGAATCCTAGGTGATAAGCAATCAATGTGGATTAAATGGATTCATTCATATTAAAATGAAGGAATTTTTAGGCTCTAGAACCCAAAGTCAGCTACATATGGTTCTTTAACCAACTCCTTACAATAAGAGAGGAGATGTATAAGCAAGAGATAGACTCACTTTTTGGCATGACAAGTGGACAAGGAATGGTCCTTTTTTTATTGCCCACGAGGTGTCCTAAGAGGGTCCCAACTATGGGAAAGTACCTTTAAACCATCCACATCTAGACTAATCCTCGTTCAAGCCAAGTAAGTCCCTTGCAAGAGGCAAAGCTCTAGCTCCAAGTTTTAAATGGCTGCATATATTAGGACGGTTTGAACCCATGACCTCACTTAAGTCAGGAGAGCCCCTTACCAACTCATCTTCGCCCTAGGGTTCAGGGAATGGTCCTTTAACACAAAACTAAATGGCAAACTCATTATTAGTTCAGTTCCCTAAGGACACTAAGCTCAAAGAAATAAAAAGGAATGGGAACTAGACTATTTCCTCAGACGAGGCTTCACTTCTGAATATTCCCCCATTTATAAGTCATAGGGAGGAAGACACATATTTGTGAAAAGGTATTCCTATTTCTGTGATTACAGTTAAGGAAATCAGAAATTTGAGGGAAAGTTTTGTAAATCAAGTAGGGTGGGACACTCTAATCTGGAATAAGGTACTTAAGCCTAATGATAGTTTTTAGCTTTGGCTAGCAATGTGGGACAGGTTATGTACCTTGGATAGGCTGAAATTCGTATCCTCCTCTAAGCTTTGTATCCTATGCAATCTAGAGGATAAAACTAGGGATCACCTCTTCTTTGCATGTATTTTCTATAGGGGAATATGAGCTAGAATTTCCACTCTATATGTCCAGATTTCAACTACTACAAACTCACAGATATCATACGGGAACTACCTAAATTGAACCTTTCAATGTTCGATAGGGCTATTACCCTAATCTTTGTAGCTACTTGCTTTCATTTTATTTGGAAAGAAAGGAACAAAAGATTGTTTAAAGATCAATCTACTTCAATAATCTCTCTACTATATCTCACCACTATTAGCATTAAGGAGCATCTGATCATCAATTAATTGAACCTATACTATAGTAGGAGAATGGCCCTGGCTTAGAGAATATGGCACCAACTGTTCAATATAGCACCAACTGTTCAGATAGATCCTTCCTATATACTAGATACTCAATCTATAGTCAAAAATGAAACCATATTCATAATCCACATCAGTCCCTATAATTATAAAAGCATATTACTTTTTGCAATCTCGAAGGAAATAAAGAAGATCTCAGTACAGACTCACCTAGAGTCTCCTCTTTTCCTTCTAAACTGAACACAGATCTAGATCAATGGTTCACCCATATCCCTATCAGTAATGGATAAGGGCTTAAACAACGGAGTTATCAAGAATCAGAAAGGAAGTGCTATAAACCTTAAATCTGATACCTTCTTCGAAGATGAGTTGTCCTCCCCGCCTTCTGCCTAGTCTATGAAGCCCTGTTCCCAGATGAATAAAACCCAGATTATTACCAAGATGTCAATAATGTTTAATTGAAAAAGGCATTGAGCAAGGTAAGAAAACAAAAAACAGTACTGACCTGAGTCAAGACTTCAACTATTGGCTAGTCATAGAAGCACAGAGACATCAACGAATCTTGCCCTCCTTTGAAAACAAAAAAATAGCTTAGTTCCCTAATCCCTAAAGGAGATCTGAGTTGTAATCGATTACCTAAGGAAAGCTGCTACTGAGAGCAAGACTGAGAAGAGGAGTCCTTTAGATCATCACAAGAGTCACCTTCGGATTATCGAACTCATCCTCCTTAATTGAGTAACAGATTGAAGATTCGAGAAAGGCAAAATTAGTTTTATCCTAAATCGTGTAAAGATGCCTTTTGTAAACATTGTCATTTTTCAACTTATTTCGTGTATCAAGTGAGCCAAGTGGGCTATCCATGAGGGACAGCCATCTAGATGTAACTTCTCCAATTTTTAATGAAATTATTTAATTTCTCAAAAAAAATTGACATCTAACATCTCAATATAACCAACCTTTTTGTATATGATTTTTTGTATAATTTAATTATTTATCATTTAACGTTCTAATTAAACATAAAATATAGATTAAGTGTCTACTCTATTTGTGTCTAATCATATTTTTATCTAGTATTAATAATTGATTCATTTAATGATATTTAAGAATTATTTTCAATATATTATTCTACATTAATTAAGAATTTTTCGAATCAATACTAACTAAACATAATTAAGTTTAACTATTTTTAAATGATAAATTATATATTGATTACTCAACCATTGAGATATAGTCATATTGTGCTTAATGACTACTAATTGTTTTACCCTTAATTTGAATAAGTCCTAAATAGTATGAAAATATAACACTACCTTTATGGGATACATTAGAGATCCCAAGTATAGGGATGAGTTATATAATCATCATATTGAGATTTTTGTTAGATACACAAGTAATATTTTGTATAGAATTTTCACAGTAGATTCAATGAATTTTTTGTCTAACAAACACCTAAAATTTTATTTAACGATCTTCGTACTTTATATCTTCCCTTCTAGTGAAAAAAATATAATATTTGCTTATCTTTTTGCTATGTTAATGTTCAATTTTAATAGTACACTATTAGGAATTATTTAAAGATAATACATTTAACATAATATCAATCTTATAATTATGATATTATCATAATTTTATTTATAATTATTCCATAGGCTTTACTGTATAAGTTAGTAAATTAAGTGTACATAAGATAAAGAATATATACATATATATATCTGATATATATATATATATATAACCTAATCCTTTAGTCTTTTCAAGCTTCTTTTGTTGTTTTAGGAACATTTATCCTTATAAAAAAGACTTTTGTTACTATAGAAAGAATGGAGACGAGTGCTCTTAAATCTCTCGTCATCAATACATCATGCTTCTTGATTTCATTCAGGGTAGTTTTGCACTTAAATATGGAACATAGACTCCTTCTTGCTCCACCACATCCTCAGGATTAATAGTGGTAGCCTAAATGTGATAATTCTTATATGTAAAAATGTGATTTGTCCCTATAATATTAATTTAAATATTTTCACTTTCATGATGACGTAAATATTCACGGATGACCAGCAGTATTCCTCGTCACCCTCATAGTTGTGCTCTTCTTGATCTACAGTTGCATTAGAATTAAGAGATCAAAGCTACAAAGTCTAAAATAGCCAACTCTAAAACGTGCAGCCAAATAGGCACAAACAAGAAGACCACCCATGCACCCTTCTTTTTCCTTTCTGCTCTAAAATATCCTCTTCACCCCCTCCAAAAGTAGCGGCAAACCTCCTGTCTCTTTTCCAAATTATTTTTCAACTCTCAGACCCCCCATTTCCCCTTCCTCAATCCCTTTTACATTTCCACTGGCTACAGCTCTTTCTATTCATTCCATGCATTCTAGTGTCAAAATGGCACGTTCTTTCTTCATTACTTCATATCCTGCAACGTGACCACAAAACTGAAGAGGATCGCAAACAAAAGGTATCAATAGACAGTGATTGTTATTCTCAACTCCATATGCTTTTGAAATAATTGAAGGTGCTTTTGTTTCTCTTTTAATAACCCGAAAGGGCTGATCAAAGTTCTTTGTCGATGGGAAGATGGAACGTGTTATTATGTTAAGAGCTCATGAATGACCTGAAGAAACAATTATTCTGTTTTTGGTATGATTGGTAGCTGAGTAATCATTATCGATAATTTTCTTAACGAGTAAAACGTTTATTTTTCTCCTTTCTATGAGATTTTAATGCTTTTCTATCTTTGGTATACCGGAAATCGTTAGTTCTTGCAATTCTCTTCAACGTGGTATAGGAAAACAATTAATCTGGAATGGCTGTTAATGACGAGTGCATTATGAGGTTATTGGAACTAAAGGAAAAGAGGAGCTATCGGTTCATTGTGTTCAAATTTGAAGAAAAGATTCAGCAAGTAAAGGTTGAGAAATTGGGTGAACCTCAAAGGAGCTACAATGATTTTACTGCCAGTTTGCCTGACAATGAGTGTAGATATGGTGTCTATGATTTTCATTTCACAACTACTGAGAACGTTCACAAGAGCAAAATATTCTTCATTTCATGGTGGTCAGGTCAGCCATATTGGGTCCAAGCCCACCCGCAACTGTCTACAGGCCGATCGGTCTCCAAGCCCAATCCATACTTTTCTCAGCCCATCTGCAAGTAAGAGACTCCCATGCAAACACGTAAAGAGCTAAACCTAGCTGAAAAACCATATAAAAGGTATTATTCTCTCATAACAGAGGTACGCAATCTTAAACCTAGCCTTTCCTCTGCGTTCTACAGTCTCACTTTCACCAGAAACTTACTTGAGCGTCGGAGGGGCTAATCGGGACATCACCCCCGAA
>JANZLD010000237.1:58096233-58110296 GCA_026413575.1 Erythroxylum carthagenense
TTATCTATGCACGTGGATGCAAATTGTCTACTGTTTTCCGCGCACATGAGTGTAATAAAAAAAAGGTAAATGGCTCTGATGGAATGAATGTTTGAGAATAAAAAAAAGGGGTTTTTACTGAGATCTACCGACTGATGTAGTACGCCACCCTCACGGAGCATGGACTCGGATATCACTAACGATATCGGGTTCGGGTCACGTGGGAGTGGGGTGTTATAGTAACATACATACATACAAAGCAAAACTAGTGGCTAAAAGTTATAAACAAAAATAAGGAGTTGATTTTGATGAAACCTTTTCATCAATAGCTATGCTTAAATCCATTAGGATATTATTGGCTATAGTCACATATCATAATTATGAAATTTGGCGATGGATGTCAAAATAAAATTTCTCATTGGGAGTTTGCTTAATGATATGTATATGATATAAGCTAGGATCTAAGAGATTTCCTAATCAAGTATGCAATTTGCAAAAGTCTATTTATGGAATTAAGAAAACGTCACAGAGTTTGAATATCCATGTTGATGAGATAATCAAAGAGTTTGATTTTATAAAAAATGTAGATAAACTATGTGTGTATAAAAAGGTCAGTGGGAGCATAGTTCTCTTCCTAGTGTTGTATATGGATGACATATTACTTATTGTAAATGACATACTAGTGCTTCAACATGTATAGATTTGGTTATCCAAGAACTTCTCTATAAAGGATATAGGAGAAGCAGCCTATAGTCTACGAATAAAGTTATATATATATATATACATTAAAGAGGTTGCTTAGCTTATCCCAATTTATGCACGTAGATAAGGTGCTAAATAAGTTTATCACGGAGAGTTCCAAAAGGGGATTCTTTCCATGTCATATTATACTTGTCTCTCACAGAGTATGTTTCTTAAAATGCCAAAAGAGAGATATAAAATGGATTATATTCCATAAGCTTCCATAATTGGATCAATCATATATGTGATCTTATGTACTATACCAGATGTCTTTTATGATTTAAGTATAACAATCAAGTTTCTATCTAATCTTAGTGATGGTCACTATACAATTGTGGAAAACATCTTAAAGTACTTGAGAAGGATTAAAGATATTTTCTTAGACAATAGAGGAATTTAACGAAGATTTTAGGGGTATCTAAATGCTAATTTTTAGTTAGATCCAGATGATAGTAGATCACAGTCAGAGTATATCTTCACTATGAAGGGCAGTGTGATAAATTGGAAGAGTTTTAAATCCTTAAAAGTTGCATATTCTATGATTGAGGAAGAGTACATTTCAATGTCAAAGGTGGCAAAGGAATCGACTTAGATCAAGAATTTCATCATTGAACTTGGATTGATTCCTCGCATTATTAAGCCAATATTGTTGTACTCTAACAAAAATGATGCCATCGCACAAATAAAACTCAAAAAGTTTCACTTAATTAGGGAGATAGTACAGTAAAAAGACAGAGAATTAGATTGAGTTCCCACCAAAGAGAATCTTGCAGGTCCTTTCACCAAACTATTGTCTCAAAAAAGAAATGATCGACATATGGATGGATATGGTATTAGATACATAGGCAATTAAACTCAATACAAGTGGGAGATTGCTAATTTATGCACTAACAGCCAATCAGTTGATTGTAATTTTATGTATAACATTATTATTTTAATAAATAAACACATTATTTATCTTTATATATATATATATAATTAAATTTGATGTTTTAATATTAAAGATAAATTTTATAGAATAATTAATGTGCAATTAAACTTATGATGAGATCATAATGATGAGATCCTAATAACCAAACTATGCAATAAATAGTGAGCTAAGGTCGAACCACAAAGAACTGGGATGCAAATACTATTTCTAATGTTGTAACAAAACACCCTGAACTGACAAAGACGAGATAACTAATATGCAATGAACGTAATCAAAAAGTCAACAACAAAGCAAATTTAGAAAAGTCTAATAACAATGATAAAGAAGTGGGATGGAGATATCTTTGGGATTCTGAGATGTTCATTGATCCTTGAATGTAAATAAAAGGTACTCTCATCATGGTGTTAGTCTATGGACTCGATTAAGCTCTCGACCTTAATTTCTCTAAAATAGGCAAAACTAATAAACTCTAGAATTGCCCCCAATCTCCACTATAAATTAGAATAGGCTCTTTAAGTTCAGTAGCAAAGATGCACTAGGTACTAAGAAACAACTAACTTAGTCCACCTACTCATAAGCTCGGAAGGAGTATCCTAAAAGTATGGGATCCTAGATTAGTTGATTAAGTATCCTGTCAAATTCAACTTACCTATTGTTACTTTCGGGAATCACTACGAGCTATTACATATCACATGCTCAACCCTAGCCTTCAAATTATAAAATTACCTAAAGGGTGATCAAGCTTACAAGCAATTCCTAATTCATGATATTTATCCTAAATCCCAAACCATCCTAGACCTACAAGTACCAATTCAAAACAAGTTCAACTTCATTTTCACAATTTCTATCCCTTCACCCTTATAATATCTCAAAACCCTAAGTAGTCTAGCTACACATGTTTATATCAAGAAAATACACATTAAATAAACAAAACTCATACTTATATAAAAACCAAGGCCGAAAATTATAAATGAAGTAGTAAAAACCAAACTTCAACACTAACTTAAAAAAAATCAAAACTCTTTATGCTAACAAATAACTAATCTTAACCCAAATTACAAAATCCGACCTAATTATGTCAAAATGAAAATTCCTGCACATATAACTTGCACACAAACCTAAATTAATTGATCATAAACCTAAAAACATGCATAGATCCTAACTATTAAGCACAAACTAATCAAAAGCATCACAAATAAACAAAAATCCATAACATAAACCATTAAACATTTAAATAACCAATAAATACAGATCCGTAAAAACATATAAATAAACTCAAAAAATCAAGATTAAAACTAGAAAATTGAAGGAATAAACATCCATTGATATATCACAAAGGTTCATTACAAAATTCATAAGTTTCAACTATAAAATCCATCAAACATTCATTCTAAATATTCTAACATATGTAAAAATGTGATTAACACTAAGAAATCTCTAAACTAATGAAATGAATAGATTAAAATATATGAAGATAAAGCATTGAAAATTAAATAAACTAGCTAAGCGTAAAAAAATAACAAAAACTTCTCTTCTTCTTTCTTCTTCTTCTCTCTTCTTGAAGTTTTCCAAAAGTGGTAGATTGTGTAGCCTCCTTCTAAATCCTCCTCTCTTTCTTTATGTAGTTTGTGTCCATTTAGGGTAAAATCTAGGATTTTCCTCTACCTCAAAAGTCCAAAAAGACCATCAAAGACTTAAGTTCGAAAGGCCATCTGTGTCTATCTATTTGCAATTCACGATCCTAGCTATTAGTGTACGATTGTGGCTAGTTTATCTGCTCTTTGTCATGATCGTGGTTGACACCTCGTGATCATGGCCCTGTGCTCAAGCTTCTGTCACGATCATGGCTGACTCCCCATGATCGTGGCCCTTTGATTAAGTTTCTATCATAATGCCACGATCATGGCCCTAGTTTATTTCCCAGGTCTTCTCCAATTCTCCTCCAATTTCCCTTGATGGTTTCTCCTCCATGTATGGCTCTCCAAACTTTGTCAAACTTCTTCCTTTTAGCATATATTTGTGTTCACTCCTTTAATCTATATGTAAATACAAGATGAACATAAATTGAGTATTTAAACATAATAATAGGATTGAAAAGACATTGAAATGCATAAGAAAATATAAGATGATTTAATCCTATGAAATACTCTCACACTTGAACTATTTCTTATCCTTAAGCAATTTTAAAAAACTAAGATATTTTGTTAATTTTTTTCAAAGAAAATCGAGTATATGCAATCCTTCAAACTTTGACAAACTCAAATATCGAGCTACTACATATATCATAATCTTTTTATCAATGCACATAAACAAAGTCAAAGGTAGACGCCATTGATCAAAGGTAAAACAAAACTAAAATGGATTTTCTTCACGATGCTCACTCATTTCACTCAAGTGTTTAAAGTCAGTGTTTCACTCAACACTCCCTCTAAGATACTACACTACCATGGGTTTTCAGATTCACCAATTCTTTACCACATAGATTACATGATATCATGGATCAAAAAGGGCTTTTACTAAAGGTTGTAATGGGATTTGGGTTAAGGTCAGACAAAAAGGTCAAAGGGTAACTCACAAGTATTAACAAAGTGCTAAGTAAGAAGGGACAACTGAACACAAATTTTGAGATATGCATACAAATACCACGAACTATAACTACTCATCACTAACTAATGCTACTACATTACCTTCAACAGCAGAAACAACGATGCTTTAAATCAATAACCCCAAAAACAAAGATGTTTTTCTTTTTCATTTTTCTTCTTTTTCTTTCTCTCTTTTTTTTGATTAACACTAAAACAATAAGGAAATAATAGCATCACAAATCAATAATTCATGAGTAAAAGAGCCTCTCCAAACATCTCAAAATTGAATACAAAACAAAAGTCCCTAAATCATATATATCAAATGCTCACTCATTACTTCATTAAACTTATGACAAGATAAGGCTAATAGGTTTTCGAGTTTCAATGTAAGGTGATTAATTAAAACAAACAAACAAGGTTAAAGGCTCAAAGGAGTTAACAAGGGAAAAATGAGTTAGTGGGTTATTTAAGCTAAGGGTTCAAAACAAAGAAGGCCTTAATCATTTCCATAAAGTATGCATCTCGTAGTTTCAAACCAGTTCAATGCAAATTCTGAAGCTAATCTTCCTAGGGGAGCATCACACACAGCAAAGAAATAGAATGACTATGAAATGCAGTTATATAGGCTCAAAACCTTACATGTGCTTATGTGAAAATCCATCAAAATTTCATACATATGCTAATCACTCAAGTATCAAATTATTGACTGAGTTTATGCAACTAACTACTTCAATCAATCCATATGATTCACCTTCCACTCAAGATGACTAATTCAAATTCAAGCATATAACTCAATTCTCAATCCAACTACTATGATAGAATGACATGGTTCAACATTCATCACAGTTCAAGTGCAAAAATGCAAAAATTTCAAACTGGCCCCACCCCCATACTTAAATAGGACACTATCACCAATCAAAAAGGGATTAGCGACTTAAAAGTAGAATTCACAGCTCTAGTGGGGTAATCAAAACTACCTTCAAAGGCTCACCTGTAGAAAGAGGAGACCACTGCTCTACCAAAGAGTCAATAACATCTACCTTGGTGATTTATTCACATTTTGATGGATAACGAATGACATCAATGATATTGAAACAAATGACCTTGCCATTGAACTTTATAGTCAACACCCCACTATGTACATCGATTTTTGTCTGAGATGTCTTTAAGAATGGCCTTCCTAAAAAAATTGTTGAAGGGCTCGAAGAGCCCTCATCCTGCATATCTAACACTTAGAAATCTACAGGGAAAATAAGCTTGTTAACCTACACCAAAACATCCTCAATAACCCCCTCAAGGTATACATTAGATCTATCAGCTAATTGAATGATAACATGAGTATCCTTTAATGAACCAAGATTAATAGAATTAAAAATAGACAAAGGCATAACATTTATCGAAGCTCCTAAATCAAACATACATCTCTGATACCTTATGTTATTGATCTTACAAGGAATGGTAAAAATACCTGGATCCTTGTACTTGTGTGGTAACTTCCTTTGTAAGACTGCTAACACATTGTTCGCCACACTGATCTTCTCATCTCCCCTCAGCTTTCACTTATTGGTGCATAACTCCTTCAAAAATTTAGTATATCGTGCAACTTGCTTAATTGCTTCCAACAGAGGGATATTTACTTCCACCTTGCAAAAGATCTCTAATATTTCCTTTTTCCTCTCCTGTTGCTTATTCTTTGCTTACCTGCTTGGAAACGGAACATAAGGTAAATTGTTGCAATAGGGTGTGAAGTACTTACCTAAGGATTGTGGTCTTCCTTCTTCTTTGTTAGCTTAGTTTCTTCCTCGTCTTCTTTCTCCTTCCCATTCCTTGGTCCTTATACATCCTTGACACTTCTCAAGGTAATGGCATAAGCATCTTCTCTTGGGTTCCTTTCAAGTTGACTAGGCAACCTTGTAGAACTTTGGGCTTGCAGTTTCCCTACAACATCAGCAAATTGACTGACCTGATTTTCCAAATTCTTCAAACCATTCCTCATTTCCTACTGAAATTGAAGAGTATTAGATGCTAAGCTCTTAAAAATTTACTCTAAGGACATACCTCCAATTTGTTGTTATAGTGGTGGTTATGGAGGCGGTGACCTTGGCTGAAACTGTGGTTATTTATGATGGAAACCTGGTGGTGCATGAAATCCTTGCTATTGCTGCTACTGATAATTGGGTTGACGTGCATTAGAAATACCCCTTAATGTGAGTTCCCATACCTGAAACTGGGATGATCCTTCCACCTCGGATTGTAAGTGGGAAAAAAAGGTTCATACCTCCTTTATTATCCTTGGGACCACCCAACTGCATTGACATGCTGTTCATCCTACAAGGAAGGCATGCATCTGTATGATGGTCAGCTAATGTACAAATACCACATACCTTAGTAGGCCCCTTTTCTATCACTAGTTGTTGCATAAATGAAGTCAAATTTGCAACTTACTACTCCAACTTGAAGATGGAGACCTCCTTCACCTGCTTTGTTGAGGAGGAGGAATTACTGCAATTGCCCCAATACTGGCAGTTCACTGCCATCGTTGCTATCAAATTCCTAGCATCCTCTAATGTCCTATTCATCAAGGCTCCACCACTTGTAACGTCTATCACATTCATATCTAAAGGAAGCAGCCTTTCATATAAGTATTGAATTAATAATTGGTCACTTATCTAATGGTTTGGACAGCTATTGTCGAGCTTCTTGAAGTGCTCCTAATACTTATGCAAAGACTCCCCTATGTCTTGTCGAATACCACAGATCTCCTTCATGATGTTAGCTGCTCTTGAGGTAGGAAAGTACTTTTTCTAGAAATGCCTACTGCATCCCATGTGTTGACCGAGCTAGTAGGCAAGTCATACAACCATTCCTTGGCTACATCTATTAAGGCAAAAGGAAATGCCTTTAGCTTGAGTTTCTCCACTAAGACTTCTGCTAGCTTCATACTTGAGCATGCGATGTGGAACTCCTTTAGGAACTTGTTAGGATTGGTGATGTAGCCTAATCCTAGTGAGTTGGTGTCATGAAAACCTGCAAAAGTAAGCAATGCACATATCAATCTAGGTTTAATTTCATCTTTTGGCTCAGTATCTAGATAATTGATACAAAGCAGATTAGGGTTAAAAGAAGGAGCTGTAAGCTCCTTTAAGGTACGCTGATGAGGATCCATAATCTCTTCTATTTCATCTGAAACTTCTTCTTTAAAGGATAAGGAATGGTCACTCTCGAGAAGATTTGTATGGATTGCTCACTCTCGCTGACGAAATCTAGTGCGACTTGCAATAGGAGAAAAAGAGAAAATGTTAAGTGGAGAAAGTAATTAACTTCTATTTTCCTTAGCAAATTAATGCAAACAAATGTATTTTGAGGAATTGTGGGACATGAAAACTGATGAAAGAATGAAAAGATCAGCAAAAACAAAAATAAAAATAACACAAGAAACAACAATTAACAAATGTCAACTCCCCGACAACTGTGTCAAAAATTTGATAACATGTCGCTAACTACCAAATAATAAATTCCTAAATACCAAACTATATAGTAAATGGTGAGCTAGGAACCACAGAGAGCTGGGATGCAAATGCTATTTCAAATGTTGTAACAAAAGAAAACAAAACACCCTAAACTGATGAAGACGAGACAACTAATATACAATGAATGTATTCAAAAAGACAAGCACAAAGCAATTTAGAAAAGTATAATAACAATGATAAAGAAGTGGGCTGGATATATCTTTGGGATTATGGGATGTTCATTGATCATTGAATCTAAATAAAAGGTACTTTTATCATGGTGCTACCCTATGGACTCGATTAAGCTCTTGAACCCTTAATTTCTTTAAAATATACAAAACTAATAAGCTCTAGAATTACCCCCGATCTCCATTATAACCTAGAATAGGCTCTCTAAGTTCAATAGCAAAGATGCATTAGGTATTAAGAAACAACTAACTTAGGCTACCTACTCATAAGCTCAGAAGGTGTAACTTAAAGGTATGAGATCTTAGATTAGTTGATTAAGTATTCTAATAAATTCATCTAACCTGTCGCTACTTTCGGGAATCACTATGAACTATTACATATCACACCCTCAACCTTAGCCTTCAAATTAGAAAATTACCTAAAGGGTGATCAAGCCCATAAGCAATTCCTAATTCATGGCATTCATCCTAAATCCCAAACCAACCTAGACCTACAAGTATCAATTCAAAACAAGTTCAACTTCATTCTTACAATTTCCATCCCTTCACCCTTATAATATCTCAAAACCCCTCAGTAGTCTAGCTACACATGTTCATATCAAGCAAAATAAGCATTAAATAAACAAAACTCATACTTACTCAAATAAAACCAAGGCTAGAAATTATAGACAAAGTAGTAAAAACCAAACTTCAACACTAAATAAAAATCAAAACTCTTCATGCCAACAAATAACTAATCATAACCCAAATTACAAAATCTAAATTAATTGCAAAAAATAAAAATTCTAATGCATATAACTTGGACACAAACCTAAATTAATTGATCGTAAACCTAAAAACATGCATAGGTCCTAACTATTGAGCACAAATTAATCAAAAGCATCACAAATAAACAAAAACCCATAACATAAACCATTAAACTTTCAAATACCCAATAAATTCAGATTTTAAAAAACACATAAATAAACTCAAACAACCAAGGTTAAAACTAGAAAATTGCAGGAATAAACATCCATTGATAGATCACAAAGGTTCATTACAAAATTTATGAGTTTCAACTATAAAATCCATCAAACATTTATTCCAAATATTCGAACATATGTAAAAACGTGATTAACACTAAGAAATATCTAAACTAATGGAATGAATAGATTAAGACGTATGAAGATAAAGCATTGAAAATGAAATAAATTAGCTAAGTATAAAGAAAATAACAAAAACTTCTCTACTTCTTGTTTCTCTTTTCTTCTTCTCTCTTCTTGAAGTTTTCCAAAAGTGGCAGATTATGTAGCCCCCCTCTAAGTCGTCCTCTCTTTCTTTATATAGTATGTTTCATTTAAGGTAAAACCTAATATTTTCCTTTGCCTCAAAAGTCTACCATCGAAAACATAAATTCGGAAGGTCGTTCGTGTCTATTGGCAAGCAAACCACAATCGTGGTCATTAGTGCACGATTGTAGCTAGTTTATCTACTCTCTGTCATGATCGTGGTTGACATCCCACAATCCTAACCCTGTGCTTAAATTTCTGTCACGATCATGGCTGACTCCCCACAATCGTGGCCCTAGGTTATTTCTCCATTCTTCTCCGATCCTCCTCTCAATGGCTTTGATGGTTTCTCCTCCATGGATGACTCTCCAAACTTTGTGAAACTTCTTTCGTTTAGCATATATTTGTGTTCACTCCTTTAATCTATATGTAAATACAAGATGAACACAAATTGAATATTTAAACACAAAAATAGGATTGAAAAGACATTGAAAGGCATAAGAAAATATAAGACCATTCAATCTTATCAAGGGAATTGAATTACGTATGTCGTAACTTCAATTGTGAATTAGAAAGTGGTATTCAATGAATGCTACTTATAGTGTTGGTGTTATTATGGCTAGAGTAGCACTAGGACAACAAAGAGGAATGTGGGTCAAAGAAAAGTTTAAAGATTGGTGGGATTGTAATAACCATTCATATTTTTCAGAAGAGGAATTTTATAAAAGTTTCAAATAAACAAAGCAATGCTTGATATTATATCTAAAGAGCTCAAATAAAAAAAACACCAAAAAAATGTTACGAGGTTTAAGTTATGTTTTCCAATGCATTAATGTGTGCTTTTAAAGACTTGCCATAGGTCACCCCTTGTGATTCGTCTAAAAAAATTCAATCTAGGGATATCTACTTGCTATAATTCAAAAGTTACAATGGTGGCCCAATTTGGAGAATCATGGATTTGATCCCTAATTTCCCAAATTTATGTGTATTCTAGGGAATGGCAGGTCCGATTATAAATATTAAAACGTCCCCTTCAAAAAAATTGAAAGAACCTTAATAGGGTCAAAGGTTTCATATAATTGTAGTTACATTTGTGAGGGTCATATTGAGATTGTTTTAAAACACTTTCAAACATTAGGATAAGACATTTATTTATGTAAACCTTAAGTAGGGATAGAATATTATGTTTAGCATAAAGTTAGTGGGCTAAAATTAAGTTGATCAAAATTTACATTGAAATTAGGTTTGGGAGGTCGACCCACTCAACCTATTATTGGTAAATTCAATCTAATTTGGCTCGAATCGACCTAAGGTCAATAGGTTAAGCTTAAATTAATTGAACTTCATAAACTAACCTAAATTTAAACCTGAACAGTCTAATTATTTTTGTTTAATTTCTTAAAATAGTGTTGTTTTAGTTTTTCCAGCTTAAGAAATCCAAGATTAAGAGGAAGTTATTTTGACTAGTAAAACCAAAATGATATCATTTTTTGATGACTTAAGCTTGGGTTAGGCTTCAAATTAGGCTCAGGCCATGCCTTAAGGTTTAGGCTAGGCCAGGGATAATCTAAACCAATTAAAACTATAATGAAATTATTTTGACCTTAGCCTTGATCGATTTTTGGATTAATCGAACTTAGTTAGGTTGTAAAAGAAATTGAGTCGAGGCCTAGGCTTAATCTGATCCATTGCCATCACTATTCAAGAAGGCCTTTTTTTCCCCTTTTATTAATTAAAAGATTGATACAAATTAAAAGGGATTTAAATGTGTTCACCTTATTAAAAAAAAAACAACTACATTGATATATTGATAATATTTCTACGAGTGCGTAAATTTTGTCCTAATATTATATTAAGTGCCTATTTCAAAAATCAATCACTTTTTATAGAAGTGATGAATCAATGATAACCCCTCCTTTATTACTGATATAGCACTCAAGGTGGCTTCTAACTGAATTAAAATATTAGTTAAAAAGCCAACTTAATTCCTCCACTAAATGAATCCCTAAATGAAACCTCAAACACTTAAAAACCCCATCCTTAATTGAAAGTTTAAATTATATAAAGCCTAAAATACTAAAAAATATAATCCTTAAATGAACCCTAAATAAAAAATATAATCCTTAAATAAACCCCAAATATTAAAAAGAAATCCAATCCCTAAATTTTGTAAAATCCAAACACTAGAAATTTCCTTCTTAATGGCAAAGGCTAATCTTTCAATACCTAATACAGGCCTTTTCTATTTTTGGTATATGATCTACCACCAATTTTGTAGGCATTTTCATTGCCTTCAATAAAAGCATAGTACCTAAGTAGGAAAGCAAGAGTAGAAATAACTTATTTCAAGAAGAAGCTCAATATCTAAAGTCTGCTAACCATATTAAGGATAATTACAACATTCTTTTATACATTTTAAGATATCCCAAGAACTGACTCATTTGAGTAAAGATAATTATGGGTAAAATCTCTTAAAATATTACAGTTAGAGAAGTTGTTATTATATGAGCTAAATACCACTTATTAGATCTCGACAATGTCACAACACAATTGATAACTATTCTGACAATGGTTAGGATACGGGGGAGGATCAGGAAGAAGCTGCACATAAAAGAGTACAAGTGAAGAGTTTGTGTGAAGAATATGCAACTAAAGGTTGCAAGTAAGAGAATCTTGTACTTATAATAGAGGTGAGACTGAGCCACATATCAAGATTTGATGATGGAAAGACCCATTTG
Source organism: Erythroxylum carthagenense (assembly GCA_026413575.1). Taxonomy (NCBI): domain Eukaryota; kingdom Viridiplantae; phylum Streptophyta; class Magnoliopsida; order Malpighiales; family Erythroxylaceae; genus Erythroxylum; species Erythroxylum carthagenense. The sequence continues at coordinate 58,108,173 of JANZLD010000237.1, forward strand.
GGAATTTGTAAAATTTTCAAACTTTAAAGATGTCACCTTTAAAATTTTTTAGGTTATAAAAAAGTTTATAATTTCATTTAATGATTTACTTAATAAGAGAGCTGAGTTGACTCTTTAACTAAAGTTTTAATAGGTCGTGTGAATTGCTAATTCACCACTCTTATCAAAAGCAATTGATGAAAATATTAATTTTTTAACTATAATAAAATTTAAATTTTATGCACTCAAGTTACTATTGGAACAAAGTTTAGGCACTTACTTTATAAAAAATATTTAGAATAAACAATTATATCAAAAACTAAGGAAATCAAAGTTTATATGAAGAACTGATATAAAATATAAAATTTTCTTAAGAAAAATAAAAATATGAAATTGACTTACTCAATAAAATATAAATACAAAGTTAACAAATTAACTCATTTTATTATCAAATTATATAAAGGATGGGTAGTAAAGGTTATCATATTTTTTAAAACTTGAATTATTTTGATGCTGAGATGATAATTGCTAAAATTTATAATATATATAAAAGTTGTCATCATTAAAATAGAAATAAAATGATATTAAATAATATAAATAAAGGACAATAAATTTAAAAAAGGGATATTAAAATGATTATTTATATAAATTTATGAAAATGAAGTATGAAGTTTCCATCCTTGGACTTAGGGGGCGGCTGGTTAGCATGAGGGAATGGTAATAGGAATGTGAATGGATATAGTGAGAAATGAGAATGAATATTATCATTATAATTATGATAGTTGGTTAAGAGGAATGAATGATTAATATTACCATCGATAGTGGTTAGTTTGTAAAAAATATTGTAATTAATTAATTACAAAATAAATTATATTTTAATTAATGAATGAATTATATTTTATTTAATTAATTACAATATTTTAATTAATTATAGTGTAATTAATTATTTAATTAATTTCACCGAAAATTTGATTATTGAAATTAAAGCTTTACTTTTGAAGTTGTTTAGCTCGTAATTGTACCTTTTATATATCATATGTATATAAAAAATTAAAAACAAGTAATCACTCTCATTCCTCTTAATTATGAGAAGATTGGAGGATTGCTCAAAATTAATGAATAAAACTCTTAGGTCTTTAATGATGGTTCTGTCGGATTCTGATGAGACTGTGAATTGCAGATTGGATCCATGAGGTTGGTCGACTCCGACTTGAAGGTTCCTGCAAAACAACGAAGGCATGTCGGGGTTTGTTTCCCGATAAGCTCCTCTGACGCCCAAGTCAGTCTTTTTGGAGAGTTTTGAGGCTAGTGAATCAAAAGAATTAGGGTTTTTTGAATCTCGTACCTCTATCGTGGTGAAGTAATACCTTATATACGGAATAGATGCTAGGTTTAAGTCTTTACGTAGGTCTCTACTTGTGCATGGGAGGTTTCCATCTGTAAGTGGGCCATCTATATTCGGGCCTGGGCTTGGGCCTAGCACGGCTGACCCGACCATAAGCCCCCTACTCCTCGAGCCTGACCAAGGAGAAGGGTCGAAGGAGTACATAAAGATCGTGCGGCTCATCTGTGGAGACAACTTGTGATAGGCCCAATCGGTCGGACATCGACGCGTAGTTCATAGCGTCTCAGGGTGAGACCGACCGATCGAGGATGGAGATATAGCTGATCAGTCGATCGTAGGTAACAGGTCGATCGATCGAATGTAGACATCGCATCAAAACATCGAACTTAATTATTACTTGTAGCATGCGTGCATTGGCGGGTTTTCAAAATTTTAAATGCAAAGCTTTTGTAACCGCCGCACTGCTGTCACACTCGTCCTTTCGACTGTTGCGTCGTACAGCTGTCAGAGATCAGATACGTCGGTTCAACTGCAGCGCCGTTTCAGGTATCTGACAACCCTAATTTACCTTAGCTCAGATTCTACCACGTGTCTGAGCCCGTTGTGGATTTTCTCCATGTGTCAAGCATTGGTTGGAACGTCCATTTAGCCGACCTTCTATAAATACCCAGTATCGGCAGACCGCTGGTTTTCTTATACAATATCCTATCCAAAGTACATCATATAAACGCTTTTGTACAATCCATAGCCATACACATTTTCTAATTTCCATAATTCAAGTTCTTATACAATATCCTATC
>JANZLD010000237.1:58110396-58126966 GCA_026413575.1 Erythroxylum carthagenense
GGTAAGCTATTGAACCATCGTCGAGCTCCCTCTTGAAAGGCCGTACAGAAAGCCTTACACTGAATGACGTCTGGAACACAGTGTAGGTTCATCATCGAATGGAAGTGCTGTAGATAGTCTAGGGGATCGGTCTTTCCAGTATATTTTTCAGGTGTCGATATTTTGGTGTCGAGCGCCAGGAGGCTATCCAAGATCGCCGGGATGAAGGGAGAGCTATGCTGTGCTGACGGATGACCCGGGCGGGCATTCATGGCCACATTGATCCGATCATTTACGATTTTTTTCTAGGGCTTCAGCAGGATGGCGGTCAACCATATTTCCAATCTGTCGTGTGGATGTTTGTTGTTGTTCTTGCTGGGATTGTAAAATTTGACGAATCAATAGATCAACCGCTTCTTCGATCTGTTTTCGAGTGAGGGAAGTTTGTTGCGGTGTAGGAGGATTTGCATCCAGAGGGTGTTGGAAATTCGGATGCGTATCGGTCTCAGGGTTGTCCTCTAGGGCTACGCTTTGTTCTTCTTGATCTGGGTTTTGGGGTGGTTGTTGATCATTCGGGTGTGTAGAGTGCGTGCGAGAATCATGACGTGTTAACGAAAGGGTGACAGGTAATTGCGAGCCTATTCGCTGTAGCGCGAGTGCCGCGACGGCGGCTATGTCAGGGTTGACTGCTGTCGCCTGACTAATCTGTGTGTTTCTGGACGTGGTGCCCTGATGTCGGGCCCTACGGTGGGCGCCAACTGGTTTTGCCGGATTCTGATAAGGTTGTGAATTGCCGATTGGATCCATGAGGTTGGTCGACTCCGGCTTGAAGGTTCCTGCAAAACAACGAAGGCATGTCGGGGGTTGTTTCCCGATAAGCCCCTCCGACGCCCAAGTTAGTCTTTTTGGAGAGTTTTGAGGCTAGTGAATCAAAAGAATTAGGGTATTTTGAATCTCGTATCTCTATCGTGATGAAGTAATACCTTATATACGGAATAGATGCTAGGTTTGAGTCTTTACGTAGGTCTGTACTTGTGCATGGGAGGTTTCCATCTGTAAGTGGGTCGTCTATATTCGGGCTTGAGCTTGAGCCTAGTACGGCCGACCCGACCAAATAATAAGTTCATACCAAACATCAATTTTTATTCTATGTCAATACTCCTTTTTTTATATATACCCCCAAACAAGCAAGCCCTTAGTTGTCTTTATAGTTTACGCACTCATAGAGTTCCACTTCATTTTTCACATGTTAGTCAAATGTTTGGACAATGAGTAAAGCTGTCTAGGCTGCGTCTCTAAGCGCTTACGGATTTAGAACGTCAAAATGACTGATTATTCAGTAACAATGTTATGTGGAAAGCAAATAAATGTAACAAGTGGTCAGTTGACCAACACGAGTTCAGTTAATACGAAGACTAGCTAAAGGTTATAGGAAACACTTCCATCGTAATATATTATAGATAGATATATTCAGGTTTCTGAATCCAAGTACTTTTGTAGAGGAAATAGAGATGGAAGCCAAACATTTGTAGGATAAGTTGTCGTGATAGGAAAAGAAAACCAACAAACCCCACTAGTCTTAATAGAAAACGGGCCACCGATAAGTCCTTTTCACTAAAAACAATTGCAAAAGCGGAGGAGAAATTGGAAAAATGAGAGGGCAAAAACATGTAGGCGTTTGTTAATAGGTGGAGATGCACTTTTCCAAAAACCCTTTACGTGGTTGTACACCTCACCTTCTGCTAATATTCTTGCAATCCAATCTGGCAACGTTAGCCACCACTGACTGGATTGAATCAGCACTTACGCAGCCTTATTCACATCTTAACATATATATTCATTCTTTACTGTAAATAAGGTGAATTTCGTAAGTGGTAATATGACTCAACGACGATGGAAAATGACAAATTTGACCACAATTAATTAATGCTGTCACATAAATTAATGACAAATCCGAAGTTTCTGTTTGCGTTATGATCACTTAAATCATAGCCCACAATCTTGCTATTAGCTAGTTAATAGCATAGGTAATAGGACTGGAAATGCACTGTTGGCCAGAAGCATTCTATCTAGCTAGTTTATCAAAACTAACGTTTTAACAGAACTTATCTATACATGTCCATATCACTTAAGCTTGTGTGATTCTTGCATATACCAGGATTTGCCTTTCAGAAGACTATAATCAAGCAGCTCATGATCTCATACTGCAATTCTCAACTTCTTCTCAGTTAATGCAAGACAGAAGAATTATAGGGGACAAGATTAATTAATTAAACGACTCGATCCACATGCTTTAATTATCCTTTTGAATTAATTAATGTTCTATTATATTACAGTCATAATAAAACCACACACGATGACATCAGAATACGAATAAACCTCGTTGATGATGCTTATCAAAATGCTATTGAAAATTGTATAAGGAAAGCCACAAAACATCTTAGGATAATATAACCCTACAACTAAAAGTACTCCTTTCTTATGTTTCTGGCTGTGTCTGCTTGTTTTTCCTCTAAAATGTCTTGTACAACGTGTTCGGAGATATAGTATCATATTATATAAGAAGGGTTGAAGTAGATAAGCTTTCGGAGTTGTACTTTTATATTGAGATCAAAGTCTGAGTTTCACAATTCAATAATCATCCAAGTCGCAAACCACGTCTAGGGGATCATAACTAAAATCCGTAACTATACAAATTTGCATTTCAAAAACAATTTTTCTTCGTCTTCAACAATGGCTAAGGTTTTCCCTCAAAGATTGGTTTTCTCTCCTTTCATGTCTTTGGAAAGAGAAACATTTACCATATGGATGAAGTCTCTGATTTGTCATAGCAATGGATGCACTGTCTTTGACTCCAATGGTGATATTGTTTACAGGGTCGATAACTATGATAAAAGGTGCAGCAACGAGGCTTACCTCATGGATCTTCGAGGCAGGGTTCTTGTAGCCATACGAAGAAAGGTACAACCAATTAATCAAGAGAACTTTTTCACTGGAAGTTGGTAATTCTTGGAATATGACGTGTTCCGGGTTTGCTGTTTATTTGCAGGGATTACAAATTTTTGGACGTTGGTATGGCTATACATCTCCTGCGAACATTAACAATGACAAGCCATGGTTTCAAGTGAAAAGATGTTACAGGATTTGTATGCGAAATTTAGTGTGCCAAGTTAGTGTAGGTTTTGACAAGTTTTGGGTGGAGAAAGTGGCTCCAAAAATAGCATTCAGGATTGTGGACATTGATGGTTATGTCCTTGCTGAGGTCAGTATAAATGTTCTTCTAAACTTCGTGTCTTTTCATCTTAATTCTTTGCTGCTGAAGGTTCTGAGTGTGACTGATGCTGAGACTTTGAGCATATATGGTCGCAATTATAACAGGCTGTAATGAGTCTCAACAACAGTCATGAAAATTACTAAAACTCCAATTTAAGACCCTGCTTCTCTGGAAATCACATGAACTTCTCTGATTTTGGATCCATACAGGTTAGGCAAAAACAATTATCTTCTGGAATCACTTTAGGAGATGATGTTCTAACTTTAATTGTGGAACCTCACATTGATCATTCCCTTGTCATGGCAATCTTGGTCGTCTATGGCTTAATCAAACAAAAGCTGTAGAAGTAGACCCGGCGGCTAACGTGCATAGCTTCTTCCTCAATTCTTAGCTTGAATATGCGTATTTCTCTTGTATTTTTCATACATAAGATTCATGATTTCTTGTTTTGGAGCCTAGGCCAGTCCAGTGTTAGGATTGTGAGATGGAGGCCAACAACAGGAGAAGAGAAAATAGAATGGAGAGAGCGTAGATTACTAATATTTGCAAGAAAAAGAAGGTTACATGTAAGAAAATGTTTATACTTCCGTGAGGGACAGAAATCAGGCACCTCTCCTCAGAAAACTTCCACAAGGTTTTATCATATCTTTGCAAATTCTATGATTATTCGTGCTTTTCTCTATTTGCAAGCCGAATGTGGTCAGTTACATAACAATTGTTTTGCTAATTAGCAAAGCAGAATTTCATTTATGTAAAGTTTCAATCACATTGGTTGTCTTGATGATTGCCTCATTTTAAGCTTTAGATTTCAAAATTCTATGTATCAAAGATTTACAGAGATCACATAATCATATAATTGTGGTTGTAATGTCAAAATCCAAATCCGATAAACCTCTCACATAACATAAAGTTACTGTACATACATTGGCCAGAAGAGGCCTGATGTAAATAAAGAAAAGCAAAACCCAAACTTTAATCTTAGTGGCAAGCACTGCTGTTGAATATACAACACTAAATGATGGCCTCGCCTCAATTTTACCAAAACCAGAAAGATGTAGCCATGCACGCACGTTTGCTGAAAAGTGAGCCCAATCAGGCAGACATTGTGACGGCCACGTCTATAAGACTTGGAAACTTGTAGTACCAACAGTCAAGTTTAGACATTAATTTCCAAAATTCTCTTAAATTCCAGTCTTGTACTTGAAAATTCTTAACTTTGACTACCCAAAAAGTCTAACCGTGGCATGTGAAAGGAGCAGCCATTAAAAGATGTAGAAGATAGCAAAGCCATTTCGCCATAGTTTCCTTTTTGAATGACCAACTTTTGTAACTTTAATTTTCAAACCCCAAGCTTTCTGCCGACAGGACCCTTCCCTGGCCAAACTTCTCCACTTCACATCTAAACACCTGGAAGAGTTGATTTCACACGAGTCTGTGTGGTCAAACGTTTCCAAAATGTAAAATCAAGCATTTCTCACCTCGGAAAACCAACTTTACCAGTCAGCCAACACAAACTTTCCCCAGTTGTATTGCTGTTTTTGTCAACTCATTAGCTCCATTAAAGAAATAACAGCTAAATTCATCATCATGATGTGGTCATGCCTGTGACTTTCTGACTGATTCTTCTTTGATGTTCTATGTATGTATGCTTCCCTCCGGCTAAGACCGAATGCTCTCTTTGACTCAACACCAGATTTCCAATAAGATTTCTGCCTTGTAAAGCGTTGCTTCCTTTTCCAGACAAACTGGGCCAGAAGTAAACTTCATACTATTAAAAAACAATCTGAAACCTCTCTTATATTTATCTTTTTTAATTTTTGAGTTTCAGCATTCAGATTTATTTTGAGTGCCCATATCTTATTTTGCTTCAAACGACTTAATATTATTTCTCAAGATTTTTGAAAGTCTTCTACATGAAATGCGATTTTTATTTATATGACTTTATTAGTAAAAAGTTTTATTATCTTGGATTATTTTAAAATTAAATTGAAATTGATCTTATTAATTAAACAGCATGATTAAATACGATCTTATTGTTGCAGTTTTAAATATTTTGAAAAAGACGTCTTAACTTATAAACCAAATGTATTAATCAAATAATTAACTACACGCGGTTTCATAAATTTATCATTCACGCAAAAAAGGCCTTTTTAGGTTACACAATTACGTCAAAATTACTTAGACCCCATGCTTAATAGAGTGCTTAACTGTACAATGGCATTCTTGCACGCCTTTACACACGTCCTAAACGTGATCGCTGGTATATATTTATTAGAGTCAATGTAGGCCAACTATGTACTATAATTGGGATGTTTGTAAACAATTTTCTTTTTCAATTTGAAGTAAAAGCCTTTAAAAGAGGATGACGATTAACACCTAATAACAAAATGTTTGTACTGCCATTATAACTTGTAGTGAAGCAATTATGAGTTTAAATGAAACTTTATAAATACCATCTAACTCCATCATCCTCCACTACTTTGTCAATTTATCCAAAAGTCTTCACCAGGACTTGATATGGTCGTGTCCTAATTAAATATAAGACTCCATCTTGTGAATTTATGTTGTAAAAGACCATATAAGTTTATGAACAATTTAACTATTAAAGCACATAAGATTAGTTGAAAGCACATAAGAACCTACTAGTTTACACTGGAATAAAGATAAAAAAAGGTTAAAAATACATAAGAAAACAATATTGATCAAAGCTTCCTAGATTAAGGCTCTGAGTTTAAGCAAAGTGTCATCATGCCTTACAACTTATCATTTGGTTATAGTTTAGTGAAAACATTATTCAAAAGTATTCTTTATCTTATACATATTTAGATATATATGATAAAGTAAGTCTATAGGATAACTATGCATTGCAAATAAAATTGTAATGAGATTATAATTATGAGATTCAAATTGCATTTGTCTATTATTCCTAAGTTATTTTTAGTTATTTTTCTTAAGACTGAATATTAATATAATCTTAAAACATAAGAACATGTTATGTTTTTCTTTTTGAAGGAAGTAATCAATCTCATAGACTAAAGTATGGAAATGCTTAAAAAAATGTGCGAATGCTTGTTAGAGAATAAGTTCACTAAACTGACCCTATATGAGAAATTCGTTTAGAACATTACTTATATATCTATGAAAATTTTCATTGTAATGATTGTACGAGGGATCATTTGACTTGAGATTTCCAAAGTTATCTTATATAAGAATTGCTATGTTTTGATACTGCATATGACCTATTCTAATCAATGCTAACTCAGTTGGCAGTCATTAGATGTAGAATAAACTATATGGCCAGGTAATTGAGTCATTACTATACGATTTATCACCCTAAAGTAGTTAAAGAGAATGTTTCATTGTTTTCGATTAGGATTAATTTAGAAAATCCATGTCTAAGGTAGAATGACTATTTGTAAATAGTTTACAAATGCTATTAACAGAATTAATTACTAATGGTGAAGAACTAACATGATTGAATTCAAATAGAGTAGACATTAAATTTATATTCTATGTTTAATTAGAATATTGTATGAAATAGTTGAATTATACGAAAAATTATGAATGAAAAGGTTAGTTAAAACCACATTGATATTTCTAAATATTTGGTTAGCCATGATGTGTTGCTCGATATATAATCTTGATCTATAAATATAATTATTTAATTAGAGAAGTAAAGATAAATTAAATGATTTTAATTTATGTAATCTTACATATGATTTAGGATTATAATTTATATCTATCGCCAATATATTTGAAAACATAATGGGTCATACAAAAATAACGAATTTAAGAGAGAAAATATATTTTAATAAAGTTGAACTTGATCATAAAGTTTGAGAAATTTTATGATTAACTATGATATATTTAATAAATAAGGATCAATATAAAATTTTAGATCTTATTTGGGTATAAATAGTATTTAATTAGAATCATATATAAATTAAATTAAATTAAATTAAACTTAGAATTTAATTGCTATTAAATTACTAAAATATCCAAAACCTATTATAAATAGACTTAAACTAAGCTAGCACTTATTTTAGAAAAGGTTCAAGGGATAACAAGAAAAGGATCAAGCTTCAACATGAGGTACAAATTACACTTCATGCTTTATTATGATTTATATGTTAATCATTTTATAGAATTTTAGTGATCTTGATTTTCAAGAAATTAAACAAAAAAGTTTAGTATTTATCTCACTATGCGCAATAACGAAGTTTGCCCTAATATAAAAACTTTAATTTTATAATTTGATTAAATTATTTAATTGTTAGTAATCTTGAATTTTGGAATTAAAATCATAAACCATAAAATCATATTTAGATTTGATTAATTTTAATATGAAAAGTTCATACTGAAAATTTAAAACCCTACAATTCAATTCTTGAATTGAAATAGTTTAACTTGTAAACAATATATGAAATAGTTTCATTGAGGATAAAAAATCTATAAGCATTCATAAACCTAGAAAGTCAAGAAACGCTAAATTTGGAAATCTGGAAATTATAACAAAACCTATCAAAAACATTATCAGAGTCTTGTGTACTGCGGTTGTTAAGGTTCCTCATCATCATACCCCGAAATTTCGTAGTGAAGCAGAGTCTGGAGGGATCTAGTAGTACACAGCCTTACTCCTACATAATAGAGAGATTATTTCTGGTAGACCCATATGCATATGTGACAGGATAATAGTGATGCAGGTTAAAAGAGTAAATACGTATAAAAAACTGATATGATAAAACCAAAGTTTACAAACAAAAATAAATCTACAAATACAAATGATTAAAAATAGTAGTAGTAGTAGTAGTAATAATAATAATAATGATAAAACTAATTATATTAATAACATTGGAGATAAGGAAAAAAAAGAAAAAAAAGTCAACCGAAGAGATCGTAAGTGCACAAAAATATCAGCATGAACACAAAGATGTGTCTGTTTTGTGCATGTAAAAATTGTTGATACGCGCATCATACAAGACATGGTCCTAATGGAAGCTGAAGTGTAATTTTAACTATGCTTGTCAAAACTTAAACATCCAAAGATAATCTAATGTTGAGGCAAATAAGGGAGGTGTGATTTTAAAGGAGAAGGCTTTTATAGAAGGTTGAAGTACCCGGTTAGAAAAGAAAAATATTTGACTTGTCAAAGCTTAAAACGCCAGGCTAAAAAGTGGGCTACCAACGGGTAGCAGTAGGAGAAAGACTGAAGGTTTCTTTTGGACAACGACAAAAATGTCAGAATACTCGAGAAAACTTGTGATACTACGAGTGATGTGCCAAGAAAACCCTACAAAAGTGTATAGGTATGTTTATCATTTTTCGTGCATGTAGGCCTGCATTACCGCCTCCACGCATGAGCCACATGCATAGCATAGACGGCTACCCTGCGGGATCTTGTTCAGGAGCTAAGTCCCATTATATGTTGGAACAGGGGAGCCCATTTTCATGGGAGATCTACATCATGGGCCTAGTGATGAAACATACTCGCGGTCTTTGACACCACACTTCAACCAAAAACCTTAAGGCATTAGGTTTATTGGTCCTTTCCACTTATATGTTCTTCACTAGTCCCGTCTCTTTCCAATGTGGGATTCCTATTCACACTTGACATTCCAACAATCTTTCCCTCAAGTGGGAACTTCCACATTGGACTTAGACTCCCCTTTGAGCGAAAGTCTTTTTGCTTAGCAGCTCGAGTATATGGTCTCACTAAGAGCCCTTATACTCTACTGGCCTGGGCTCACCAGGAGTCTCCTTGCTCTTCTTCGTGGGGAGGCAACCACAAAAAATGACTACCATCTCCATACTCGTCCCCTGTCGAACCATCGGCTCTAATACCACTTGTTGGAACTGAGGAGCCCATTTTCATGGGAAATCTACATCATGGGCCTAGTGATGAAACATATTCGTAGGCTTTGATACCATACTTTAACCTAAAACCTTAAGGCATTAGGTTTATAAGTTCTTTCCACTTATATATTCTTCACTAGTCCCATCTCTTTCCAATTTGGGATTCTTACTTACACTTGACATTCCAACATTACACACATTGCTTTATTGGGTAGAAGAGATCCTAACCCAAGTTACCAGAGGTTCAAGAATAATGGCCACAACCACCGAGGAACAGGGAAACACAAACTGATATGGACATAACATTCAACCTTGACTAAAAATGGATAACTATGTGATTCAAAACCCATACAGAAGACTTGAAAAATGCGTGAAAGAAAAAAAACACTATATACTCAAAGCGAAGATCACACTCACATAAATGGAATCACAAATGCAACTGCAAGGATGAATGGCTGGAACTAGTCACCCCTTACCTCCAGAAATGGACGGGGCCACTCATAGAGATGGCCAATGAATATGACATTATCAACAGTCATCAAGCTCGCCCAGAAATTTGAAAAAGCTAAAGGTAAAAGCGTATTCCTATATACATGAATGATGCGGATTCCCGTTTGAAGGCCAAAGTGATGCAACTTGTCCTAAAAAAATAGCAAAAAGATGGGCAAAACACTACCTGATGGCCATTGTCACTTCTACCGAGCTAAGTCCCTGTGTCGACGACTCTCTTCTGGACTTTAAGAATATCCGGCCTGGACTCTCTTTTGGACTCCTTACCTACTTACACTAATAAAAACCAAAGATAGACAACATATCTTTCCATAAAGAATAATACCACTAAATAAGAAATATAAATTTGAGTTATTCCTTAAGAAAACTAAAGAACAGGGTTCTTCCATCTTTCCAACTGCAGGTTTCCTCTGACAAAGTCATGTCACGTTCCTAAACTCCGGCGAATGATTCCTACCAAAAACCTGTTTCTTCAGGTGTTCCTTTCAAACTTCAAGATCAAAACACATACGAAAACAAAATTCTAGAATGCCATAGTTTATTATCGATTTTATGGTTATCCTAACATTGATTAAGATTGTTATCATCGAAATAAAAAGTCAGAAACGTTATGATTTTCTCCTTTTAAGTGACTGTTATGGTCGAAGAAGCATGTTGTTATCGTCAGCGATGGCAGTTGGCTAGAGTTGGTCGACAGTGTCACAGTAGTTGGCAATTGAACGAGACTGGTGACGGTGGGAGGATCTTCAACAAGCTAGGTTCACAATTTTGGTCCTAGTGTTTTCTTAAAGATGGAGAGGTTGAAACTATTCTAATGTTATAATGTGTCTGGAAATAAGGTTAGGGTTGGTCTATATTAAGAATAAGGTATTCTTGACCTAGAACGAGACTTGTTTGAACACAAGAATAAACTTATTATAGTGTTAGAATAAGGCATGTTTGGTTATAAGATTAAACTAATCTAAACATGAGCAAAGTTATCAATGGTTTTGAGAAGAGTATTCTAAAATATATTTCCAAACAAAATTTAAAATTGTTTTAAATTCAAAATTTAACTCTAAAGTTAAAACAAAATTTTCTTAATTTTATTAAGATTAATAATTATGTAGATTCCTAACCAAATTTTAGAAAATAGTTTCTAAAATTAGGATTAATTATTTTTAATTAGATTAAGATTAATTTATTAGACTCCTTAAAATTAAGAACAATGTTTTCTTAAGTAATTAAGAAAGGTGTTTGTCATTAAAATTTATTTATTTCAATTTGATTGAAATAATATTTATTATTTTATTAAGAGAATTATTGTGATGTTTATTTAGAAATTATTTCTTTATTTATGAATAACAATCTCTTAATTTATTAAAAAAATTTATTTTTCTTGATTGAAGTTTTGAAGTTTTTATTTATTAATTAACAAAAAAGGACTTTCTTTAATATTTTTAAAATATTTTTCTAATTTATAAGGGAAATATTTTCTAACTAATTAAAAAATTAAATAACTAAATAAATAATGTAAAAACTTTCTTAATTAAATTAAAATTGTTTTATTTAATTTTGAAATTAGTTTCTTTTAATATTAGGAAATAATTTTCTACTTAAGAAAAAATAATTTCTAATTTAATTAGAAATAATTTTCTAATTATATTTGAAATAGTTTTTTAATTGGATTAAAATGTCTAACTTATAAAATTTTGAAAAAAGAGTTTTTCTAAATTATGATAAGTAAGAAATATAATTTATTGAAAATTATTTTCATTTAAATTTTTTAAAGGAGTCAAGATAATTGGAAATAATTTCCAATTAAAATTGAAAATTGTTTTCAAATCAAATTAAGTTTCTACTTGGAATAAGAATTTAATTTATTTAAGGAATCAATTTGTTTAATCTTTTTTCATGAAGAAAAGAAATAAAAAGGAGGTAAACCCTAAGAAATAAAAAGGAGGTAAACCCTAATAAACAAGGCTCTCCACTTTGTGAGGGTTGGGGGAGGGTCATCAATTTTATGTAATCTTTCCTTTGCATTTTACAAAGAGTTTTTTCTGTGACTCGAGCCCGTGACCTTCCAGTTATAAAGGAGCAACCTTACCAGTTGCTCCAATGCTCGTCCTCTTTAACGAAAAGAAATAATTTCATAAAACAAAAATGTTACATATAAGTGTATTCTAAAAGTAATTACATTGAAAGCTTAATGAAAACATATTTGAAAGGAAGAGGTTAAATATTGTTATTTGTTTTAATTCTCATCTGAACAGATGATTCCTTAAAGGGTTTTGACTTCATGGCTAATTTTGTGCTTATGGTTGCAAATGCTAAGATGTAAGATGATTTTGTCACGTGATCTTAATGAACTCTTGTACTTTGTAATTTGTACTTGTGTGGATTATGTTGTTTCTTTCATTCCATACACCATTGAAAATATAATATAATACAATATATACCAATCATTTGTCCCCTTTTGACATATTTGTGATATTTTGACTCTATTGCATGATATCAGACCATTTGGAGGGAGGATTTGTCACTCCATATGAAGCCATAATGTTTCTCTAACTTAATTACAAGTGCACTTAGAGAAACACCGTGCACTTGTAATTAAAACTTATAGTTCTTTATGATCTTATAAGAACCATAAGTTTTAACTACAAGTGTATGATGTAGTGGTAACTAACACTGACAAGTACAAGTCAATTCTATAAGGACTGTAAGAACTAGTATTAACCCTTTTTCTATGATCTAACTACTAAATCAGTTGTCAATTTAATTGAAAATTAAACTAAATAATCTAAACTAAAGTAAACACAATAATGAACTTAGGTAAAGAAATTACTACGATGAATCAATATCAAATAAGTAGTTTCTCGGTGATGAATCCTCCTAAGATATATTAAACACTGACCCTTTATCATGTAATTAATTATTGATTATTAGATCATAAAAATTCCTATCTTATGTTAATATTGTTCTCAATACTATTAACAACTAACCCTCAGTTGGTTAACTAAAATCTCTTTCTAGTTAAAACCCCTAAGATTGCATTATTGATTCATGAATTTTACTATTAGGTTTGACCCTAATTCAGAGGATTTATGTAAACCTATCTCTAGATTTGTGTGTAACTTCTTCCAATTATAGTATATCTATTCACACAAAAAGATTTCTCACTCAATTATATTATTTCAAATATTGGACTAATATGCAACAACACAAGAAAAATCATTGTCAGAGATAAGATATGGGCGAGCGGTGAGTGGCAACTTCTACCAGTCCTCATCAATCCTCCAAATCTGAAAAGCAAACCTAGATCAACTCCAGATAAACTTTCATGAGACTTATGCGATCTCTAGTAAAGCTTCCTGACTAAGACCCATACTAGCTCCATAGCAGCGGATTGGGCACCTTCAACCTTATTTATGAAAGATTTTCCTGCGCTCACCCGAGAGGTTTGTCAAAAGTATGCATAAGAAAAAGGGGTAAGTTTGCCAAAAACTTTAGGTTCCTAGAAACCCTCCCCTAATACTAGTGCTTGGACAAAGAAATTTCAATTGCAGCAGCCAAAGATATATTTGAAATACTACCCGAACATAATGAAGGATGGTGTTGTCAATCCATCGATTGAATTATTATAAGCTAGAGAGAAGGCTTGGTCTACTACCCTGGTTAGCTCTTTATGGAGCAAGAGACTCGCATTTCTAGTTATCAATGCCTGGGCCACTGCAAGATGGGGTAAGAAAGGTTTGTAAAAATCTTTACTCATGGATGATGGCACTATTTTATTTAAATTTGTTGCTAATAGCAACTTGAATGAATTACTGAAAATGGGGCCTTGGAATATAGGAGGCCAACCCATGTTTATTCATAGATGGAAACCTGGGACAACATTTGATAGGGAATGTGTGGAATTTTTTCCCATGGGTGCATTTTTATAATTTTCCACTAGAACTTTATACAATTGAAGGATTGAGTTTTATAGTAAGTTATTTAGGTAAGCCTCCTTGTATGGATGCTCAAACATGTAAAATAGAGTGAATTGGGTATGTAAAAATATGCGTGGAGGTCGGAAGAAATGCTATACTACCTGATCTTCTACTAATGCTATACTTGTATGGAAAGGGTTAGTTGATTATGATGTGAATGAGGGAGATGTAGTTTCCAAGGGTTACTCCTTATGGTCACAAAGTATTGTTTATGATTAACTTTTGTGAGTGATTTATACTTTATGTGGTTTATAGTATGAATGCTTGAATTTGAGCTGTGAAACATAGTTTTTACATTCATCATAACTGATGGACATAGTTTTAAGTGAATGTTGATTTTTATGCTTGATGTTATATTGAGTTTTTTCCTTAGTTTACTAGCTTTGATGACATTTATGCTACATTACTCAAATACATTTGACCTTAACCTTTTCCCACATTACAACCTTAAAAATTCCTTTGATTCATGATTAAACAAGTGAATCCTAGTAGTGGAGAAATGAAATGATATGTAAAGTCATAGAAATGTCATGATCATGAGTGGTGTTTGAGTGTACCTATGGATCAATGTTGCTTAACACTCTGTCTAAGTCTACAACTATATTTCTCAATTTCTAAAAGTGATGATTGTTGAATGATCATGAGAAGAGGAATTTAATGTTTAGTTCCTGCTATGATTTTGAAAGCTATTTCTCTTTGCTTATAGATATCTATTCTTAGGAAATATGGAATTTGTGAAAGTGTTTAGTTTGTAACTTTGATTTTTTTTTTAATTTGCCGAAGGATGGTCAAAGGCTAAGTGTGAGGGAACTTGAAGTGTGCTTGATTGTTTATACTTGTACTCCATAAAGTTTAGTGATTAATGGTTTAAAATGCTTAAGACATTTATTTTAGTTCATATATTTGTTTTTAGGTACAATTTGGAAGCATAAGAGCTAAAATAAGTTAAAAGCACATCTCTTGAGCCAACATTTTGATGTTCAATCTTAATTGTCCTTGTGGAACAAGAAGAAAATGGATTAGAGTAAGGATTGGACAATAAATTATAAGAAGAACAACAATTCAACAAATTCTGGGAGACACATGGTCGTGTATACATTTGAAAGATAAATTTTGGCTTACCGTATATCTTTACGAGTTTCATATTTTTTGACTTATACGGTTTGATACACGACCATGTATCAAACCTGTATATGTTCAGAAACCTAATTTTTCATATAAATAGAACATTTGGACGACAAAACAAAGAGATATGTTGGGATTTTATGAAGGGGCAGAGCACTTACTCTTTAGAGACTTATAGAGGGCTAAGCTTCCTTATTGCGATTCAGACTCGACGTCAATGATTGCATTTAAGCATACTGTCATTGTGTATCATTGTTCTTCCTCTCTTTAATAATTGTTTACGCCATTCTATTTCTATTGATTTGGGCAATCATGTATAGGTATTCAGTTATTCTTGTTCTCATTAGATTGTTTATTTATGAACCCATTGTTAGAATCTTAAATACAATTCATAATTGTTGTGTTTTAGATTCAGTTGTTGCAGTTAATGGTGTTAAATTATTAGGGATAACGTAACATAGGTTAAATAATCCGAACTTGTGTGATTATTGCCTATATTGATATGTTTTCCTTATTCATAATGTGGCTATCTGATTAAATCTAGAGAGCTTATTCTAGGTTGTTCAATGTTAGGTTTAGTTAAAAAGCTTGTTTTAATTAAATATGATCTAAGGAAAAACCGGGATTAACATAGCTTATTGTTAATCTACGATTAGTAGTTCTAATAGAGGTGTGAAAACAATATGACAATGATATATGTTTAAATGTGTAGGTTAAGATTGAACCAGGGACCAGATCCTAAGCGCATTTATCACTTTCATCATTTTTAACTGTTTGCTTTAATTTACTTAAGTTAGTTTAATTTTGCTTTATCTTGTTATTCAAAACCAAATTAACCCCCCGCCCCTACAAACCTAAACACTAATGTCTTTCATTGCAAAAGCTTTACATACAATCTCTATAGGATCAACCAAAACTCATCACCAGCTATAGTTTTAAGTTTAGTTATTTTGTGTAGTATTATGACATACTACCACATTTTTTACTATTAAGGCAGAATTTATTGCAACTATAGAAGTTGGTAAAAGAATTTGAAGTGGAACAAGAAGAGTACATGGTTTTTTGTGATAGCCAAAGTGTTGTGGTTCCATCTATCAATCCCACATTAAGCATATTGATGTTAGGATCATTAGTTGTAATTTATTGTCAAGGAGTAACTAATGAAATTGAAAAAGATTCATATATACAAAGAATGATGTCGACGTGGTGAAAAAGTTTGGTTTTGGGAGTAAGCTTGAGCTTTATAGCAAGCTCTTTGGGATGGCTTTTAAGTGATTAATAGGGTGATATATTTATCATTTGAAATAGGTTGAAGGGGCAAATTCTGTGGGTCTAGCTATCTTCATTAATCAAAAAAATAAATAGTAGGTGAACTGAAGGTAGAAACTAATGATTAAAAACTGTTTCAAGAGCACTCGCCTATGTCTAGGTTGCACAGGTCTGTACCAATGGTAGACTGATCATATAAATAAACGTGTAGGCTTTTGTAACCATTTATAAGTTGAATGATGATGTTAGAGGAAAAACATATCTAGCTGAAGTCAATATGCTCGTGTCATTGATGGAAATGACCTTGTCTACTGATTATGAAAATTTATAGGATCATAATTGTTTGTGATGTCAAATTTTGAAGCTTAAAAATTAGACATAATCATTATATGCGGACGTGTAGGTGATCGTTTTTAGTTTTAAAATCTTATCTTTTCAAATTTAAAAGGCTTAATAAGAGACAAAAGTTTCATGAGATAGAAACATATGATGAAAGAAGAGTTTTAAAGTCCAAATATCATTGTTCAACTACATTTTTATTAAAATTTGATCTCTAGGATTAGTTAGGAGTATATTAGTGTGTGTG
>JANZLD010000237.1:58127607-58144561 GCA_026413575.1 Erythroxylum carthagenense
TATATATATATGAATTTATACTTAATCCTGGTAGTTTTATAGATTTAGAAAAGAGATTATATGTGTTTGTTTTGAGAGATGTTCTTCAGTTAGAGTCAATAGCTCAAAATCTTAAACATTTGTACCCTGCTATTTTTTATTTTATTAATTCATCATCAATTTGTCTTGTTGTTTTTCCATGTTGAAATTGTGATCCAAATTATCTTGCAGTCATCTATATCATCTAAGTGAATTGTTATTAGTTGAATGATTTTTTGATCCTATACGTGTTATTATTTGGAGTTTGACAACTGGTATTAGATCCACAGATATAGAGAGTAGTAATAACTTTATAGTGAGGTTGATATTGACCAACAACTTAACATGGAGACTTATGATGGAAGATATTTTGTATTATAAAGATCTCTACAATCCAATCGTTGAGGGTAACAGTATAAAAGATGATGTCCTTTCTAAGCAGGAGAAGATGATAGACAAAGAATGTAAAAAGATGAAGAATGAAAACCCTCAGGAAGTGTTAGACACTGGATTAATATCAACATATTCAACTGTGTATCCCAAAAGACGGATCCTTTTAAGCTGTATAGAAATTGGAAGGTCCTTATAAGATAAAAATTGCTTTCAATAAGGCCTTCTTGACTAAAAGACTTGTGAACCTAAAGTTAAAGGTTAGGAAATCAGTGTTGGAGAATCTCAACGATTTTTAAGATATCATCATTAAATTGACTACAATGAAGATCATTCTTGATGATGAGTGATAAGCCTTGCTCCTTTTTAGTTCCTTGTTGAATAGTTATGAAATTTTGATTGTGATAATAAGCAACTTTACTGTGGATAATGTGTTTTTTTTTTTAATGTGATCAAAGAGAGTATGTTCAATAAGGAGATTTGCAGTAAGAAGATTGGTGTCAACAACATACATGCTCTTATAGTAGAGAACAAAGGAAGAAGAAAGAGTAGAGGTTCATAAGGGTAGGGCAAGTCTAAAAACACTTACAGTAGAGAACAAAGGAAGAAGAAAGAGTAGATGTTCATAAGAGTAAGGCAAGTTTAAAAACAAGTCAAAGTCTAAAGATGGCAAGGAGACCAGGATGTGCCATTAAGTCACTAAATCTAGTCATATAAAGAAGTTATAATACAATTGGAAGAGAGACGCGAAGAAACAATATAACTAGAAAGATAGAGAAGACAATAACACTATAGAAACAACTTCAAGCATAGATGATGAGGAGTTGTTAATTTATGTGACTAGTGAGTGTTTTCATATTAGTCACTTAGATTCCTAGTGGCTTGTTGATACAAAGGCTTCCCATTACTATGTTTTGAAGAGGTAACACTTCACCATAAAAGGAAACTAAGAAATATATAAGTAGTGGTGGGTTTTGGGTAATAAGATATGTTGAAGATGAACAAATTGACTATTAACTACTCGTTTTTTGTTATAGAGAAGGGCTAGAAATTTTCTTTTCTGCATAAATTCTTATTATTCATAAACCAGGTTTTTGTTATATTTATAGAAGATAAACATGCTACCAATCTAAAGAGTGGAGGCACTTTTTGAGAAGAAGAAGGAGGTTGAGGTCAGTGACGCTGATGAAGCTAACATGTTAGAGGTTAAGAATTTGGTAATGGACACGTGGTTAATGAAGAATAGGAAGAGTTCATGGGTAAGGAAAATAGGACTCGTAAACAAAATTGAATAAGGAGTAAAAGAAGTATATAAAGAAATTTGATAATGGACACGTAGCTAATGAAGAGGAAGAGTAACCCCAAGGCGTAGGTGAGTTAGTAAGGGACTCTTTTGGTTTAAGTGAGGTCGTAAGTTCGAACCCTCCTCATGTATGTAGCCGTTTAAAATTTGAGATCATAGTTTTGCCTCCCGAAAGGGATCTACCCGACTCGAGCAGGGATTAGTCTAGGTGTGGATGGCTTAAAGGTGTCTTCCCATAGTTGGGACCCATCTAGGACACCTCGTGGGCAACTTAAAAAAAATGAAGAATAGAAAGAATTCGTGGGTAAGGAAAAATAGGACTTATAAACAAAATTGAATAAGGAGCAAAAGAAGTATATAAAGAAGAAGGAAGATAGAGGTAATCGTAGGGGTTACAATAGAGCATATCTTTTTTAATTTCTAATGGTGGGTCCAAGTTGAACACGTGATAGTAGAGCTTACTATTTGATTATATACATTAAAAAAGCAATGTCACACCAATATTGACATAAAATTGAGCTAATGTATGATTAATATTGTCATTTAGGGTCTTTTTTGAATGTTTTACAAACGCTAAGGTTAAAAATTGAATGCATTGAAATGTTGGAATTTATATTATATTTTGATTAAAACATTCAGGTTCAAAATACACTTTTTAATTACTTATTATATTTTTTAACTTCTAATTAGAAGAAGAGTGGTTGCTATAGATAGGAGCATTATATTTTCAACCAAATATTAGGATATTTGATATAGTTTCATTTTTTGTATAAAAATCATTTTTTAATTCTTAACTAAAGTGAGAATTTAAAAAAATTAATACATCCTCTTCACCTCTAAATTAAATATTTGGCATGTGAAATATATCATACAAAATTAAACAAATGTGAGCAAACCCATTAAATTGTAGTAGATAATAATATTTCATTATTATTTTCTTAAGCTTATATTTCAGGGAACGAGTGGTTTATATATAAGAGAAGCAATAAATTTTCATGTAAAATTTAAGCTATGAAATTATAATTTTATATTAATAAAAGTCACAATTGTTGCATTCTATACTAATAATTCCTAAATTGTGTATTCCAAATAAAATACTTGATAAATTAACAACTTTAATTAAATAATGACCTTGATCCAAATGATATTTGTACACTTTAAGCTTGAAGTGAATACTTGGCCCTTATTGATCGATCATCTTCTTTAAGGTTGAAGTAAATACTTTGGCCTTAACTCCAATCTAAGACTTGTAAAAAATTACTTCACTCTTGAATACCGTAACATTGCCTTGGTATTATATTAATTAGACTATATTTACATGACACCATTTTTGTGGAGGTGTCATTATTAAAATACACAAAATTTGCATGATATAAGCAGCTATTCAAGCATATAATTACATTTTTATATATAGATGTAGAATTGAAGACATCTCATGCTATTGTTTTGTTAAATCACTACGCCTTGATTCAATCAGATCCTTTTTGCCGATATCTGTCATAATTAGATCGAGTTTGAGCACATTTGACGAAGATGTTTTTAAAAGATAGTGAATGATATAATCAAAACTTAATTGGAGGCGTCTGGAATCGAAGAGGAATCATGAAATGAGACCTTTCCTTATAAAATTGCAGCTTCTTTCTTTAAAATGTGCCTGTATAGTTTGTTGAAGGAGATAAACATGACATGTGCCTATCCAGACGCCCTTGGATTTAATTAAAAATAACGGAATATCATATATAAATTTAGTTTAATTTAAGTTAACAGATCATAATAAAATTAAGACACCCAGTAACAAATGTTTAGAAGTGAACCAGTAGCACATCATCACTCCTTGTGTCATCAACAGTGTGCTCTGGATTATAAGTACTCCAATTATCTCAAATATTCTTTATGTATGTATCTACTTTACATTATATATACACATGCATGCCATAAACGTGTTTATACGGTTCTCAAATATTCTTTCTTTCTGCCACTTCTCATGGTATTCCCCAAACCTGTTGCTATATGTACTGTTGTGTGTGTGCGTGTATATATATATATATATATATATAGTACCCATTTCATATCTCTAGCTATTATCAAACGCTGAATTGTATACTACAGGAAGCTTGAAGCACATGGCGCCTAAGATTCATCCATCCACTTCCCTTCAGTCTTCTTCTGCTTCATCTTCATCCTCATGCCATTGTTGTTCTTCTTCAGCTTATATCACTTCAAAGATTGAGACCTTCACTGTATGGATGAAATCGCTAGTTATGCAAGCGAATGGCTGCACGGTTTATAATTCTGATGGTGAAATTGTTTATCGTGTCGATAACTACGAAAAGAAGGGCAGCAATGACGTTTATCTCATGGATCTCAAGGGCAATGTTATCTTCACCATACTTAAGGTATGATCTATCATTTTTACAGCGTGAAAGGGAAAGATTTATGTCTTCGAATACTGAAAACTAAGTAAGTTGAATTCTCTTGTTCAACAGGAACAGTGGCCTTTCGGTCAATGGAAGGGCTACAGATGCGATGGCTTTGAATCAGAAAAGCAAAAACCTTTCTTCCAAGCAACAAAGAGACGTGTGGATTTTTTAAGTGGTGATTTATGTTGTCGAGTCATGCCGGGGTCCAAGTCCAAAACCGTGTATTATAAGTTCGAAGCCTCAGCTGGGAAAATCGCATTCAAGATCACAAGCAGCAATGGATCACTTGTTGCCAGGGTGAGCCTTGCTCTCTGCTAACCTGTTTTTCATTTCATAATCTTCTTAATAATTGTTAACTGATACATAATTTTGGTAACTACAGGCTGAAAGAAAGCAGTCATCTTCAGGAGTGGCACTGGGAGAGGATGTACTCACACTGGTGGTTCAACCAGATGTGGACCATTCCTTCATTATGGCTCTGGTCACAGTCTACGGGTTGATGCGTCAGAAATTGTGAAATGTTAGAATTCAAAAACATAGAATTCCGTATGTCTAAAAAGAAATTCTTTTCAGGAAAATGAAGGTGGAAAAGATTATCTTGGCAAGCTTCTATACCCAAAACGCGTCAACTTTGCGCATGTATAAATGTCTTGTTATCAAAAGATTCCCCCAACAACTCTTCTATTTTGTCAGCCAATGGCAAAGGCATCTTTTTGGTCAGGAATAGACCTACTTCCACTTTACACGACATTTTGCTTTCTCTCTTTTTCTTTTTTCCTTTCCTCTTCCCGTTACCTTTTAGTTGTTTTTACATATATACAATCATGTATTGTCACGGTTTAAATAGAAGTCGATAAATTATTTGACTGATCGACACTTTCATCTACCATTGTATGATCCAATATTAAAGTTTCAATTCATAATTTGATTAAATAAATCAAACATAACTCTAAAATTTACTTTTCTTATTCAATTATAAAATTCTTTTATATTAATAAATTAATATTCATTTTCTCTTTCTCTTCCATTAACTTAAAAGAATAAAATTAAACTCAAACATAACATTGTCAATCATAAAGTTATCTTACCTACAATAACAACAACACCCAATCAGAATTCTAATAAAATGCGGGATCTGAAAAGTTCTAATAGTACTTAGTTTTATCATTTCATATTACAGAGACTACTTCCGATAGACACACTTATAACGCAAAATGCTAATAATATAAAATATAAATACATACGAATAAATAGAAATATAAAAAATATAAAAATGCAGTGCAATACATAATAATCTACATATTAAATGTGGTAAAGATCAACAATAAAAGATACAATAAGTAAATAAATATACAAACTACGAAAAAAGACAAGTGCAAGAATAAATCAAATCAATCATCACAAGAAAATAATTAGCCTAAGTAATAAATTGTTTAGGCTAAAAAATTAGGAGGGATGTAATATATTTAAAAGACCTAAGAGAATGAGAATGACTTCTCTAAGAGAGATCCTTAATTCATATCTTAGTGCGTCAAAGCATTCTATTACGGGTCATATCTTCAACAAGTTTCAGTAGTGTCATATCATTTTTTGTCACTTCTCTAGTTCTTCTTAGGTCTTCCCTTTTTTTTTCAGTCTCTAAATACTATTTTTCGCATTTTCTCATTGGAGCATTATTGTGCTTCCTTTTAACATTCCAGAATCGCCTAAGCCTCGTTTATCTTAATTTTTTATTACTATTAGCCATCTTTAATTTGTCTCTTTCAAAAACATTCATAATCTTATCTCTCCTAGTAAGATTACACATCTAATGAAGTGTCCTTATCTCTACTACCATTAGCTTATGACTATGCACTTATTTGATGAGCCTATACTCCACCCCATATAACATAACCGACCTAATCGTTAAATGATAGAATTTACCTTTGAGATTAATTGGTATCTTCTTGTCATACAAAATTTCTTATTTCTCTATTTAAGCTACCCTACTTTGATACGGTGGATTATATCTTCATCGATATATCTAAAACATTTCTTTTCACTTAATTTGTAAAAGAATTATTCAATATCAATTACCATTAACAAAACAACAAAAAAGTAAAATAAAAGAACAATTAGCATAATAGTGAAATACATATGCACATACGAAGTACTTAATTACCTTTATTTATCTTTCTCTACTCTTTTTTTCTCTTTTACTTGTCCTTTTTTCTTTTTTTACCATTTTTTTACCATTAGCTTTTAAGTTTTTCTACCTTATTATGTAAGTTACTTAGGTGGGATTTTCCTACCTATTGTATCGTCCCTTTATAGATTATTTTTAGCAACATTTTCGAGTTCTCTTATTTTGTAATCCTCTATTACTTTCTCTCCTCGTTCTCCTTATCCCATTACTCAGCTTTTCTTATTTTTTTCACTAACCTAAGACACCTATGAACTAACTTCTGCTTCTACTTTCATTCTCAACTTTACTGATTAAGCTTCCCTTTTAGGCAATTCCTTTATTGCTATACACAAACCAAACACCATTGCTTATTCTGGTCCTCGTCTAGCTACTTTGGTGCCTCAACTTCATTTTACCCTTAGAAATGTAAATGCCCTTTTTGGTCCTAGCTTTCCAAACCTTGCTCTTCAGTCACTAAGGAGAAGTTAGAAATAGGTTGTAAGAGACCATAGTTTTTAGAAAAAAATAAGATAAATTCCTAGTATAATGGATAGTCATATCCTCCATGTTTCACTTCCTTTGGAGGTCCTTATGGCAAGAGTCGTCAGATGGAAAACCTACTTGGTGGACTTCTTCACTAGCAAAAGACTTCCTTTTCTCCTGGTGTAAAAATCGATAGAAGTCAACTGGAGAATGTTAGGGCTTGATAAAATTCTTATAAATGAAGAGTTTTTCTTTATTTTTTAGCCTTCAAAGCGAAGCTAGCATGCAAAAGGTTCTGAGATTGGGTCCATGGCATGTCTAAGGAAAACCATTTTTATCCTAAAGATGGAAGCATAAAATGAAATTGGATAAGAAATACCAAGTGCATCCTTGCTTGGATCAACTTTCATAATATTCCTTCTAAATATTAATCCACTACAAGACTGAGCTATCTTACATGCTCTTTGGGAGAACCAAGTTTTTTAGATTAAAGCATAACAAGGATAATAAGAATGTGTTATGTAAAAATATGTTTGAAAGTGGACATGAAGTAGAATTTACCCAATCCTTGAAACCAATAAGGTTAAATGATGAAGGGGGTCTTGAAGAGTTTGAGATAAAGCTCTCATACTAATAAAACCACCATTTCTCAGGGATGAGAAGAATGTGTTGTGCAAAAATATGTTTGAAAGTGGACATAGAGTAGAAGTAACCTAAATCCTTGAAACCAATAAGGTTAAATGATGAAGGAGTCTTAAAAAATTTGAGATAAAGCTCTCATACTATTAAAACCAGCCATTTCTTAAAAAGGAAGATTTAAAAGCCAATAGGTAGAACTTTATAATATGAAAATTTAGGTTTAACAATGTATTTTGACATAGAGGACAAGAAATATGGATTGGAACTTGAAGAAGAATCTCTAAAGAGAATGCTCATAATGAAAAATAGAGAAGAATATAAGGGGGAAGTTGAGACCTTATAACCCATAACATAATAGACAACTAGGTATGAGGTTAAAACTGGGGTCTATATATCTCAAGAAATAGATAAACTTATGATGAGAATTGAAACCACCTGTTTAGATGGAACTAATCCAAATGTGTAGAATAGTATGGCAAACTTAAAAGATAGTTGTCATGTAATCATGCACTCTGCTCTTGATGAGGAATTTATAAAGGGATGTGACAAATCTTCAAGCTTAGTGACAAAATCTATAAAGAAACCCAAAAGGAAACCTAATAATAAAGGGTTTTAGAACCTTAGTTCTCTAACATGATCATTATATGAAATTAGAAGGGCATGAATTATCTAAAAGATAATAAAAGATTAAGGATTATTATTATTAAAGAAGCCAAAGCTGGTTGGATTATCATAAGCAAGAGTAAAACTTGATAAGCAACATAAATGTAAACTTTTTGATAAGAATTGAAAAATTATATGGAACCACCAAGCTCATCATAATGGAGGGATCTTAATAACCTATCACTAAAGTATAACCAAGGTACATCATACTTTTAGCTCAAATCAGTTTATTCTTCTGATGGTTAATATTAATCCAAACCTTTATAGAATTGATATAATTTTTTACATATGGAGCTAATCGTGAGTTCATAAAGAATTCCCTATAGTTTAACATCTTAACTTTAAGTTCGTTAATAAGAGACCAATAAGTGACTTTAACAATGCCATTCTAGCTCAAGAGGCCAAAGGTGAAAGGATTACTAATAAACTAAGAAATGATACAATGCTCAAATGTATTATTGATTAAGTTTGACAGACTTAAGGTTTGAGGGATCTTATTTCACATAGAGCAACAAAGAAGGGGGAAGTTCGATTATAAGGAAGAAGTTAGATTGAGCATTGGCAAATCCTCTATGGTTCTTAAAATTATCCAATAGAAGTTCTCTTTTCCACCCTTTTTTATGTTCTAACCACTCTCTCGTCAAAGTAAGTTTTAATGTTAAAAAAACATAGTAAAAACCAAATTTAGATTCATCAGCCTTGTTTCTAATTTAGAAGCGTTTGAAGAGACAATCAAGACAGTTCTTAATGATAAAGTAGAAGGCTATAAATCTTACAAATGTGTTAGGAAACTTAAAGTTGTTTAAGCGAAGATAAAAAAACCTTTATCAAGATAAGGATATAGACACAAACTCTTACATTCATAAATTAAGAGAAAACTTAATTGCAATTTAAGATGCAATGAAACTTTAACATAGGAATGTGGATCTCAAAGCTTATAAGAAAATGGATCTTTCTTGTTATTCTCAAGCTATATAGAATTACCACTCATTAATAAGATAGAAGGCAAGTGTTAATTGGCTAAAAGATGGAGATAATAACACCAAGTTCTTCTATATTGCAAATCTTAGTGGAAGGAAAGCCAAAAAAGATATGTTCTTTAATAAAAAGTGATGAAAACATTATTAGAGAGTAAGAGGAGATTAAAAAGGTGTCTATAGATTATTCAAGTACCTCTAATAGTTGTGGTTCTCAAATGCAGGCAATTAAGGCATTCATCCTTATCTCTTAATAGTAGGAGGAGGAACTTACAAGGCCTTTCACTACTTTAGACATTAAATAACTTTTATTAAAGATGAATCAAGATAAAGCTCCATATCCAAATTGATTTAGTGGATTCTTTTTTTAAAATCCTAAAATCTAATAGGGACATGATATTAACTATGGTATTGGAATTCTTTGTAGGGGTAAGCTTCTTAAAGAATTAAACAAATCATTTGTTTTCCTCATTCCTAAGAATTTGAATGTTAAAATTCTTAATAATTTTATATAGACAATTTGTTACCAAAAAGGCATTAGCAGATTTACTTGATCTTATTAACGTATACCACGAGTTCTTATTATATTATAGCATATAGCTTATTTGTAGGCTAATGAACTCTTATTTGGAGGAGTATAAAGGAGATAAAGGTTGAAGACAAGGACGAAGTTACTATTTAAAAAGAGAAAGAAGAGAAGAAAAATGAAGATGAAGAGGAAGAGCCAAATAAAGTGGCTATTAAGAAATTATAAGCAGTTAAGTATAGAGAGCTCCTACTTTCCACAAAACAAATCATTAGAATCAATTAATGATCTAGGGAGTTTTATTATTCCTTATTATATTAATAGTTTATTACTAAAAGGGTGTTAATGGATTTACTTAGGATTATTAATTTGATACCATATATCATTATATTGAAATATAAGTTCTGTTTTCAGGAGAATGAGCTCTTATTTGGAGGAGTAGAGAGGAGCTAAAGGTTGAAGAAAAGGAGAAATCTACTATTTAGGAAGAGGAGAAAGAGGAAGAAGAAGAGGAGGAGGCAAATAAGAAGGAGGAGGCTATCGAGAAATTATCAATAGTCATCTTAAGTTTGAAGAGCTCCTACTTTTCACAGAATAAATTGTCAGAGTCAATCGGTGATTTAGGGGACTTTATTATTTCTTGTTATATTAATAGCTTGTTACTAAAAAGAGCATTAGTGGATTTACTTAGTCTTATTAGTTTGATATTATATGTCCTTACTATATTACATCATGTTGTCTATTTGCAGGTTAATGAGCTCTTATTTGGAGGAGTATAAAGGAGTTAAAGGTTAAAGAAAAGGAGGAAGTTATTTTTTAAGAAGAGAAGGAAGAAGTTCAGGAGTTAAATAAGGAGGCTATCAAGAAATTATTATCAAACATATTAAGTACAACGAGCTCCTACTTCTCTCTAAAAAAATTGTAGTTAATTGATGATATAGGGGGTTTTATTATTCCTTATTATATTGATGAGTTGTTACTAAAATGGGCATTAGTAGATTTACTTGGTCTTATTAATTTTATATCTTATTTCCTTATTATATTATAGCATGTGGCAAATTTGTAAACTAATAAGCTCTTTTTTTTGGAGTAGAAAGGAGCTAAAGGTTGAAGAAAAGTAGGAAGTTATTGTTTAACGAAAGAATCAAGAAAAGAAAGAGCTCAATAAGGAGGTTATCAAGGAATTATTGATAAATATATTAAGTAAAGAAAGCCCTACTTTTCTTAGAAAAACCATCAATAGTCAATTGATGATATAAGGGGTTTTATTATTCCTTATCATATTGATGGTTTTTAGCTAAAATGTACGTTAGCTTATTTACTTGTTCTTATCAATTTTATATAATACATCCTTCCATCATATGGCATACTTGTAACCTAATAAACTCTTATTTGGAGGAGTAGAGAGGACCTAAAGTTTGAAGAAAATGAAGAAATTATTGTTCAAGAAGAGGAGAAAGAGGAAGATGAAGAGAAGGATCTAAATAAGAAAGCTATCAAGAAATTATTGACAAACATCATAAGTACGAATAGCTCCTACTTTGCATAGAAAAAATTTTCGAGTCTATTGATGATCTAGGGAGTTTATTATTCCTTATTGTATTGATAGATTGATACTAAAATGGGCATTAGCATATTTACTTGATCTTATTATTTTAATATCATATGTCCTTATTATATTGCAGTATATGGCCTAGTTGTAGGCTAATGAGCTGTTATTTAAGAAGACAAGTAAAAATAAGTTGCTGATTATAGATCCAAGTCGAAGCAGAACTTGCTAAAAATTCTAAGTAAAAGACTCATAAAGAAGCAATGGTTAGGAGGTAACCCAATAATTAGTGTTTTTATTTTGATTGAGTAGCTTATAGGATTTTTATTAGTTTTTTAGTTATTTTCCTAGTTCTACTCTTATAGTTCTAATTTTTGTGAGTTGACATTTGATGGAGTTTCGTAAGTTATAAAGGTAACATCATCCTGATATATTAAAGTAGAGAAGATTTGACTATCATTAGACAATTGTTAATGACATTGGACAAGGCTAAAAATCTTTTATTATCAGGGAAGTACTAGTTATCCTCACCTCTTCCTATTATTATTCATGTGTGGTTTATACGTTGAGGATAATATACAACATAAGTGTGGGGAGTTACTTAGTAGTCAAGCTTGTCAATTTTGTTATAATTATCTTAATAATGAATAACTCAGGAATTAAAAAAATGTTGATTAAGATAATTCATTTTTATTTAGTTATGAACATGAATTGATTTAATTAGGAAAGTAGTTATAATTTTTATGATCAAGTTGATTTTAATTATTTTATTCATTTTGATAATGGATACTTGATTATATAATAATAATTTGTGTATAATTTGTACATATATTGAGTTAAATGTGAATGCTATTTTAGCATTTTCATTACCCTACGTAGAAAAATAAAAAAAAGGAAAAAAATAGTAGTATATGCATAAATGAGCTTAAATAATTTCACTCCGTTATCTTTTTACTAATAAAATGGTCAAAGCTAAAGAATGATACTAGTAGCCATTTAAGATAGTGATCTAAATGAGTATTTTAGGTATTTATGATATAGTGTTTACTATTATGTCAAAGGTCTTTGTGACTTTTCAAATAAGCTCTTAAATATTTCTTCGATGTTTGAATTATTTAAAGTTTCTAACATTTTTTTCTTATGTATGTTCACTTTATTCATTAACTGGAATGGTAGGAATTGAGTTAAAATTTGAAGAATTATGGAGTGAATTGGATTGATTTGTAATGTGATGCAAGTAACTATGTACTTAAATATTCATGTCCAATAACCTTTAGGTTAAATTAATGTGTGAAGTCTTATTTGTATGAGAAGTCTTCTAAATGCCACTGTCTTTATTGATTGTTATTAGTTTAATATTTTTCTAATTATTTATTTTTGCTGATTTGCTTTAGTTATTATTTTAAATGTGAATTTGATCAATCTCCATCACCATAATTTGTTAAACAAGATAATAAAAAGACAGTTAGTACTAGTAATTCTAGTTCTCATAAGATCGACCAATACTTGCTAATGTTAGCTATAGCCACGCTATATACTTTTAGTAAACATCAATTAGTGACCAGTGTCAAACATGTCTATGTTTTACACTTATAAAATTATAAAATGTAACAAACATTGTTACAAAGTAGAATAGGCACCAGAATTATAGTTTAGATACTTAAGATTTTGTTATATGCGTGTTATTTCCTTTTAGAAATTTAGTTTTTAGTTTTTTATTCATATAAAAGGCTTTCTTATTAATGTAATTAGGGATTTTACCATTGTTATTGATCAATTAAAAACCTTATGGAGGTTTCCTTCAATCTTTAAGAGTAACTCTCGTTTTAAGTTCCCTTAAAACTTGTGATCTTATATAAATTACTTTTAGCAATCAAACTCTAGAATCTTATTGCTCATTTCAATTTATATCATTTTTGTGATTTCATATTCATATCTTTGGGTCAAACTTATCTCGACAGAATGGTTCTTGGTTTCGTTCATATTGATTTCAGATTTCACTATTATTGTTGGTAATGATTGTATCTTTATTTCTATTTATCACCTTTTCCTATATCAAGATCCATATAAGATAGTTCTAGGTGATTTACTCATTAAAAATAAAATAATAATTGATTATTCTTAGTAATATGATTAAATATTTTACAAGCTTTTGAATGATCACTATCTAAGAAAAATGCATTCTCTTTTTTTCATCTAATTTGCTTCTATTGGAATATAGAATATAAGCAAAAGTGAAACATTCAAAACTTCTACAATAATTAATTGTTGATTTGCATCAACTAGATGCTTCTTTTAGTATCATATGTTGAATAGAAAAAGTAAGTAAGGCTTCTATTCAAAATATGGACACCCAACTGATTGTTTCTAGTTAAAATTCCTTTAGATTTTTTATTCTCGAGAAGAGACTTTGCACTATGTTTTAAATTAAAAAATTAATTAATACATCAAAAGTTTTACGCCAATGTGAGTCATTAGAGTAATTACAAGTACACTATATTAAAGTTACTTGGCATAATAGTTAAAAGGTTGTCCGTAAATCAACTAAGGGGGACACATGTATTCCTAGTGCATTCATTCCTACTGTAAGGCATACACATGCATTCCTATTAAATGTAACCTCATCAGTAGTCCATCACCTTCCATCTTTATGCAATCTTTGTCGAGGGTCAACAGTTGTTTGCATTGAGTTTCTTCTCCTTAGTTTTAATCTATGTTGATGATTGTATAATTTTTCCTTTCACAAGTGAGTTTCAACTCCTTGGTTTTACACTATAGTTTTACACTGCTGCTTCTCTTGCTAGGGCATATAGGCTATGGTAATTTTCCTTTTAATCCAATGGTATGCACAAAATTTGGCAAACTCTGCAAAAATATATTTAATACTATAATTTGTATATAACACCTTTACTAGAAAAAATATACCTCTTTTAAAACAAGAACATTAAATTTCTTAAGAACTTCAAAGAACTTATAGTTTTTGTATGAACTAAACTTATGTTTTTCTATTAAAATCATCAACAAAGGTAAAATTATGGTTTACTGATACTAAAATCTAGACTTATAGGCTTACACAAATTGGAATGTACCAATTCTAGTATCTTCTTTGCTTTCTATACCTTGCCTTTGGAAAATCTATATCCATGTTACTTGGTAAACATCATAATCCTCACACAAAACAAAAGGACCATCAAATTAGAAACCAACCTTTTTCTCTTTTGTTGAAGAGTTTCCATCCCTAAAAAATTCAAGTGGCCCTATAAAAAATGCCAAAGTCGTATTACATCTTTTAATTTCATAAAGAGACATGATTGCCTAATATTTTGCAAAAAGGGAACTTTGATTTTTTGACATGTTAAAATTTTCTATTGGGCCTAATTTTGGATCTTCGATCTACCATTTTCCATCCTTGATAAAAATCACATAGCCCTTCTTTTCTAAATAATACACGTTAAGTAAAATTGACTTCAAGTTTAGGGTATAAAGACATTAGAAATTGTCTTCATTAATTTGCCATTTTAAAATTTTACCTTTCTTCTTCATATAATCAAGACATGTGAATTATCTCCAAAGCATCATTGTATCATGGAAAGATTCTTCTAACACATTAAAAAATTGATATATCTCCACACATATAGCTGTTATAGGTTGTGTTCAAGTACCATATATTTACATGGTTGTCCTATTTTAGGTAGAATAATATTAGGAAGGTGATTTCCTCTTTAGATGTCTATGCCAAATTTGATCTCACACTATACCATTTGCTTAAGTTAATGCAAAATTCCAAATGATAATGACCAAACTTATGAAAATTAAAAACATTCAACTTGATATTATTTCTAAACCTAATAATCATTTTAAAATCAAGTTGGTGTTAGAGATTGGTTTTAATTTTCCGTCTCATCATACATGTGTCACTTGATAGAGTTTATTGCTTTATCACTATGGTTCTATACTTTACATCTTCTTGGATTGGTTTACCCTCTTATTCCTTGTCATTTTTTCTTTTTCCTTTCCACTAGCCATTATCATATCCAATGCCCTTGAATTAATTATTGCTTGTAGTGCTTATTCTTCATTGTCCTACTTAATGATAGTATTCTTATTTATTTGCAAGAATTTTGCACCTCATTTATATTGAGTATATCCAAATCATAAGATTTTTTTGGCTAACGAACAACATAACTAAACTTTTATGTCATTGATTAAAGTAGCTTTTCAATTATAGTCATATCCTCCATATTTTCATCATAGATATGCAATTTTCTTACAATTACCAATTTCTTAGAACAATAATCTACAAATGACTCCTTATTCTTTATCTGTAAAGTTCTAAACTCGACATAAAGATGTTGTAGTTGCTGCTTCTTTTCTCTTGCATTCTTTTGATATTTCTTCTTCATGGAATCATGTATTTGTTTACTTATAGGTTTATAGAGAATCATTTCTAAGATGGACTGGTAAATTGCTTGGAAAAGGTTTTTTCTTTTCTTGAGATCTTTCACCATTTCCCTTTAAGCGCTATCTTTACACATATGTCAGGGTTGTTCCTTCAACTAGTTCTACAAAACCATTTTTAACAATGTACCAATTAGGGTTGGCAATAGGAAGGACTAAGTCCAAAACTACATGTGCCTAATCTAAATCCCTTTACAATCGGTTCAAATATGACTTGAATCTTAATTGAGCTTATCTCATGCTGCTTAAGTCTGAGTCTAATCGAATTTGAAGTATGCTTAAAGTTCAAACTGTTTAACTGTCCACCTGTTCTAGCCAAACCCATTAAAGCTTTAATTCATACTTATCATCATTGACCCCTCTCCTTTTCCAAAGATTCAAACTTTCTTCCTTTAGATAACAATTGCATTATAGTTCGACCAACTCCTTTTATTGCTCCCATTTCTTGGCAAAATCAATTAACCCCTCAATTCTAATTGATAAGTACCAATAATAGTCACAACAAAATATAGATAAATTGGAGAAGACAAAAATGGAGATTTGAAAAAATAAAGATCGTATTGTAAGACCCTATTTGTAAGATGAAACTAGAAAAGTTGGAGGGCCTTTGGTTTATTATCATGTGATTCAATAGCTTTTAAAGCCTTTCATCTCCTTATAATGGCCTAGCTACTAATATTTGTTAACAATAAACAAAGACAAGTATGACGATTGAGAGAAGATAATAGGAAGCAGTTGAATTAAGGATAATTAATATAGAAGTCAAGCTTTATACTAAGTCAAACCATGAAGCTTAAGCTCTAGTCAAGTTTGAAGATAAAAATTCTTTTATATATAAAAAGATTAAATTTGACCCTAAATCTTATTAAATTACATTAAGTCTATTAACTTATGGATATGTTAGGCTGGGGTGGGTTTGGGCCCTTTTTCCATTTCTAGTGCCTAAGAAAATTCTCCATTAACATCCTTAAATGATCTTAGCAAATAACGAAGCACAAGGAATAACAAATTGTATAAAAGCAATTTTTAGTAGCCAAATAACGAATATCTCACAAGTATCAAGAAAAAAATTAATGTTTAACTTTCTGTTATGATGACTCTAATACTAAAATCATTAAACAAGAAGGACATAGAAAACAACCATGATATTACACCTTTATTAATAGAAAATATTTCAAATTTATGCAAAGAGATTGATAATAAAATACATAAAATCATATCCTAACCAAACCAAAAAAAAGTAAACAACTCAAGAATCAAATTTGATTCATAATTACCCTTTTTAGTTGGTAAAGCAAAGCAAACTATCTAAGAAACTTTGATTAAAATATTATATATATACATATATATATATATATACGTGT
>JANZLD010000237.1:58144589-58167167 GCA_026413575.1 Erythroxylum carthagenense
AGATGCTTAAGAGCTTTTTCTCTTTGAAAATAATTTAGAATTTTTTTAAAATTATATATTTTTACATATATGTATTAAAATGCAAGATAATCAAAAGCAAGGTTTTCAACTATATTTCAAAAAATGTGGATTAAGAAGCATAAAACCTATAAAAGTGCACACAAAGACAAAGTAAAGTATAAACAATTAGGAATAGCAAAATTATGAAGGAAAAGAAACAAAATGTAAACTGAAAATCATTAAAGAAAAATCTAACACAAAAGAGAACCCAAGTGAAAGGAACTAAAGTGTGTATTTGATGTATTGTGGACATTTGCAAGTAGGCACGCACATGTCTATGTAGTCCAAGTTGAACAAGGTAACACATGCAAGATTTGAGAGTAAGGGTGTTCATCAGTGACCATCTACTGTGGGCAGGGATATCCTGTTCCATATTCTTATTCTGTATAAGCAAGCGCTTGTCATCTTGTTTTTGTAAACTGTGATTTATTGTTAAAAACAGTCATAAAGCCAGGCTTTTATTTATAGTTTTGGAAGTTGGGTATCAGAAACTTTTGTTCCAATGCTTTTTCATGTTTGTGATTTTTTTTAAAATCATTTTCTGATGATTGTGCATATTAATAATTAAAACCTAAACAAGCAGCCTGTTCCAGGATCCTTTTAACATTGTTATGAAAACACCACCTACTCACTTTTTTTCTTTGTTTCATAAACTCACATGTGATTGTTACTTCAGCACTGAGACTGCCGTTTAAAAAGTGTACATGGGCTTCAAATGCATCATGATGGATTGAGTTTGAACCTTCAGCGTCGGCTTACAATCTTAGCGAAAAAAAGAGAAAAAGGAACACAAAAGATTATAAACAAGAACATAAAAATGGTTTGATGTCTGGACTAAGAAAAAGTTCAATGAATACAATTCATAGAAACACGTTCCGTACATACGCAGCCTTGAAACTTTTCAACAAAAAGAAAAAGGAATTGGAGGGGGAAGAAAACTCGTAACTACATGGTTGCTACTTAATTTCGTATAAATTTTTTTACAAAGTAATTATTCACTCTAATGAAACTGTCAAGTCTTGGTTTTCTGATTGGTACATCACCATTTTTTAACTATACACGGTATAGGTTTCAGTACCAAGGTCAAACGCTTAGATCTTCTTGGCATTCTTCAGGTTTCGTAGTGACATTACAAGCTTCTGTCTTTCACCTTCTACCTCTGCAAACTTGAGACTTATTTCTGAATATCTCTCTTGCATCTCTTTCAATTCACTTTCCATTGTTCTGTTTCTCTCCTTCAGCGATTCTAGTTCGCATTGCAACTCATCGCTGTCCACATCAATATCAGTAACGTCGGAGTTTCCCTTCTCTTTCTCGGACAAATCAGCCTGATTACTGCAACAAAAAATTAAAAGTCACCAACTTGGTGGAACAAGGTTATGGATTGATTACGGTAAAGTAATAAATGCCCTCAAATCATCTCCTTTAAATGGATTATAATATATAAGAAATGAAATTCTAATCAGTAGTAGCTTTTTTCCTTGAAATTGTACCTCTCAACCAGCAGTATTCCATTCCCATTGCTCGCATTTTCATTGGAGTTTGTTACGGTGTCAGCTTTAAGCAGACTTGGAGCATTTCCAATTTTCTCTTCGACAAACTGCAGCAAAATGCTAATAAATTATAACAACGTTTGTATGATTAATTGATAAGCCAGTGATGATTCATATCAATATATCAGGGTGCTTGATCCAAACAAAATTGTCCAAGAAAAACCAACTGAAACTATTACCAAGTGCATAGTACGTAGTGAGGTTGTTCAGCAAGAAATAGGTCGTTCCAAAATGGTCTACTGTTATACTAAGTACATGATTGGATAATTTTCGTGGGGCCAGTTCAAGTTGCTTACAATCACCCAGATACATGACCATATCAACTATCCTAGAGACTTTCTGGACTAATATGCTATTATAGAAAAGGCTAAATAAGAAGAAACTAACCTGGTGGTGTGGGTTACTGCACAAACTTGCATCGCTCTGATTGAGTTCTTCAACTCTGCTCTCCAGCTCTTCGATTATTCTTTTGAGTTCTCTTTCCTTCTCTAAAAACGAGAGTGTAGAGGTTTCTAAAGCCATTTCTTTTAACTTAATTTGCCCCTGTTAGACACATAACAAAATGAAGAGTTAATCGTCCTGTAAACTGCAGGCTGCAACAAGTCTAAGTCAATTCTGGAAATTTACGTGAATTCTCCAGGAAGGCTATAGTCCATTTTGAGAAATTCTGACCAATTGGATTAGTGTTGTAAGTTTACCTCAAGCAATTTTATTTTCTCCTTAAGGCTTGCAACCTCTTTGGTGCCATGAAAAACTGGAGTAGACTTGTTTCTTGGAGTTTTTGCTCCATCAGAAAATGCTGCTCGTTTGTTGCTTTCCTTCAGCTTCTTCTCCAGACTTGCTAAAGCCTCATCTTTCTTTTTAAGCTCACTCTTCAATTGGAATACTTGCTTTCTGAGCTTTTCTTTCTCTTGCTCATCCTCAAACAGAGCATGTTTCAAGTCCTTACACTGAACTCTAAGTGCTTCCACCTCTGCTTGTAGGAGACTAACTGATGTCTCTTTTTCAGTGTTGAGACGTTTGATCCTATTTAACTCCTCCATTGACTCTTGCGCTTCTTCTTTTAACAAAGCCATTGCACTTACAACTTCATTTCTTTCTACGTTTCCTCTTTGCACCAGGGTCTCAGCATGCTTGACCGATATCTGCATCTGTTCAAGCTCAACTCTCATATTTTCCAATTGTTGTGCTTGTTCAGAGAGGTGATTTTTGTCCATTGTAAGCCTTTTAACCTCATCCTGTAGCCTTACGATCTCGTGGGAAAATGCACCAGCATGTTCTTCCTCTTGCTTCTTTAGGAGCTCAAGCTGCTTGGATTTATCATCAATTTCCACCAACAGTTTTTCAATCTGATCAACTTTGGAATTTAGCTGATCCGAGAGTCGATGCACCTTTTCCTCATAGTTATTCGTAACTGATTGGATATCCTCATCAGCTTTCTGAAGCATTCTTTCTAGTTTTATTTTATGTGCACGTAGTTCATTAGCTTCTGCTAATGCTTTCATAGCCACCTTCTCATTCGCATCAAATGTATTAGCAACTTGCGTGGACAGCTTTTTAAATTCTTCCTGTAGCTTCTCAGCTGTATTAGCATTTTTCCATCTGGTTTGTCGCAAAGCTTCCTCTGCTTGGATAGCTCGTTGCTCCTGTACAACTTTTGCTGATGTTACAGCTTCAAGATCAGCTTCAAACACCTCAGCTTGCTTCTCAAAATCTTCCTCCAGGCACTTTATATGGGTTTCAAGTTCTTTTATGGTGCTCAAAGCATCAGTGTACTCCTTTGACTGCTTCTGGAGGTCATTCTCCAAGCTCTCAATGTTGGCTTCTAGTTCATTTATGTTGGGGAAAGGGGCACATTCATACTGCAATTTCAGTTGTTCTTGCAGCTGACTTTGCTCTAATTTAATTGACATGTCATGGTTCTCTTGTTTTAGTATCTCATAATCAAGTGCAAGCTGTTCCAGTTGAATCTCGAGTTCATCTTTATCTCTCCTGTATATCTCTATTTCATTGCAAAGATCCACAACTTTCTGCTCTAGCACATAGGATTCTTTAACATCTCTGTGCTCCTTAACAAGCTCTTCAAGGACCTTCTGCTCTTCATCATCATCAGTCTCAATTCTTGACGTAGCATTCCCACTTGATGTTAGCTTATTTG
The DNA here is from genome assembly GCA_026413575.1 of Erythroxylum carthagenense. Classification (NCBI taxonomy): domain Eukaryota; kingdom Viridiplantae; phylum Streptophyta; class Magnoliopsida; order Malpighiales; family Erythroxylaceae; genus Erythroxylum; species Erythroxylum carthagenense. Next base: position 58,148,361 of record JANZLD010000237.1, read on the forward strand.
AAAGATCGAATATTTCCCTACTTTTCTGCTCCAACATTTCATCTAGATCTTTGACTGCAAGTATCAACTCAGCATTTGATTCCTGTGTCTTCTGCAGTTGCAATCGAAGATTGGCATTCAGATCCTTCTCATATGTCAGTTCTTGTCTGATTTCTTCCATAAGGGCCTTTGGATCCCCACCATCAAACTGCAACTTATTTCTGTTCTTTGACTCCTCCATTCGTTTTTGGAAGGCCTTGAGTTGTTCACACTCTTCCTTGAACGCATTTCTCTCTTCTTTAAAACGCATGATTTCTTTTGTGAGATCCTGGCCCTTGTTTCTCTCTTTAACAATTTGCTTTCGCAGAGTCTGCAACTCCAATTCTGACACATCTACCTGTCTGGCTAAAGCATCGAATTCGGCCTTTAGCTTTTCGATCTCAATATGTGAACCCTGTTCGGCTCTTTCTTGTGCAAGGATGCTATGAGAACTGCTTGTTGAGTCATCTGCACTTACTCCATGATCAGAATCTGCTGACCACTCACACTCAGATTGCTGATGTTCACCACAGAATGGATACAAAGCATTTCCCATTTTCTTATGGGCTGCTGAGGATTGGGTACGAGATGATAAGAAGCCATTATGATCTTGGGGAAGAGAATTATTTACTGGTCCAAGTTCTCGAGGAGTAGTGAGACCAGAGCTGCTCTCAGAACTTGACATTGTAATGTCAGATCCACTAGAGGCTCCATAACAACCATTTAATTCAGCGATTTTGGGGGTATTGTTAAGTAATCCGTCCTGTGAACAACGAAAAGTGTACATTTCATTTCTTGGATAAAAATTTTATAATGCTTAAACTAATGAAAAATAGGTGGAATGCAGAAAGAGAAGAAGGTAAAAGTACGATATGTATATACTCTATTCTCTGTTTCTTTTTTAATAAATCTTTTCTCATCCAAACAAGCTAAACTTGGGCAATGATTTCAAAACAATATAGCAAGCTTACCTCAGGGCTATGAGTCTTCAAGTTTTCTTCTGTGTGGCCATTGCTTAGAAGGGTGTTCAAGCTTCTACTATGAGGTTTCAAGTTTGAATCATCGGGTTCATTCATTTCTCTGTAAAAGCTCTCTTAAGGTCAAAAACTATAACAAAATCTATGAAGAAACCTCAAAAGCTTGAAAATAGTTACTAAAACATAAACCGCAAGTTACAAATAGTTACCTTTGATCAATGTCTGCCTGTAGCCTGTGAATGGAAACCTATAAAATACCAACATACAAAATCAAAATCTAGAAGGAAAATAAGAAAGAAGCTCCAAAGCATTATTTTGTGGGGACAAAATACGTGACAAACATAAATGTGAGAGAGAAAGAGAGATAACTTACATGCAGAACTATATTTGATTTTGAATTTTTCAGGGGAAGGGAAACAGTGGAAGCTTTTGCCGCCCATGCATAATTAGCAAAATCAACAGAAATTTCTCCAACCAAGTTGTTTTTTGGCGATCCCTATAGTAACCCAATAAAAGGAACTACTCATTGAAACAGAAAATTCAAAAGGAAAAACTGCCACATTCTAACCAATTCCTTACACTTGAGACAATGAAATGGTACATTCTCTCATTTATCTTGCCAGTCTTGGCATCTCTAACAAATTTAACCGTCTCATAGACCGGATGTTGCCATTGACAAGTTCCTTCTCGGATCACTCCCTTCTCTACTTTCGCTGTCGGCCTACCCACATCTCCAGGAACCACAGAAACCACCAATGTGTTCACATTCAATTCCGCCACCTACATTCACAAGTTTCACATTCATTTATACAATAATGCAATAACAGACTCCGAATTAATGCCAATAACTCTTCATTAAACTCTTTATTAGCCCCAAGAACAGTAATATGAAAACAAACTTATGTCTCCCTGTTGTGATTGTCACAAAAAGCTCCAGTCTTTCTAGTTTATTGACTAAAATTAGAAATTCTCCAGTTTCTCACAATGTCTTCAAAACCTTTCAAAGAAAGGGTTGAGAAGATCAACACATTCTGTTTCTAAACCAAAAATATCCAAAGTACAAAAATTGAGGACTACCTGAGTTGCGTGAAATTGTAACTTGAAAACAGCTTTGATCTTGTTCTTCTCGCTCCTCCATCTCGCCGACCGGAACATCTTCTCCACCGGAGCTCCACCCCAGCCAATTGAGTCAGTCACCTGAGCTCGTTACAAACCATCAGGAAACTGACCATTTCCCTGATGACTCAGAACCAACGCAAGGACAATGAAATGTTAGAAACTGCATGCACAAACAACAGAGGATTACAATCGCTGAGTGAATGCGAGTTGGGTGCGAGGCACGAGACGAGTGAAGAAGCTCCGTAGAAGGCAAGAAGATAATAAAAAGCGCAGATCTAAGAGAGAAGGGGAAGCCGTTAAATCTGTACCCTCTTTTTTCTCACTCTCGGACTTTGGAACTCTGTAACAGTCTTTTAAGAAAGTTATGTCACCTCTGGCGTGTTTTTTTATTAAAGGAAAAATGAGAGCATAAAATAAAAGTATTGAAGGGGAAGCTTCTATTATTTAATTAATTAGCTAATAATAAATATTTATAGTAGGTGAAGTTATTGGTTTGGGGCAAGTGGACAAGGAGTGCAGTGTAGAATACAAGGTGACATTTGGACATAGATGCCCCTTAGTAGTTGCTGTCTTGGTGGAGGTTACAAATGTCAACTAATTTAGGAAAAAGAGAAGGGAAGGCATCCCTTGTACAAATCTTGTTGTGTGCAGTGCTTGAGTAGAAAAGTTACAGAGGAAGTATGGGTTAAAGTCAAATCCCAGTTTTATTTTATGTACCCACCAAAAGGGGCATCTTAGCATTTATCACGAAGTTCAGATCTCCTGTTTAATATTACGATGTTTTATTGTGTTTAATAAATCTTAGCTATTTATTTATGTGAGTCCCGTAAAATAAATAGTTGAGATTTCATGAAACAGAATAAGGCAGAGTAATATTGGACAAAAGATCTTGTCTCTTTACCATATACCGTAAATTCATAAGCACAAGTAGTAAGTACGTACACTACCTCTCCCGTCAATGCCACATGAACATAATGAAAATAACAAACCCATAGGATAGCACTTGTAATTCAGATCACTAACTAATTAAAGGGAATGGAATTAGATTATTGGGTTTTATATTAACGAGGACTCGAGAACAAGCAAAAGCCATACGGTCAGCTACGACTACGACTTTGTTTAATTCCCACGAAAACGACGGATTAACCAAAAAGAATTCTTCATTAGCTTAAGTAACCTTATGCGTATGTTCTCACTTGTCCTGCGCATTTGTTGGCGGTATCAATCCACCGCCGCTTGTGGCCTTGGTCGGAGAGATACAGAAAACGAGCTAGCCAGGTGCACGAAATTACCAACATGTTTTGTGCTTTTCAGATTTTGACAATAAATAATATCTGCAAGAAGTTTGATTGCGATTGGATTTTGATAGCCGTTTTGCTTTCTTTGTTTACACTTATTCCAACATTGGATACTTCAATGCTAGCTTGAACATGATTAAGTTAACAGAAAATGAAAATGAAGGAAAAGAAAGACAAAACTATATGCTTTTCTTTTTTATATTATAAGATCAGAAATTGATGATGAGTTCCACTTCCCTATTCCAACTTCGTCAAAGATGAGCTGTTAAAAAGAAAGAGAAACTAACAAGAGGAGACAATGGAAAAGGGTTTGAGCTCTACTTCTTTTTCTTTTTTTTTTTTTTCTAAAGTGGAAATCTCAAACGCCCATTTGTAGAGCGATTACTATCTAGATAATAAAGTAGAGGATTGTTAATTAAGTTACTGTAGGTCAAGATTTTATAATTAATGCATAGCGACATGTATGCGCCTGGCGTTTGGTAATGTATGTTCGGTGCGGAATACATGAGAACATCGACGGGCCCGAAGTACGATGAATTCCTAACAGCTATGAGTTTGAGGGATGCCTGCAATTCAATAATTTAACCCAAATATCGCGTAGGCTGTTACCTCAGAAACAATAATTGACTTTATAGAAGAAACACAAGACCATCATCACTTTAAAAATAAATTTAGATTGCTCAAACACAAAATTATTTTAAGCCTCCAATGTTCTTCACTTCACTGACACTACTACTGTGATGTGCTTGTCAGGAAAATGACATTTGAACTCCAAGACCTAAGAATGTTGGCATGGGACTGGCGCAAATGTTTAAAGAGATGTAGTATTACTTGAATTTCACCCCACGCACAGGAACTCAAGGTAGGTATGTAACTTTGACGTTAGAGGACTTGTATGGTAAATACATATCTATTCCATAGTACGTGGGCAAGGCCAACAAGGATACCGGTGTTAGGGCAGAGGAGCAGTTGCTATCAGACTATTAGCTTAACTTGGCTTTAAAGCTGGTCATGGGTTGGACGTGAGGTGAGGAGAGCTTATCCTCCACCGTTGGATCCATCAACGACAGAGTATCCCACGTGAGTGAAGACGTGCATGTGGAATCAGCAAAACCCAAGATAGCTCTACCAATTTAACCGGTAATATCTAGCTTGTCTTTAATAATAGATATCACAGAGGTTCGCAACTGCCCCCTCTTAACTACCCTTGTAACTGGGGGTCCTGTTAAAGCAGATAGGTTTAGGTTTATCTGCTATGACCCACATTGCCACCTCTGCCTCTTTTCCTTTGTGTGTTTAGTGTTCTTCAATCTTCTTCGCCGCCACACACTGTATATGTGTGTGTGTATATATATAATCACCAAAGGAACATGCTTGGGAACTTTACAAAGTGATAATTAAAGATGGGATGGGGAGCATTGGTTTGGGGCAACAGAGTCATGTGGTAGACAGGTGGAGGATCTGTGATCAGTTGGGTGCCAACTGAGAAGTGTCCCAACTGAGAAGGGTCAGTCGAATTCATAAATCACAATCCAATCAAAACAATAGATAGGTATATTACTGTTGTATTGGATAATAAATAAGAGGAGTCATTTATATTCGATCATTTCTTCCTACATACTCGATATTATCAAATTTAACAATTTTCTGCAATCTTGTGAAGTAATGTCACTGCTACATGAACATAACTACAAATCCATGTAAGGTCTTTAAAATCTGCGCCTTGCATTCTTCCAGGATTCTAAAGTATTCTGTTGTAACAATGTTCAGTACTAAAATGTCAAAAAAATTTGTGACTCTGATATACAATCTTATTGAAGAATAGTTGCTTACTTTCAATGAGTAAAGGTAATCAATGATTTTTGTAGTTGTCGTGTACATACGGGACGGGCATAGCATGTTGTGAAACTCAGGTTAATTTTTACCAATAATTACAAATTTATCTTGAGTATTATTGCCTAGGTGAATAGAGTGTAAACGATTGTACTGAAAAATTACATCAAGTAAATTCCTAGAAAAGATTAGAGGGGTCACAAATGGTTTCACTTAAATCATAATCTCCTAGACAGAATTTTCCTATACATGTAATTTAATAGCACAATAATTCATTACATCCTACAATAGTTATTAAATAGGCAAATAAAGAACATCATAATTTAATGAGATTCAACCAATTATGTCGACTTCCTCGAATAATACTAAATTGATATTTCATTATTTTCAAGAAATAATATAAGTGAAATGCTACAAAAGAGATAAGGAAACACAATTTTTGGGGATGATTTAACTAAGGAGGAGAGGCTCCTTTTATGGTTTTAGAAACCTTTACTATTCCCACACATTTCTAATGTGAGATTATGGAATGAGCCACAATATTTGACCACTCAACAAATCTCTACCTTAGCGAATTCTACTTTTTTAAATCTCTCACAAAATTCATCTCTAGTAGTGTCTTCAAATGCACTTTACGACACCCATCTTCAATTTTTAGCAATATTGATCAAGTTCAAATATTATTGGAACTTGACCGCAATCATCACCTTTGTCAACATATCAGCGGGATTCTCAGTGGTCATAATCTTCTGAATTGTTACTTCATCTTCTTCCAGAATTTCTTGTACAATGTGATAACAAACACCGACATGCTTCGTCCTTGCATGTTAAACCTGGTTCTTAGCTAAATAGCATTCTGACTATCACAATGCACTTTGATGTTCTTCTGTTGAACCCCTAATTTACCAAGCAATCCTTGAAGCCAAATTGCCTCAATCACAGCCTCTGTAGTTGCCATATACTCTGTTTTGTAGTCGACAAAGCAACTGTTGACTGTAAAGTAGACTTCCAACTGATTGGTGCCTTTGCAAGAGTAAACACATAGCCAATAGTTGATCAACTTTTATCTAAATCACAGTTATAGTAGGAATCACAATATCTAGTTACACATTAACTCGCTTGCTTATCCCATTGAAATACCAATCCAAATTTATAGTGTTCAGAATGCACCGTAGAATCTATTTCATAACTTGCCAATGCTCCTTGCCTGGATTATGCATATACCTGCTCATAACCTCATCTGCTTGTGAAATGTCAGGCCTTATATACATTATAGCATACATCAAGCTATCAAATGCATTCACATACGATACTTTAGTCATGTATTCTCATTCTGCATCTTTCTTTAGACATAGGCATGGATTGAGCTTTACATGAGGAATGAGCGGATTAATAACATGTTTTGACTTTTCATTCATGCCAAAAAGTTATAGTACCTTTTTTAAATATCACCTTTAAGTCAACCACAGTCTCCCTAACTTTCTGTCTCTACTTATCTCTAGGCCGAGAATTTTCTCGACTTCACCCAAATCCTTCATTTGAAACTCCTGATTCTACTGAATCTTCAATCTCTGAATTTCTCTTTGATTCTTTAAAGTTATTAGCATATCATCAACATATAGGAGAAGATAGATGCAGGATCCATCTTTTAGCTTGCTAAAATACACATAGTGATCGTATTTGTTTCTCGTGTACTTTTGTCCCATCATAAACTTGTCAAATCACTCATACCATTTCCTAGGAGATTGTTTCAATATGTACAACAAATTTTCAAGCTTGCATACCACATTCTCTTTTCCAACAACTTTAAAAGCTTTTGGCTAAGTTATATAGATTTCTTCCTCTAAGTTTCCATGTAAAAATGCAGTTTTTACATCCAATTAAATCAGTTTCATGTCTAACTGTGCTACCAAAGCCAACAAAATTTGAATGGAGGAATGTTTTATAACTAGAGAGAAAACTTCATTATAATCAATTCTCTCCATCTAAGCATAGCCTTTGGCCACCAACCTTGCTTTGTAGCAAACATTATCCTTATCAGAAAATCCATATTTCTTTGCATATATCCATTTGCATCTAATTGCCTTCTTTCCCTTTAGGAGACTAGCTAGCTTCCACGTTTGATTCTTATGAAGGGAATGTATTTCTTCATTTATGCCTATCCTCCACTTATCTTCTTCTGAACTTTAGACTACTTCCTTATAAGTGGTAGGAATGTCATCAATTTCAATTGGAAATGCGTAAGCCACCATATTAACATAACAAGTAGGTATTTGAATGTTCCTTTTTTACTTTCTCAATGTTCGGTTCATACGTTCTGCCATCCGATTTTATTGTGGTGTATTCCTGACTGTGAAACGTCTGACAATATCTTCATCTTCACAGACTTTTAAAAATTGATAACTCTTGTACTCCCCACCATTATTTGTATAGAGACGCTTAATCCTTCTACTTGTTTGATTTTTCATCATCTTCTTCTATTTGAGGAAAACTCTCAGCACTTCATCCTTAGTCTTCATAATATACACCCATACTCTTTGGGAAAAATCATCAACAAAGGTCACATGATAGTGTTTTCCTTCTAAAGAAGCTATTTTGGAAGGTCCCCATATATCAGAGTGAACATAATCTAAAATAACCTTCGTATTATGGATTGCAGTGTTGAATTTCACTCTTTTCTACTTCCTTTTGACATAATGTTCGCAAAAGTCTAATTTGTAGGCTTGAACTCCTTCAACAATTCTTGATTTACTAATATCTTCAAGTATTTTTCACCTACCTGTCCTAAGCACATATGCTACAACCTAGCTGCTTCTAGCTCTTGATCATCATTAGAACCTACTGGTATTGTTCCAATAACTGTATTACCTTAATAATAATATAGGTTATTGTTTCTTCGAATTCCTTTCATTACCATAAGTACACCAGAGATAACTTTCATTACTCTATTTGCTTCATTTATAGTGTAGCTCTTTGATTCTAGGACTCCAATAGAAATGAGATTCTTCGTCAAACTTGGCACATATCTGACATCTATCAGTGTCCTGGTTATTCTATCATGATTCCTTAAGCAAATTGATCCAATCACATTTGTTGTGCAAGGATTGGCATTTTTTGTGTAAACAACTCTACCTTTTAGCTCTCTAAAATCATAAAACCAATCCCGATTGGGACACATGTGATGACTACAGCCTGAATTGAGTAGCCATGAACTAAAAGGGCTTATTGAGGATGTAACAACCAATGAAATAACCGAGTCTGTATCTTCACACTCAGCAATATTCAAATTTGCAACAACCTTTCCCTTATCAGGCATGTTTTTATTCTTTAGCTTTGGACAATCCTTTTTCTAGTGCCTTTTTCCTGACAAAAAGGTGTTGGACCCTTAAAATTTTTCTTTAAGTAAGCATAATTTAAAATAATTTTGGAGGTTTAGATAGAATAAATTTTGGAGTTATATCAAGGTTAGTAGGAATTGTTGAATGGGTAAGTGGAATTAAAGTGTTTATGTAAAAAAGATGTTCAAGGACATTTTTGGGAGATCACTTAAGCATAAAAGAACATAAACTTATAAGGAAGGGAAAGATGGACTTTTTGGGCTCATTAAGGGTAGAAATAGAAAAAGAATATGTTGTATTGCTTGTTAAGAGAAGAAAAACATGAATTGAAGAGGGAGAAGAGTGAGAAACGAGATTGAGAGAGAGGAAGAAAGGTTTCGGTGAAAGAATAAAAGAAGAGAAATTAAGCTTGATAAGGTAGGTTAACCATCTTTTCTTCTTGCTTTACTAAAGGAATGAGTTATGTTGTGGATGAAGGAGTTAGAGAGCAAAGAGGTTCTTGTAGGAAGAAGGTGGATTAGGAGAACTCAATTGATTCTAGGGTTTTGTAAACTAGATCTTAAATTTCTAACCTAGATGGGTTATGGGTAGGTTAAATTGAGTTTAATGTATGTTGAAACTTGTGATTTTTTTAAGTTTATAAATTTTATTGGAATGTTGTTTTAAGTGGAAGCTTGGTTGTTGTAGGAAACCAAGGGAATCCTACTAAAGAGCAAGGGGAAAGGCAAGCTTGACTTAGATTTTCGCAAGCTAATTAAGTAGGTAATGTATTTATAGTTATTGTGTAATTGGGCAAATTCTTACCTATATGTGTGTATGGGGTTTTGCTTGAAATTGTTGTGTTTGAAATCAAAATGATTGTGAAAATTTGGAAATGCATGATGCATTGTGATTATGTTATACCTTGAAAAAGGTTATGACATTTTGAATTACAAGAAAAGAAGAAAAGCATGAAAATATAAGAATATGATGAAATGAAAGAAGCACGAAAGTGCAAATTGTGATTGACTAAAATGAGCATAATTTGATTGTGTTTGGGCCAGAGAGGAGCCATTTCATAGTCACATATACGTTGACGTAAAGCCTTCTCCCGGCTACTTGTTGTTGGCCTACGAAATCCTAAAAGTAGATTTGTTTTGTTCACGGAGAAAACTTCGATTTTTTTGTTTTGTTCACGGAACCCTCAAGCCAATTGATGTACATTGCATCTTTAAGTGTTCAAGTAAGGTGCATAATAAAGTGTTATGTTTGATAGCTGAAGTGTATGCCATGTGTTTAAGTTGAGTTACATTGACACATGTTCAATTGCTTAAATAAAGGATGAATGCTAGAATTGCCAGATATACATATGCATATGCTTGAATAAGTGGCCAATCACTAATGACTATATGTATATTAACCACTGAGTTGTGTAACTTAACCCAATACTTTTTACCACTCCTCAGGTCCAAATCAAGAAGATCAGTGATCCTTGCAAGGCGTTTGGATAATTCCGAGAGAGTTAGCTCTTGTAATAAGTTAGTGGCTAGACTTTTGGTTTGCTTTATAAGCATTTTGAACATTGAGCATTCAATGTATTTTGTAATTTGCGTTAAGGTTTGTGACGTAATGTAAATTTAAAATTTCAGTCATGTATGAGCTTCAGTTGTCTTGGTAAATGGGTTTAGAATTGGAAAGTTCCCCATATGTATGTGTATGTTCCTATGGTAGTAATACATTTCGAAATCCAAGCCATTTTTCCTAGGTGTAGAAATCGTGAGCTGACTTCAGAGAGAGTTACTGGACTAATTTAGGTTCAATTAGTCAAGGTTGTCTTCTGGAAGGTTATAGCTTATTTTTGTAGCTTTCCATCGATATATAGTATAGGAACTTTGGACTCCGGAGTTGAAAGTTATGGTCTTTATAAGGGAGAAATGTATCGTCTGTAATGACATCATTTCGTTTGTGTTGACATCATTTCGTCTTAAGAGTTGCATCGTCTATGATTTTGTTTTGTCTGTCTTTTTGCTTCGTCTATCTTTTTGCTTTGTCTATCTTTTTGCTTCGTCTATCTTTTGGCTTCGTCTATCTTTTTGCTTTGTCTGTCTTTTTACTTCGTCTATCTTTTTGCTTTTGTCTGTATTTTGTTTCGTCTATATTTTGTTTTGTCTACTTCGTGGCATTCTTCTGCCTTCTTCCATATGTTGGCTTTCTCGTTAGGATTCGTCTGACCCTATCGTCTGCCTTCAAGATCTTCATGAAAGTGGTAAATCTTGGAGTCCTCTTTCAAACTACCCAAAGAACATCCTAATCCGATACCCATAAATGAGAGTAAATCCAAATATCCCCAAAACATGTTTAGTATAGTTGAGTGCAAACATTGTTTCCATCAAATATCTCCGAATGTTTGGGTTTCGGAAACGGGACCCAACAAAAGGCATATTCATCTTTGCTCAATTTGAGTCTTGACTTCAATCTGCCTTTCTTTCCTTTAATATGGCTCAGCGAGTGGCCTTTAACTACCAAAGCTTCTGATGCTCCACTTATAAGTTCTTCCTTTATCTTCTTTTTTAATTCATGACTGTACAAAGTAGTTGTAACTTCACTAAGAGATACATCAACCTTTCCATGAAGTAGAGTAGTTTCAAGAAATTCAAACTCCTTAGGAAGGGATCCTAACAACATCAAAGCCATAACTTCATCTTCAAATGTCATATCCAAATGCATTAAATCGGTAACTAACTAATTAAAACTAGTGATGTGATCATTTATAGTGGTACCCAAAACATAAGAGAAACGAAACAGTCTCTTCTTCATATAGAGCTTATTCTGACTATTTTTTTTAGGAATTTATCTTCCAACGCGTTCTATAATTTAGATGCAGAAGTTTCTTTTGAGAAAACATACTTTTGCTCTCTAAAAAGACACGTTCGAATTGTATCACTTGTTAAACGATTTATAGTTTTCTAATCTTTCTTCTCAACATCATATGGTTCCTTGTTTTCAATAGCATTGTGAAGGCCTCGGTGAAAAAGAACGTCTTGAACCTCACTTTGCCACATGCGAAATGACCTGTACCATCAAAAATCTCCATTGCAAATCTGGCACTTGTCATAGCAGTTCTTGCTAGAAGAGACGAGGTAGAGGCAGTCGATGTAAATGGTGCAGTCATATCTTTAATTTCTGTCATCTGTGCTACAATTTTTATTCAATAGCTATCAATACGGAATGACAATAGCCCAAGGAAAAATATTTTCTGATATAAAAGATTAGACCAAAATGCAACTATAGAACATTCTAAAAAAAACCTTGGCTCTAATACCAATTGTTGTGAAACTCAGGTTAATTTATACCAATAATGACAAATTTACTTTGAACACTATTGCCTAGGTGAATAGAGTGTGAACAATTGTATTGAAAAATCACACTAGATAAATTCCCAGAAAAGACTGGAGGGATCACAAATAGTCTCACTTAAAACTCAATCTCTTAGATAGAATTTTTCTAGACATGTAATTTAATAGCACAATAATTCACTACAACTATACCTGACAATAGCTATTAAATAGGCAAATAAAGAACAATAGAATTTAATGAGGTTCAGTCAATTATCCCTACTTTTTTAGACACTACTAAATTGATATTTCACTATTTTCAAAAACTTATACAAGTAAAATACGACAAAAGAGAGAAGGAAACACAATTTTTAGTAATGATTTAATCAAGGAGGGAAGGCTCATTTTATGATTTTAGAAACCTCTATCATTATCACATATTTCCGACGTGGAATTGTGGAATAAGCCATAATATTTGGTCACTCAACGTAGCAACTACCCCCAGGAAGCATTTGCCTACAAGTTATGCCAAAAATCTAAACGATTGATTTTTTCACTAAAAGAAAAAGAAAAGACTCAACGGTTAAATGGTCTAATCAATATTTATGTACCCAAAAACTTGCTAAATCACGGAAGTTCGAGTGCTCAAATCAAGCAACTTGAGAATCAACAGATCTGGTTTGCCACCAGCTATGCGGTAGATGAGAAAGCCATCTTGAAGCAGAGGTAAGAAGTTGAAACCTTAAAGATGTTGATGCATGTGGTTTACAGCCTATATATTGTCCAGAGAGAAGATGATAATGATTATCACTTGAATGGTCCCTTTCAACCTTTAAACTTTTTAACTGAGAAGGACCCTCAATCCTCTGATTCATCATTGTTTCCATTTTCATTCCTTAATTACCATCACTTGCATACTTTAGACTTGTGATTATTGATTCCCTATTAAGTGCGTTTAGTTGTAAGCATCATATTGCATTAAAAAGCAACCTTTTTATGATTATAATTAAGCCATCATCACTTGTAACAATGTCTGGTCCCTGGCAACTTTCTTGTTTCTATGTTTCCAATTAATAGGAAGAGAAGATTAAGCATCAAATCAATTGTGAAATCACAATCTTCCAAAGGGTAAAAGGCCGTTTTCCTATGCTTTGTGAGGAGCCGAAGGAATTGTATTTGCCTTATTATTTTGCAGACATTGTGAAATTTAGTAGTGATATCCACTATCACGCCACTCATAATTTGTTGGTGAACCAGTCGTTATATTTAAGAGATAATACATCTCCCTCTAGAAGAAACATCACGCTATTACTGCTTTTCTCCCGTACGCTTATTCCTTGAAACAAGAAATGGACATACGTCTTGTCTCAAATCGTAAGCCCTGCATCTATGGAAAGGTTTGCACACATTTAACTAAAGTATAATGTTAGCCTTCCTTATTTCTCAGACATACACTAACTTAAGTATTACCATGACATTCTTTCTGATAAGTCTACATCAACATCCCTACAAAATTCTTGGATCAAGAACCCAACAACAAAAAAACGCAAAGATGGTAAGCTCTCAATTCAGTGCAACGGAAGACATTACATAGGGTATAACCCATTTCTTTGTTTTCATGTGCTATTCTTTTCCTAAAGAGACCAAAGATCAGGTTTTTCCCTTGTCAAAGTTTAACTATTCCCGAGATGACAGAACATTTCCGCATCAGGTTGAGTGTAGAAGACAAAAGCAAGAATTGAACATGCGCTTCCCATCCTAGAAAAAGATACAAAAGTACAAGCATTATCTTATGGCCGTCTAATTGTCAGTTAAACTAGTTGCACATGAAATCACTCTTTAGTCTTTTAATAAGTTATGATATTTACTCAAGCCCCGTCCTTCTTCCCCTCAAACAACTACATTATGCAATTTTGGAGTGTAGATACATGATAGTTTGGTCTATAGTCTACCAAAAAATATTGGTTCACGTGTAGAAGAAAATGACTTGTATTTGGTAGGTATCAAACAACTGCATTACACACTTCTGGAGTGGAAATACTTTGATAGTTTGGTATATAGTCTATCAAAAATTAATGGTTCACGGGTAGAAGAAAATGATTTGTATTTGGTTGGTACTTAGCGTTTGATTTTGTTTCTTTTGGGTCACATGAAGATTAGAGTTTGGATGTTGTGTTAAAAGTTGAAAGTGTGATTAGAACTTAGTAGTTAGGAGGAAAAGACAGAAAAAAAGGGAAAGCCAAAACAATGATGAGCAAGCATACATGTGCACATGAGAGACAACAGAAGGTGGTCACGTGAAGATGAAGGTGATCGAAGGGGGATTCATATATGACCCCTCAGTCTCATCATCATCTTTTTATGCAGCTATGATGTCCATGTCCCCACACTCTTTTGTTACATATAGGGAAAAGGAGCAGCAGGAATGGATGCCAAGATTGCATGTTGCCGCCAAAAGATACCCCAGAAAAGGGTACATGTGTCACGTGACGAGGAAAATCCACGTGTCTCTGTCTTAAATGTGGGGTCATTACCAGCAGCAGCAGCAATAGTATTGTTGTGTCCAATTCAATCCATACGTCGCATAGCAGAGGGCTGATCTCCTGTTCATTTTCCCCTGTCCTATCCTGTCTACTTTGTATCTGAGCCATCCACTTATGTGAGTCTCACATGAGTGGATGGCTCAGATACAAAGTGGACAAGGTAGGACAGGAGAAAATGGACAGGAGATTTGAGGGGCGCATAGTAATGGTAGCTTTTATTTTCTATACAGGAAAAGGGCAAAAAGTGTAGGGAAGAAGATGCGTTACCTAGGCCAATTGGAATTGGAAATGAACCCAAACATTTGTCTTACAGTTGCACTTGCCAATGGTATTCAACTTTGCTGCCATTTATTGGGTTATGGCCCATACTAGCTGCAAAGATATCAGTTTTAGGCCTTTTATCCGATGCAGTCAGTCCAGATTTTGCAGAGCTTAACATATCGAGATTTGTTAGACAGATCAAGCACACTAACTTGTTAAAATCCTGACGTATGAAGAAAAAGAACAGAATGTGTAGTCCTGTCTACTCAATTGTGTTATATGATAGCAAACAATTTAACTTGTTAAAATCCTGACGTATGAAGAAAAACACACTAACTTGTTAAAATCCTGACGTATGAAGAAAAACAAGAGAATGTCTGGTCCTGTCTACTCAATTGTGTTATATGATAGCAAACAATTTAACTCAAATGATCGACTCCTCTGTATCTGAGGAGGCTCTAGATTCAAGTGGATAACAAATAAAAGTAGCTCAAATGTTGATAGAGAGAGTGAGTGAGTGATCCTCCCTGACACTGAACGGCGGTTAGACTGTGACACACCACACCCGTGCCGTATTGGTATGATCTCACCGAATCGCCGTCTACACAAAATAAATGCCCAGAAAATACCAATGCTCATTACCTTTTCCTTTTCCAAATCATCAACGATCAGCGTGTATTCCCCTTTAGTCTTTCCTAATTGTCACACTAAGTCTAGTGAACAGATTCTTGTCTTCTTTATTAGGTCCTCACAAAGATTACCGAGCCAAAGAAATAAAACTTCTTGAATTGGGAATTCATGTCAATTGTGTCCTCCCAACCTGCATGTTCTTTGAAACCTTCTTTATAAACACTAAAATGCGACGGCATCACCTCGAGTCCGTCTATTGAAAGCATCTAGCATTTCACCACTTCTTCCAATCCAATTCAAAGCTCTGCAATGTCACGAAACATGGGTCATTATGTTCTCTTCCTGCTCTTTCTCCTTGTCCCCTCAAGTGAGTATCTTTATATATAAAAATAAGTTCTTTAACCTCTCGCGACTAATTTCTTGTTTCTTATATTTTACGATAACAGATGCGCAAAACAAAAATTTGATCGGAGTGAACTTGGGCAGACTAGGGAACAATTTGCCATCTGCATATCGGTCAATTGAAATCCTGAAATCAATGAACGCAAGTCTCGTCAAGCTCTACGACGCAGACCCTGAGTTGTTGAAACTCTTGTCAGGTTCTAAAATCCGTGTCTCCATTATGGTCCCTAATCATGAAATCATCAACATTGCTTCCAATCAAACCTTAGCTAACAATTGGGTCCGCAAAAACGTCCTCACCTACTACCCTGAAACCAAGATTCGGTTCATTCTGGTGGGCAACGAGGTTCTCAGCTTTTATTCGGAAGAAGACAGACGAATTTGCCCCAATATTGTACCCGCAATGAGAAAGATCAAGAACTCTCTAAAAAATCATGGTATTCGAAACATCAAAATCAGTACCCCAGTAGCTATGGACGTATTAAAAACACCATTCCCACCGTCAAACGGAACGTTTCGAACTGATATCTCTCGCTCAGTTATCGTGCCATTGCTGAAGTTCTTGAATGGCACCAAATCATTTTTCTTCGTTGATGTGTATCCTTATTTTCCATGGTCCGGTAACCCCACCAACATGAGCCTTGCTTTTGCATTGTTCAAATCAAGCATTAGGTACACAGATCCTGGCAGTGGCTTGGTCTACACAAACCTCCTAGACCAAATGATAGACTCTCTGATCTTTGCAATGAAAAGACTAGGCTACCCCAATATCAGAGTAGGAATATCTGAGACTGGTTGGCCTCATGAAGGCGATCTTGATCAAGCAGGAGCAAATATCTATAATGCAGCTTCTTATAATCGAAACTTCATAAAAAGGATGACAACTGACTACCCAATTGGCACACCTGCAAGACCAAGAGAAGCAATACCCTCTTTTATCTTCTCATTGTTCGACGAAAACATCAAGGGGGGTCCAGGAACAGAGCGACATTGGGGTTTGTTGTACGCAAATGCGACGCCTGTGTACGACATTGATTTGACAGGGAAGAAGCTGCTGTCTGACTACAATCCGTTGCCTGTTCCTCACCGAAATGTGGCCTATAAAGGCAAGTTGTGGTGTGTGGTGGAGAAAGGAGCTGACTTGATGAGGTTGGAGAGGGCACTAGAGTTTGCATGCAATCAAGGCAATGGGACATGTGATGCATTGGCTCCAGGGAAAGAATGCTACGAGCCAGTGTCTATTACTTGGCATGCGAGCTATGCGTTTAGCTCTTACTGGGCAAGGTACAGGAACGAGGGTGCTACTTGCTTCTTCGATGGACTTGCCAGGCAAACCACAAGGAATCCAAGTATGTTTAACGATACTAGTTATGTGGATTATTTTGTGTTAACAATGCCTGCTTTTATGTGAAGATAGTTGCAAATGTTGAATTTTGCAGGCAGTGGATTGTGCCAGTTCCCGAGCGTGACTCCCTGAATATTGGCAACGAGTTTAAAGATGGTGAATGATGGAGGCTGAAGATGGTCAATCATATATAATTCCAAATCGTTTTTTCCTACAATTTTTCACCTCATAGTATGTAACTTCGGTGTAGGACGATCAACTACATATTATGTTCTAAAGTTGTAACTTTCCATACCTGTTCCTGTATTTCTTTCCACTACGTAAGGAATTTCAAAATTTTCAGCAATTTTGTGGATCAAGTCATGAATTATTGTCAGGGAAATAATACCTGTGCAAGTATGTTAGCTAATTTTCGTACACGATAATCAGCTAAGGAATTTCTATGCATTTTTGCATTTTTTTGCATTGAGTATGTAGACTGGAACATAGTCCTAGTTTTGAAGCTCACACTGTGTTTGGTTGTAGTCCTCATGGATAGGGACAGTGGACGGAGACACAAAATTTCCGTTTCTAAAGTGTTTGGTTTTATGTCTCGACTATTTTGTCCCCGTCTCAGGAGAGTAAGGACGGTGATTTTGTGTATCTTCACAGACTATGGTACAAATTTAATTGTCCCGGGACGGAAACAGCCAATTACGTACTTACCCCCATTTTATAACGTCGAAACCTATCACCATCCTCAACAACGTTTCTTCCAAAAAGCTTCACCACCGTCTTCTCCACCGCTCCTCGCACTGATCTGTGGTTCGTGGCCGCTGAGGTTAGTTTCCTCTCTTTTCGTTTGTTCTTCTGTTGTTCTCCCTGCGTTCGTTCTTCTCCCAACGCTCCTCCCTCTTGTCTCTTCTCATTCTGGATCTGTGGGAGTTTGATGGGGACATTTTCAGATCCGAAGTGCGCCCTCTTGTTTTTTGTTTTGTCTTTGTTCGGTGGGTCTTCTTTTCGATCTATGACATGGGGAGATTCTCAGATCCGAAGTTCCCCATTTCTTCTGTCTTGTTTTTCCTGAGACGGCTTTGATTGGGAGATTCTCATATCTGAAATTTCTTTCCTTTCTAGTCCCAACGCTCCTCTTTCTGGTCTGTTCTCATTGTGGATCTGGTTTCGATTGGGAGATTCACAGATCCGAAGTTTGCCCTCTTCTATTTTTTTGTTTTGTCTTTGTTCGATGGGTCTTCTGGTTCGGTGGTGGATCTGGTTTCGTCATTTGGAAGATTGATTCGATTTCTATTTGACGTGTCCTAGTTCAGATCTGATGTTTGTTTAATTTCTGTTCAGGTGGATCAAGTGATAACTACAAAAGCATTTGAAAAGGATAGCATATCAGGTTAGTGATGCTTTCTTCTAGTTTGGTCAAATGATTGTGAAATTTGTCGTCTGCCTGCATTTCTGGAATTCACAAGATAGGACATAAGACATTGTCGTCTGCCTGCTTTCTGCATTTCTGCATTTCTGTTCATTTCAAGAATTGGAATTCACAAGATAGGACATAAGACATTGTGTTATGCGGGAGAAGAAGTTACAATCCAAATGGCTTGTATTTTTTTTCACCACTGTTTGCATATAGGTGTAGCATGAGGTGCAAATTTCATACAGTGATCATTTATTCTCTGTTCTTAAAGCTTTTGTAATTGATCAATTACTTTTTTGTTTCTTGCTGAAATTATCTTGC
>JANZLD010000237.1:58240153-58254333 GCA_026413575.1 Erythroxylum carthagenense
TGCCAATTGCCACAAACACTAATCACCCAGTTAACACCACCAAGTAAATCAGTTGGCGATATGCAAATTAACTAACTCTACAATCGGGCCCTAATCGCATAATTTATTAATAAACAATGACAGTAAAACAGAAACAATACGAATATTATAAACCAAATAATTAGAACATATAGGTCTCACGAGTCAAAGCATAACAATTGGAATTTCCCGACTAAAATAGTTTAGCTACTCATAACGGAATTAAATAAAACAAGATTCTTGATTAACATAGTCTAAATAACAAGGAAGAGAAGAAAAACTAGAAGACAGAATTATTAAATGAGATCCCCCAAAGCTGCTGTCGTTTCTCCCTGTTTTTCCCCCACGTACGGCTCTTCCTCCTTCTATTAGAGCCTCCTAGGTTTTTGTATGAAGTGGGCCCTCCTTTCTGACCCTTCCCTTGGGCCTCACTTGACTTTGTCATAAACATGTTCAGCTATACTTGTAAGTCGACTTGTCTTGGTGTGTAAGTCGACTTACAGCAACGTTTTTTGTAAAACTTCATCTCCGTTCTTCGATAAGTCGACTTGTGCATTGTAAGTCGACTTGTCTTGGTATATATGTCGACTTACAGCAATGTTTTTCATAAAACTTCATCTTCGTTCTTCGATAAGTCGACTTGTGCATTGTAAGTCGACTTGTGTGGTTATTAAGCTGACAGGTCTGATAATGTAAGTCGACTTGTCTTGGTACGTAAGTCGACTTATGTGTGCTTCAACTTTTCCAAACCCTTAACCCACTGTTGCCTAAATTAGTTGCTGTTTTCCTCTTAATTTCCCACATCATGCGAATATTATAATTCCCTACAAGGAAATATTAAATCAAATTAAGTCCCAATAATTAAATCAATAAGAGGAATAAAAAAGAATAATTAAAACATAAATATTAGACAAATATGCACTTATCAATCTCAGATTTAATTAATTAATAGCTTTATGAATCTAAAAAATCGATGAACTAAACAACATATATACGATGTATATTTAGCCTAGACAATTATTTTTCCTAGAATCATGCCCCTAACGTAATAGACAAAATTCTAGTCGTTACTTTTGATTAAAAGAATTGAATGTCAACCTATTTAATCTAGCAATTGATTGAATAAAATCACAAACTAGTTGCACACCAAGCTATAAAATCAAACAATCTAATAATAATCCAAAAAATAATTAATACTTGGCTAATAAATCTATTCAAATAAATAACAAAAGTTTTACAACATTCAGAGTTCAATAACTAGGATTTCGTAAACTAAGAAATAAAATTTTAGTTACCCAATATCACTTTTTTCCTAACTATTTGGGACTATCCATGTTTAAGGCATTCTTGATTTTTTTCTTTGTTTCCTCTGCAGTCGTCGTCCTTGTTGCTTGATTTTCTCTTCTTCTGTTGGGTGTTGTTCTTCTCTATGGACATGTTCTTCTCTTTTTTTTCACTTCTTCAGCCGCCACTCCTTATTGGTTCTCTCCTCTTCTCACGCTACTCCTTTTGACCATGCCACCCTTTTCTTTTATTTTCTTTTAACGCACACATGTACCAAGCTCTCCTACCAAACATCTACGTTTTGGGCTGAGTGGTGCTCTACAATTTGGCTTACTGCACTGCACCTTCGACGTTGCTGTAATGATTTTATGAATTAATTCTTGGTCCATTGGTACTGTTCACGCCCTTTAAACCCACACATCTCTGTTTCTGCATTTCACTGCTACACTACGTCATTTGCTTTATGCTTCCAACCTGCTGCTTTGCATATTCTTTATTTTCTTCTTTCTTTTTAATCTAGAATGTTGCATGAAAGTCCCACGTTGTCCTTTCCTATCCAACTCACAACCCCCACTTTGTTTGATTCAACCAGTTCATGTTTCTTTGTTTTCAAATAGGGCCTCAATTTCATAGGCTTTGCAACGTTCAAATGCAAGGCTAAAGCCTAAACAAAATCTCTAAAAAATTCTGCTACTGACTGTCATATAGTTATCACTCACGAGGTCATGTCTAATTAGGTTCAATGTTTAGTTCAGTTCTTTTTATTCTAAAATATTTGAAATACTTTCTATTTGATTCCAAAATACACCTTGACATAAAACAAAATTAATTTCCTTTAAGTGTAACTTCAAACCTCAAAAACAAAGAAAATTAACACAGAAAAAGATAGAAAATAAAGACACTAACATGCACTATTTGAATTTTTCCTTGCCTTTGCTCCCTTGTTTCTCCTACCAACCTTCTTCTTCTTCTTCCTTTACACTCCCTCTTAGATTACTTCTTGCCTCTGTTTGGTTTGAGCTAAGTTTTTTGCCTTGTTTGACAGTTCGTCCATTCTTTTTAGTACCTAGTTCTGACAGTTTACTGTTAATGGTAAAATATCACCCAAGGCATCAACCTCTTATCCATCTTTTCCAGAGGTGATGGGGGACTTCCCTTATCTATCTGACAACCTTGTATCCTCCCAACCTCACATTCCACAGTAGAAGGTTGAAAAGCTAACTTGGAATCGGGTTGTAGAAGATCCATAATCTTTTAGTTGCTTGCAGTTTGTACCTGGTGTTGCAAAGGGACCTATTGCCCTAATAGAAGTTGTGATGCAGTTAGGTGCAACCAAATGGAAGTCATCTCTTGTGGGATACTTTTTGGAAAAAAGGATGTCATATTTAAGTGTACAACACTAGGTTGAAGTAAATTGGAAAAAATGGGGACTCCAAACCACTATTATAACTAAAGACGACCTGTTTATCTTTAGATTCTCGTTTGTTGAAATGACGGCTAAGGTGATGGGACTTGGATCCTTGGCATATACAAAGTAAACTTTTATTTTGAGAAAATGGGAAATGGGTTTTCAGTTTGATAGATCTAAGATTAGAACTTTGCCAATATGGGTTAACATGCATGAAGTTTCTCTTAAGGATTGGTCTTTGGAAGGATTAGTTTATTTGGGCAACTACATTGATGTTTCTCTTACCATAGATGAGAACACTGCAAACATCAAGAGAGTTGGTTATGCTAGGGTATGTGTTGAAGCAGAACATAAGAAGAGTATGCCCAAAAATATTTCATTAATAAAGTATGGCAATGGTGGAAATTTGATTGAAGATAAAATACAACTGTCTTACTCATGGAAGCCTCAAATGAAGGAATAAGGTAAGGTTTGGATCCCTAAGAAAATCAAAAGTGAGGATGAATGTAAAGGCACAATCAGCTCACAAAATACAAAATTTTCCCAAATAGTAACTAATGGAGATCCAAACAGTGAAACTTAAAACCAATAAGTAAAACAAGCTGGAGAGGCAAGTAAAAACACTAGTATATAACAAGGTGACAACCAAATGTAAAAAATGAAGATCATGGCCTGTATGAAACTATTGAGATAGTCGTGAAGGTTGGTACAAATCTGGGTGTAAATGTTTAATTAGAAGTTTCATCTGATACAAATTTACCGAGCCCCCAAGATGATTAGCAACTAGAAGTTATTTCTTATACAAACTCACCTATATAGTAAAAAATGTAGGGGAATGAAGAATCACAAAATAGTCAATGTTCAACTAACATACCAGATCAAGGTAATGGAGAAGAAAACACTTCACCTGTTAACAATGGAGTGATAATTGAGCCCAGTAGTGAGACAGAAGTTACTAAGAAAAAACTAGATTAATGGCATGTAATAGGGTCGAGTACCATAAGACCTAAGAGGAAAAACAAACCAAAACTTCCTTTATGTCCTAATAAACAATTGACTTTAAAAGACTACTTAGGAGCCAAACATTTGGTTTATGTTGGTTTGATGGAAACTAAAATAAAAGAAGAGGTTTTTTAAGGAAGTTTGAATTTTATACCAACAGAATGGCAAGCTCTAAGTAATCATTCAAAGCATCCAAATGGTAGAATCATAGTTGCAGTGGATCCAATCTAACATTATCCAACTAGTTTTGCACTGAATACTTCATCCGTTGTGAACTCATTATAAAAGCAGACAAATTGCCGTTACAAATTATAGTTATATATGCATGCAACTGGGAATTTTAGAGGTCTAGTTTATAGAGGGACTTACACACTATTGGCTCGAGCATTACGATACCTTGAATGCTTACAGGAGACTTCAATTGTCTTCTTTCTCTAGCTGAATCTATAAAGAGAAGAAGCAAACTTATGCAGACACAAAGGAATTATTTGAGCTAACCTCTCAACTGGGATTAGTGGATCTCAATTTTTAGGTTCCTACTTACACCTGGAGCAATCATCAACAGGAAGCAGCTTTGGTGCAGAGAAAATTAGACAGATGTTTTGTGAATGATTGGTGGCTTACCAAAATGACAGAGAGTTATGCAGTGTTCAAAGAACCACTATATACAGGCTTAATGATAAGGAGATCTCCATTCAAGTTTTTCAATTCTTTGTTAAAACATCCACAACTAGATTTAATTATTATAAATTCTCTTGATAAAAGATTTTAAGGATCCAAAACATATTAATGTTTGAAAATTTTGAAGTTCATCAAAGATGAATGTATCAAACTGCTAAGACGAGTAATTGATCATATGAAGATAGATAAAGCACAAGCCATGAAGGAGCTATCACTCACTCAAAAATAGTTTCCAAATAACCCCACAGATGCTACACTCATTGAGAAAGAGAAAGTAGACCTTAAGAAGTATCTACAAGCCTAGTTGAAGTACATGTCAAGAATTCACTGGATCTAGCAAGCAAACAAAAACTCCAAGTATTCTTTTAGTGTAATTCAGGGCAAAAGAAATAGAAACAAAATTGTGTCTCCAGAAGACAATAATGGCACAGTGGTGTATGACAAAGAAGAGATGAAAGAGACGGTTAAAAACTACTTTAAAGCTATAAATGGTGAAACTACCTATACTACTTGCTTCTCAGAAGACCTGCTTAACATAATGTTTGGTTACATTAATTAATCATAACAATCAGAATTGCTTAAGCAAGTCACTAATAAAGAGATAAGAGTTTTATTCTCCTTTTATCCTAATAAGTCACCAAGACTAGATGGCTTCAATGCAAGATTCTTTCAGGAAAAATGGAATGTCTTATAAACACCTGTGATCAATGCAATGCAGGAATTCTTCAAGAGCAATAAGTTGCTTACGGAGATGAACAAGACTTACCTAGTTTTGGTTCCCAAAATCTCCAATCTAAGGTTAAATGACTTCATACCTATTGCTTTTTGCAATGTGGTGTATAAGATCATTGCAAAAATCCTAATTAACAAGTTGAAGACTATTTTACCTAGCTTAATCAACCCAAGTCAAGGTGCTTACGTTCTTGGAAGAAGTATGAGTGACAACATCTTATGAGCTTAAGAATTATTCAAAGATTACGAGTCCAAGGAGCATATCAAGAGTTGTGCCCTCATGATACCCTTTAAAAAGGGATATGACGCTATTGAATGGAGCTTCATAATCAACTTTCTGCATGCTTTTGGGTACTCTTCTAAGTTTATAAGATGGAATCAGGCCTGTATCATATTTGTGTCTTTCTCAGTGATGAAAAATGGAGAACCTACCTAACTTTACAAAGCTACCAGAGGAATTTGTCAAGGTGATCCCCTTTCTCCCTATTTGATTGCTATTACTATGAAAGTGATCCAAAGAATCATACGGGTTTGTATAGAAGACAATAAAACTTTAGATTTCATTATCAATGTAGTGGTTTTTGCATCACTCAACCTTTTTTTGCTGATGATTAGCTTATGTTTTGTGCCAATGATCTTGCATCTATTAGAACCACCCTCTTAACAATATTGCAAAAATTTCAAGAAGTGTCAGGTCTTATATTCAAGCCAAGCAAGAGTGTCGCTTATCTAACTAAACAAAGTTGTGATGATTCAGTGAGAGTGATAGAAGATGTGGGACTCACTATTCTTTAATTACCACTTACATACTTAAGGGTTCCAATCTCCACCAATAAGCTTAAGGAAGCTTAATGCAAGCCCTTCATTGACAAAGTGCACAGGAGAATCTCTAAATGGAGCAACAAATTCTTGTCATATGGAAGTAGAGTGCAATTAGCTATCTCCGTTCTTAACAATTTGCATGTTTATTGGTTATCATATTTAGCTATTCCCAAAGGAGTTCTGAAGAAAATTGATAGAAGTATTCGAGACTTTATTTGGTATGGACTTAATTCTAACAGGAGAAGAAGTGCTAAAGTGAAATGGAGTGTCATATGTCTCCCTACGTAGAATATCAACTTAACTAGTAGAATGAACAAGATTCTATTAGCTAAAGATTGTGGATCATTTATTGGGATAAAGAAAGCTTGTGGGTAAGGTGGGTTCTCCTGTACCACATGAAACAAAAAAGCATCTGGTCAAGTAATCAAAAATCTTCTCAATCCTACACCTTTCAATAGATTCTACATACAAGGTCCTTCATGCACCCTCATATCAAATATTACATTTGTAATGGAGTCAGCATTGCATTTGTTTTGATCATTAGCATAACCTAAGTCTTCTTCATAACACTCAAATCTTTTCAACTTTAAGAGGTTCTATCCTTGAAGATACTAAAGTGTAGGTACTAATTCAAAACAATAACTAGCATTGGCCTTTAATGAATAGAAGAATTAGACTAATTATAGAACACTGACGATCATATCTTCCAAACCAAGCCAAAGAAGATGAAATTAAATGGGAACTTCATAATTCTCATGCATTTATTGCTCAGTCTTGCAAGCAATTGTTACTTGGTCCAATAGTCAAGTTCCCTTTTTATACGCTAATATGGAGATTAGATACTTTTCAACAAAAAAAAAGGACGATGAGATATATCAACAACTAATTCTTTTATCTTATGGTTAGCTGTAATACAAAGAATGGGAACTAGAGATAGAATCAAGTTTCAAATTCTATATCCAAGCTGCCCTTTATGTTCTAGAGAGAATGAAATGCTATATCACATATTTTTCAAGTGTTTTCATACCAAGCAGATATGGTGTACATTTCTCAACCTCTTTAAACTACAAAACTAGAATCATAGTTGGATGAATTGCTTAATTTGGGCCAATTATTTGATATGGACTAGCAGGGAGTATCATAAGATCTTTAGAATTGACTTTGCTATGTTGTTGCATTATATATGAAGAATGAGAAACATTAAAATCTTTGGAGAGGCAAAAAAAATTCAAGAAATATAGTTGGATGCAATTCTACCTCAAGTTAAGAATGACAATCATGGTTACAACTAATCAATAATTTATTTCCAATCATATTAAGAGGCAACACAATATTAAGTGATGTATCACTTGGCATTGTAGTTAGTAGAAGTTCGTATTAGCTCCACCCTTTAGAGTTGTAACATGAATCATTATGTAATTGTCACTTTTTTGAATGAATTTATTACTTACTTTTTTTAAAAAAATCATTCTTTTAATATTTTTTTAATCAAAAAATAAAGCCATAATTTCGGTTATGGAGATGGCTTTTAATCAATGAACATGAAGGTATCGCTTCTATCGCTATCTTATCTAATCAATAAGCATCCAAAGAATATGTGTATGATAAAACAATAATACTGTGTATACTAAACAATTTTATTACTGACGTGGAATATTCATTCCATAACCCGTTTTATAGCGTAAGGAGTAGAATGTATACGAAAACCATGAAGCTCGTATCGCCAACCAAATAGTCGATTGACTGGAATTTATGTCCGGACGTTCTAAGCCTACATCTCCGTGTTTAAGGACCTGGAATAGAAATTGGAAATTTGGAAAGCTGCGTTTGGGACTTGCAGAAATTGCAATGCCCCGTGCACGTCGATTTTAAGCTTGCTCATCCAATGCCACATTTTATCCTTTTATCACTACTATATTCAGTTTTCTGTTGAAGCGTGACAACTGGACCACCTTGTTGTGCGTGCAGGCAAAAGAACACCAGTCTCCTTTCCAGGAGAGTCAAAGGTTTGCCTGTTATTTTGTCTAATACTCAAGCTTCCATTTCCAGCAACTACCTTGCTGGAGTTTGGGCGATATTTACAATAGCTCCATTTTGTTTCTGTCTGGTGTCCGCCAATTGATAAGAGCAACGCTCTTCATGTATATATTCATCTTAGCCTTTGTAGCACTTGTGGGTTGTAATTGTATTGCTTGTATTGCTTATCTTTCGGGTTGAATTGAAACGTAATTATGGGAGAAGTGCTGCACAAGATAGACGAGCCTGTGGCAGTCTCTGTACCTGCGCCAGCTCCAGAGAAAGTTGTTCATGAAGAGGCAATCTCTACGCTAGCTCAGGAGACCGTTGTTCATGAAGAAAGAAGTCCGAGTAGACCAGCTCATGAGAACGGCGTCCACGAGGATAAAAATTCTGAAAGTATGCGCTCTCTTTCCGTCTTTATTTCCTGATTGTTCCTGTCAAATTAGAGGAGTGTTTGTGGATAATTCGCCTTTGTGGCCATTGTTGATTGTTGCATTTCCATGGATCACTTAAGTTTATGCGATAGAATATCCTGGGTGCTCCTTATTTGTCTGACTCTTCATTACTGACAGATGCTGCAAATTCTGCTCCTGAAACATCATCAGGGGGTTCAGCAAACAGAGGTATGCTCAAGATAGCTCCCCTTGAATTGGCTGTGCAGAAACTCCTTAGGGATAATTAACGTCAATCTTATGTTTCAAACTACTTTTCCAGAAGTCGTGCTTGCCAAGGTAGAAACAGAGAAGAGATTATCTTTGATCAAGGCTTGGGAAGAAAATGAAAAGGCTAAAGTTGATAACAAGTAAGAAAAATCTTTGGTCCCAATTTTTGTTTCTGTTCTCCAAGATTCCACTCCAACTCGTATTCCCCTAGTTTGAACGAAGAATGAAGAATAAGCTTTTTGCTTTCTTTGTTTCAACTCTATGGCTAGATACTCTGTTATGATTGCATCTTACATAATAAAATGAATTGCCAAACAGAACTCACAAAAAGATGGCTACCATAGGAGCATGGGAGAATACAAAGAGAGTATATGTGGAGGCTCAATTCAAGAGGATTGAGGTAGTATTATAGAGATTAGCAGGCACATTAAGCCCTTTGAATTTTGAGTGGCTTTATGTTACTATTTAATCAAGTTAGGATTTCTTATTAGTATGTCAAATTTAAAGTTATCGAAGTTTAAGAGAGGAATCTCTACAGGAAAAAATGGAAAAGAAGAAGGCTGAATATGCGGAGAAAATGAATAATAGAGTGGCTGAAATTCACAAGGTAGCAGAAGAGAAGAAAGCACTTGTTGAGGCAAAACGAGGTGAAGAATTTTTCAAGATTGAGGAGACTTCAGCCAAATACAGAGCAAGAGGGCATATACCAAAGAACTTTTTTGGATGTTTTGGCATCATGTAAAACAAGTCCAGGAAAGAGTGCTTTCAGTTTATTTGTTAATTAGTGTGCTCCGCTGATGTTATTTTATATTCAACGATATAATAAAAGTACAAGATCTTCTCTCCAATATTACTTTGTCTTATTCTGTCTCATGAAATTTCAGCCGTTTATTTTGTGGGACTTACGTGGAGTCCACGTGAGACCTACATGAGACCCACATAAATAAATAGCTGAGATTTATTGAACAGAATAAAATACCATAATATTAGACAGAAGATCTGAACTAATAATAAGAATCTCTTGACCAGTATTTACTATTTAGCGAAACGTTGTTGATTTTAGGATTCGCGCTTGGTACACTCAAATCTAAAAGGGACCGTGAACAAAGTTCAAGTCCTATATTAATTATCTTTTGGCCCCTTCAGATCAAAGACGTCATAGCCACTCTGGTGAACCAAGTGAATTTACATGCAAACTTGGTTTATGTACTTCCGTGAAGGTGTTGGGTATCTTAGTGGGCCATTTGTCTTGACTGCCGTATAAACTGTGCTGCTGATTTCCTGATGATCATCAAGATATCTTATAAATACTGAAACACAATCTTCAAAACAAGTCCGATTCTTGCTGATAATCATGTTTTTGGCGTAAGTTTCCACGGAATGGGAATGTAATATTTGTAAGCCCAATAAGCTTTTTGACACGATGAAGCCACCTTTTACCCAATTTTGGCATTACGCTTAATTCTGAAAGTTCAACGGAGTGAGTACAAAAGTACAAGCAGTCGTGGCGTTGCCAAGCATGTAAATTAAACTGCAGATAAAAAAGGAAAATTTAAAAGACTGGTT
The DNA here is from genome assembly GCA_026413575.1 of Erythroxylum carthagenense. Taxonomy (NCBI): domain Eukaryota; kingdom Viridiplantae; phylum Streptophyta; class Magnoliopsida; order Malpighiales; family Erythroxylaceae; genus Erythroxylum; species Erythroxylum carthagenense. The sequence continues at coordinate 58,250,348 of JANZLD010000237.1, forward strand.
TTTTCCCCTAACCCCTAACCAGACAACCTCAAACATCCTGAGCTTCTTGTCAAATTTCAATGCCTCTCTGAACTCCAACAAATGGACGGTCTTGCTCTCACCACCGCGACAACTATCTCCTGCCATTCATCTGTTACCAGGTTGTTGTTGTTGCCTTCAAGACCATGCAGAGTGGGGAGAATAAGAAGCGGTAGAAGAAGGGAGTTGGCAAGGTTTCCTAGAAGAACTGGGTTTTATGTTTTGGCTGCGAAAGAGGAGGAACACCCCAAGTTCGACCGGATTGACCAAATGGAGCTCAAGTTCGGTCAGTTGCTGGGGGAAGACCCCAAGCTCACCCTTGCCAAGGTTGGTGATTTGTTTTATTGTTGTATTGGGTGCTCAATTAAGATAAGGCTAAAATTATCTCTTTTGTCCCATAACTGCAGAAGGATTAGTCCTTTTTTGGTTTGAGAAAGGAAATTTTGGTGTTCTTGCAAACTCGTATATCTGTAGTTTAACTGTGGTACATGTTTTGTGATTTTGGTTGCTCAGATAATGGCTCGAAAATCGAACCCGGATGTTTCTTATCTTGAGGTTGAGAAGTCTTTTTACAAGAACAAGGGCACGATTTTGAAAAGGGAGGAGCTTCCTTTTGATGTCTCTAAGGTCAATAAAGCGACAAATTCATCGGATGGTTTGAATTTGGTCCGTCCGCTTCCAAGGGAAGGAGTTAAGTTCCAAGCTGAGGATGAGCCAAGAACTTCTGAGATAAGGAAACCTAGCCAATTAGATAGAAAAGCTGTAGATAATATTAATTTAAAGCGCAGTGTACCTAATGTTGTATTAAGAAAGCCAACTATTTTTGTTGAGGATGATGTGGAAGATAAGCCAACAAGGTCAAGGGTGAGAATGAAACCAAATTTGACATTGAAACTGGGGAGTGATCAAAGCAAGGAGAGGTTTAGTGATATGACATTGTTGAGGAAGCCTGAACCAGCAATTGTCAGAACGTTCCAGGAATCCTCTAATAATGTGGAAGCAGGATTAACCACTGATAAAAAAGAATCAGAGGATCAGTACAGTGGGTTTACATTATTGAAGAAACCTGAACATAATGAACTTCAACAACCTTCAGAAATTGAGGAGCATTCAATCTTGAAGGAACAAAAGCTAGAAGATCAACCCATCGCTGGTAATGGCCTATGCTAATTTTTAAAGACTTTTTTACAATTGAAATGTAGTAGGATGTTTATAAATGGTGTTGTTAGCTTCTTTGTATAACCGTTGTTCTTTCCTTTTTTATTCTTTTGGGTAATGATGCTTCGCTTGTTTAAACTTGACATCAAACTCTAAAATTTCACAATTTTATCTTCAGGGAGATAAATTTATTCATAGTTGTTAGAATAGTAAAATAATGAATTTTATGTCCATTTCCAAGAAATGCAGCATCAGGAGGCAACTAACATTGGGCCAACTGGAGTAAAAGCCACTCCAAATGAAAGTTCAGATCCAAATTTCGATAATCCCCATGTTAAATTCTCTCTGGATACTGCTCTACAAGGGAAACCCCAGAGGTATTTAAGGATGTATTAGAGTTCTTCGTTAGGTTTAGAACATTTGTGCTTGTTTATTATTTCTTTATAAATATGGTTCTCTCCTGATGTGTTTTTGTTACAGGTCAGACCTGCCTATGAACGTGACACAATCAGCCAGTATAAAACAGACAGTTCTGAGAAATGCTGGTGGTCTAGAGGAGCAGCCTTCACCATCACCTTCGGAGGTCAGGGACATTATGAATTTTGTCAAACCTTCTAATTTTTCTTTCTTGAACATGAATCTTCTACTATACTAAGTATCAATATCGCGTGTCTTGATTCTGGTATTTTAAAAATTTGTAGGATGCTGGCTGGGACATGGCAGAGCATCTGGTCAAAACAGGAGATAGGGTGGAAGTGGAGTTGATAAGTTCCAGTGCAAGAGGTTTTGTCGTAAGTACCGTATGTGGAGATTTTTAACCTGCCCTTGGCTTTTGTTTCTACCCCCATGTGGGGACAGTTTAGCAATTTTTTTCTCACTACATTGTTGTTGATTGACAATAAAAATTTACAGGTGTCTCTTGGGTCACTGGTGGGGTTTTTGCCATATCGTAATCTAGCTGCAAAATGGAAGTTCTTGGCTTTTGAATCATGGTTGAGACAGAAGGGCTTAGATCCATCAATGTACAAAAAAAGTTTAGGAATTATTGGAAATTATGATGCTTTTGAGAAGAGCCCTTTGGATTCAAGCATAGATCCAGAAATTGACAGGAAACTTTGTGGAAAAATTACACCAGATATGAACTTGGAAGATCTTTTGAGGATTTATGACCAAGAGAAACTCAAATTTTTGTCCTCCTTTGTTGGTCAGGTATGAAGGAATTGTTATATTTAAGTCTTGAGTTCTAGTTGCTTCAAATGGATCTAATTATTTTTTATGCAGAAAACAAAAGTGAAGGTGGTCATGGCTGACCTAAAATTGAGAAAGCTTATAGTTTCTATGAGGGCAAAAGAAAAGGAAGAGTTTGTTGAGAAAAAGAGAAACCTGATGGTATGTATCCATATCCAGTTGCCAGATGCTTTGAAGTTATTGTAAATCCTCTGCTTTCAACACTTGCAACCAAAATTTGACAATTTGATCCTAGTATGGTTGTACTGTTCTATTAATTCATAAAATTCGTTACTTTTCAGGGAAAAAAAAACTTACCACCAAATTCTGAAAATTAGTTAGGATGATTTGAAGTTTGACAGTTACTTACTATATATTTTATGTTCATTATAGTCAATTTTACTATGTCAGTTGCGAGTCCAATAACTAGGATGAATTATAAAATGGTTTACTTTGGAATGAAACTTATTTGCCCATGTCAAAAATCTTCAGAAGATAAAAAACCAAGCCTTATAATATACTGGTCTAAGGCTTGGAGTCATGTAATTTAAATACCTAATGTTCATTTTAATGTCTGATACATGTTGGGTGCTCAAGCTCTTCTGGTACTTGTTCTTGCAGGCTAAACTTCAGCTCGGAGATGTTGTGAAATGTTGTATCAAGAAAATTACTTACTTTGGCATTTTTGTTGAGGTGAACTAATTATCGAGTATCTTTCTATTGTGAATTGAAGATTATAGTGGATGATGCTTAGAAGCAATTTTTAATAGCATGTCTAGGTGTTATGATAATGGTTTTCTAAAATGTCGTTGGTGGTTATCAATAGATTGTAGTTTATTGAGGCATCGTTGTCTATACTCTATATGTTGGCATCATGTACTTTTATGAAAATAGCAAGTATTAGATTCATGATTAGAGTTTCTAGTACTATCATAACTTGAACATACTGATGCCAGGTTGATGGCGTAAATGCACTGATTCATAATACTGAGGTATCATGGGATGCCACTTTGGATCCTGCATCATATTTCAAAGTTGGCCAGGTATATAATTGTCCTTTCTTTTAATAATGATCTTTTATGGATCTTTATATCTGGTTTCCTTAAGCTGTTAGACTTTTTTCTACTGCCACAAGCACATCATAGTAATTGCATATTCTGCACCGTGAAAGCTTTAGCTGTTACCAATTTATTCCCTTTTTTATTAATTGTATATCCAGTATAAGTGCTTTTTGATGGTCAACTTGACTAGATGCTTTCCATATGTTGTTTACTTCTTTGGTACTAATCTTTCCATCTCGTTTGTATATTGACATAACCTTTGTGATCCTAGATTCTGGAGGCAAAAGTTCACCAACTAGATTTTACACTTGAACGTATTTTCTTATCATTGAAACACATAACGGTAACTCAGACTTAACTAAGTTCATTTATATCTAATTTCTATCACAAGCTAACAATTTTAACTTCTATGCTAAATCTGTACCTTATCTTTCTTGTTGGCAGCCAGATCCCCTGATAGAAGCCTTAGAATCTGTTGTTGGTGACCATGGTCCCTTGGATGGTACATTACAAGCTGCAGAA
>JANZLD010000237.1:58285456-58299120 GCA_026413575.1 Erythroxylum carthagenense
TAACTCACAATTCACAAATGACAAATGACAAAACACAATCAAAATCAACATCCAAATTTCCACTTCCAACCGAAATCTAACATCCAACCGAAATCCACTTCCAAAATTTTCCCCAAATCTAACACAATATCAACCGAAATTCACTTCCAATTTTTTCCCCAAATCCAACAACCAACACAATCAGAAGCAATCATTTTCAAAATGCATGAAAAATGGAACAAAAATAAAAGACATACACCCCAAAAATAATTGGGTCTTCGGTGTCAATCCGGGTCGACGTCGGGTCGTGTGCTCCGACTAAGCTAAGGTGGTCTTCCCATCGTCTGGTGCGTCGAAGAGTCGAGGAGGGCGAACGAGAAGGTTGAAGCTGGCGTGGACGACCGACGACGCGAGGGATAGAGCAAAGACTCGACAGAAGGACGAACGAGAAGAGGAAGGCTCGAGGAGACCACCAGAGTCTAGATCCAGACCAGGGAGGGGCAGCGACGTGGCAGGAGAGAGATGGACGGCAAGGATCAGGCGGCGGAGGGCGGCGGAGACGAACGGACAACAGTGACAGCGAGAAGAGAGAAGAGAGTGAGGCTGCTGGAGGACGAAGGTCGGGGGGTAGATTTTTAGGGTAAATTTTTTTATTTGCAACTAGGTCTCTAGAAATTTTAGAATTACCGGAATAACCCGGAATTTTTCGGTATTTATAGTACCAGCCGGTACCGGCTGGAATTTCTGACCGGTACTGGTTTCCGGCCGGTACGGTACGAAATTCATACCACTGCTTCTTCCTCTCATTAGTTTCTCTCTCACACTTTCACTCTCTCTCTTCTTAAGTGTCTTTGCTAGTCGCCACTACTCCCTCTCCAACCGTCCGATGACCACCACCACACCCCCAACAATTGCTCGATGGCACCCAACAGCCCACTAGCACCCTCCTGATGCTAGATTTGAAAACTAAAAAAGAATTTTGATTTTTGGGTGTATTTTTTGGTCTTAAATTTAAAAAAATCATTGTATTTGGTTATTTGTGTATGTTTTGTAATAGAAATTGTTGAAAATTATTGATATATTCTGTGATGAAAGTTGTTAAAAATTAGTGGAATAAAATTGTTGGAAATTATTGAAAATGAAAATTATTTATGTATGTTGAAAAACAAATTCATTGTCAAATTCATTGTATTTGGTTATTTGTGTATGTTTTTGTGATGAAATTCTTGGAAATTATTGGTATGTTTTGTGATGAAAATTGTTGGAAATTATTAGAAATGAAAATTATTTATGTATGCTTTTGTAATTATTGAATTGAAATTGTTGGAAATGAAATTGTGATGGTTGAAATTGTTGATTGTTGAAAATAGAATTGTAGTTGTTGGAAAGAAAATTGTTGGAAATTTGGAAATGGAAATTCTTTATATATGTTTTGTGACGTTTGAAATTTTGAACTGAAATTGTTTAAAATTGTTGGAAATCAAATTGTTGAAAATTATTGGGAATGGAAAATGTTAGAAATAAAAAATTTTTATGTATGTTTTGTAATGGTTGAATTGAAATTATTGGAAAATGTTATAAATGAAATTGTTGAAATTAAGAAATGAAAATTGTTAAAAATTGTTAAAAATTGAAATTGTTTATGTTTATTTCATTATTTTGTGAATTGTGAATTGTGAATTTGTAATGGTTGAAATTGTTGATTGTTGGAAATGAAATTGTTGGTTGTTAGAAATGAAATTGTTGGAAATTTGAAAATGGAAATTATTTATGTATGTTTGTGAATTTTGAAACTTTGAATCGAAATTGTTCAAAATTGTTAGAAATAAAATTTTTAAAAATTATTGAAAATGGAAAACGTTGGAAATGGAAATTGTTTATGTATGCTTTATAATGGTTGAATTGAAATTGTTAGAAAATGTTAGAAATTATTTATGTATGTTTTGTGATTGTTGGAAATGGAAATTATTTATGTAATTATGTTTGTAGAATAATTGAATTGTTAGCTTTTGACTTATGGTGAATTGTGTTCGATAAAATTGAATTGTGTATGATGTATACATTATATTATATAAGATGGACATGCGTATTTTTGTAATAAAATTAGGTATTCTTTATTTTGATATATGCATTCATTTATTTTTACAGATAAATGGAAAGAAGTTCAAGTACTCCTAATCAAACCACTTTAGGAAGGTACAATGATCCAGCTTGAGCTCATGATACATTGGTTCCTGATAAGAGGAACCATATATTTACTTGTTTTGTAACAAGTATTTGAAAGATGGAGGAATAATCCGATTAAAGAAACATTTAGTTGAGGTTAAAGGAGATGTGAAATTATGTAAAAAAGTAAGCCATGATGTGAAATGACAGATGAAAGCTTTGTTTGAAGAACATTAGCAAAAGAAAGATAGAAGGGAAATGTTAAAATTTGAAATTAATAGTAGAACTTCATTTGCTAGTTTTCGTGATAATTGTGAAAACGTTGAAGGTGGTAGTGGTAGTGTTCGATCTTAGGCCCAACAAGAAGATAATGTTACCCCTGCACCTGATGCTAGGAAAAGAAGAAAGCAGGTGACTAGTTTTTTGGCACCACGAACAACCTATGGTAGATGCAATAGCCTCTTACGTTTCGGGATATAAAGCTCCTTCGATTGATGACTTAAGAAATAAAAGTTTAAGTTGCTCAGTTTTTGAAATTAAAAGTTATTTGGCTGACAAAAGAGTGAATTTAGCTAGTTTTAGGTGTTCAATCATGTCTGATGATTGGACAAATAGGAGACAAAAGCATATTATTAATTTTTTGTTTTATTTTGCAAATGACTCAATGTTTCTGAAGTCTATTGATGTATCTGACCTTATTAGAAATACTGATATTGTATTTGAGATATTTGATGAAGTTGTGAATGAAGTGGGGCTAGAAAATATTGTTCAATTCATTATTGATAATGATTCTGCTTATAAAGCGATATGAAGAAGGTTATAGAATACGTATAATTCTTTTTTTGGATTCCTTGTGTTGCCGAATGCATTGACCTAATGCTGGAGAATATAACGGATTCTATGTATTTTCCTATTATTTTTGAGATTATGCAGAAAGCAAAAAAGGTGACCAAGTTTATCTATAATCGTGCATGAGTTTTGAATTTGATGAGAAAGGAATTTACCAATGGTAGAAATTTGTGTCGTCCTAGTGTGACAATATTTGCAACAAAGTTTTTATCACTTCAGCCTTTTGTTTCGATGAAAAAAGAGTTAAGATAAATGTTTACAAATGATAAGTGAGTTGCATCTCAGCATACTAGGTTTAATGTTAGATTGTAGGTTTCCAGCATTATACTGGAAGATAGAGAATTTTGGTTTCAATGTCAATTTGTTATCCGAATTTGTGAGCCTTTGGTAAGGGTGCTTCAATTGACTGATAGTGAAGAAAAGCCAATAATGAGTTATTTTTTGGATGCTATAGAAAGGCAAAGGAAGCATCAAGGCCAATATGAAACATAGGTTTTCTTTATATATATCGTATCTTTCAATCATCAATGAAAGATGAGAAAGACAACTTTTTTATCCTTTGTTTGCAGCTGGCGTATTTTTGAATCTCAGTGTATATTTCATACTAAAATTTACAAAAAAAGCTGAAATCAGTAGAGGAATGATACTATTACAACAGGTCATAAAATGATGCAAGATCTTTTAAGTCATAAATAGAGCTTTATAAGCTATCTTCTAAGGATTTTGGATTGTCGATTGCTATTCAACAAAGAACAAAACTTTTTCTAGGTATTAGCTATTTCTTTTTTCTTATTTATTGGAAATTAATTATCATTTTATTTTGTTTATAACAATTCTTTTGTTATCTTACGATTTACAGTTTCTTGGTGGGATCAATTCAGAAGTAGTGCTCCAAAATTTTAAAGGTTTACAATTCAAATTTTAAGTCCATTTATGAGTGCAACGAATTGTGAACAGAATTGGAGCACATTTAAATTCATCTATTCTAAGAAAAGGAATAGATTGGAGCATATAGATTGAATGACCTAGTATTCGTTTGTTATAATTTAAAGCTTTGGAAAATATATGTTATTATCATTATTAATTTTGATATAATTTTTTTATAAATTTCTAATAATTAAATTTTATTGTTTACTAGGAGTCTTAATAGTACAAGTAGTTTAACATATCCAACATCTATTGATAATATCGATCTTCTTGCTGATTGGGTTTCTGAGGAACCGAATTTAATAGATGTGAATGACTTGGAAGATAATCTTAGTTGGGAAAACATTGACATGTCATTTGATGTATTGAATTTACATGATAATGATAATAAAGCTCTTCTTAATGATGAAGATTTTGTACCAAATGATAACTAAGGTCAGCGTAGTTATAGCGGATATCCTCCTATAGACGATTGAATGAAATTCTAGGTTTTTGTTTTTCCTCTTCTTTTAAATTTATTTATATTTGACGTATATGTTAAATTTTTTATACATAATGTAATTGTTTTCACTTTACACTTTTACTTGGTTGATTTCTCATCACAATTCTTATGATAAATTGTAATAATTTGAAAGTTAAGAATATTTATTATTATTTTTATTAGATGTTTTGAACTTTTGATATAATTATTATTTGTTATATAATGAAATTATAATATTTTAAATAATATTTTTAATTTTATATTTGTACTATGATAATTATCTTTTTTCGCATGAATTTTGGTTATTATTTATATGTAAAAATTATTGTTATTTCATATTAATTGTGGTTATTATTTATTATTATAAATTTTGATGTAAACTGATAAAGTATATAATATAGTTGAACAATATTATAATAAATTATTTTATATATTTTTTAAAAATTTTAAAAACTATTTTATAAATTTAAGAAATTATCCGGTTATTTATACCGTAAGTCATATTCTGCACATAGTCGTCTTTCTTTTAATTTTACCAAAACTAAATTATAAAGCCCACCATCTCGTTAAACCCTAAAACTTGCCACTTTCCAGTGACCTAGTGGAGGCCAACATGTACTCGCTATTCATCTTGCAACCCCCCAAAGCTCTGTCGGATCTCCTCGGTACCCGAATTTTCGCGCGACTCATGGGCGGTGGGCCTAGGACCTTCCCCGGCGGCATCAATAAGTGGCAATGGAAGCGTCTTCACGAGAAGAGAGCCAAAGAGAAAGAAAAACGACTGCTCGACCAAGAAAAACAGCTCTACGAAGCCAGAATCCGATGTCAAATCCGAGCTAAACTCGCCGGCAGACCGAACCCGGAACCCAACCCCAATGGACACAACCCCATGTCTCCTCGGGACCACATCAAAGCCCTTGCTGATCGCTTCATGGTGTCTGGAGCGGAGGATTTGTGGAACGAGAAGGATGGTCCTTTGGAATCCCAACAAACACCACGGAAGTCTAATCAACGATCGGGTTCACTAGGGTCAGGTCAACGAGCTGGAGTGATCAGTTGCCCGAGTGATTTAAGGAAGCTGGTGTCGGTGGAGGGACGCAATGTGAATGTAAAAGTTAGATATTATTCGGTAGTAGGAGGTTCGGATTTCGGGACTAAAAGTAATTTGGTGAAGAAAGACACGAAATTTAGGAGAAATGCGAGTTCTTCAAACAGTGACGATTCAAAAAACTTATTTGGATACGGTGCGGAGAAGCATTTTCGTAGTGATTTGGTGGGCAAGCCTAGGAATGAAAGTAGCTCCAAGAAAATGATTGGTTCCATTGAGAAAAGAGGCTTCAATTATCCGAAAATGAGGAGGTTTTGGAAAAATGAGAGCTCTTCAACTGATAGTGATGATGATGAGGAGGAGAAGTTCGATTCAGATGATGAGATGATGGAGAGTGGGAGACGTTTGAGGAATGTAGGGTCTAGCGCTGCTCTGGGGGAGTATGACTTGAAGAGAACGAAGAGAGTGCCGTTAAAGGAGCTTGAGGATATTGATTTTGCAGAGGAGGTGGAGTTTATTAGGAATGAGCTTGAGAAGAAGAAGAAGTTGACTGGAAATGATGGGGACAATGGTGAGGTTGGTGAGGGGGAATGGCTTCTTAGTAACAAAAGGTGGGGTCATGTGCTCCTGATTTCATGTTTGGTTGAACTCTCTGAGAGATTCTTTGATATACTCTTGCCTTTATACTTCTAGGAAAAGGCTGGATTGGTTAGTTTTGGCAAATGAATATATTTCTTGGTTTCGTACCTATTTGGAAATGTTATAGGTGCCTTTTGTTTCTTCAGATTTGATGAATGTGACATCTCTCCGTTAACTGTCAAGGCACTTACTGAGGCTGGTTATGTTCAGATGACTAGGGTACAGGGGGCTACTCTTTCTGTGTGCCTTGAGGGTATGCTTGCCACCTCTGTTGTTTTAGTGTGAGATATGACTATGGATAATAGTTAAGTTTCTTTTTTTTTTTTTTTTGGTTCTGGCTTCAAGCTGAAAATAATATAAGCAAAATAATCCTTGGTTGTTTGGAAAATGATGTTTCAAATTTTCAAATCCAAAGTGCGAATAGTTGATACCATCACATCCAATTAGATTACTTATGGTTTTGTATTGTAACTTGTTGCAGGTAAAGATGCTTTGGTCAAAGCAAAAACTGGCACAGGAAAAAGTGCAGCATTTTTGGTACATTACAAGTCTCTTGACAATTTTCAAGTTGTTCGTACGGCTTTTGTTCTTTCTTCAATTTGTTTGTTAAGTGCAAACAGCTTCCTGCTATTGAATCAGTTCTAAAAGCAACAAGTAGTGACACCAATCCACGGGTGAATCCTGTATATGTTCTAATTCTCTGCCCAACAAGAGAACTAGCAAGTCAGATAGCTGCGCAGGCAATTGCAATGCTGAAATACCACAATGGCATAGGCGTGCAGACACTTGTTGGAGGTACACGTTTCAAAGTTGATAAGAAACGTCTAGAATCAGATCCTTGCCAGGTTTGGTGTTTCATTCATGCCTTTTAAATTTTGACTCAGATCACCATTGCATTCATTTGGATATATGTAAAATCTAGTTATTATTGGATCATTTATAAAAGGCATGGATTTTGTTAGTACAGCGTAAATATGGTACTCACTGTTAATTTATCCTTCTTCAGATGATTATTGCAACTCCAGGTCGACTACTGGATCACATAGAGAATAGAGGGGGCTTATCTGTCCATTTGATGGCATTGAAGATGCTAATACTTGATGAAGCTGACCACTTATTAGACCTGGGGTTTCGGAAGGATGTGGAAAAACTTGTTGATTGTCTGCCCCGTCGGAGGCAGTCTTTGCTGTTCTCTGCAACAATTCCGAAGGAGGTTGATTTTAGATATCTAATTATAGTTATAAGCAATGGATTATTGATCTGCATCAACTGTATTGGACACATTGTCTGCCTTTGCCACTGCAGGTTCGGCGGATATCTCAGCTTGTATTGAAAAGAGAGCATGCTTTTATTGATACAGTGGGCTTGGACTGTGTGGAAACTCCTGAAAAGGTATACCGTAGATCATAATGATGGAAACTTGGAAGTAGATAATTAGCAAGAATTTGATAATTACAAGAAATGTGTAGTTTAGCATGAAGATTTATTATATCAGGGTGAAGGGGAAATCGATTGATTTTTCTGGGAGGATAGAAAGGAGCTTGCAGAAATTCTCTTACCCCTGATTCACATGTTCCTTATCTGCATACCATTATACTTATTTTTAGATTTTGCATAAATGTTACTAATCAAAATTCTCAATGTGTAGAATGCTGAATAGATCAACTCTGATCTATTAACTTCAAATAGTATCATTTCACTGTATTCACTTATTTGAACCAGATGATATACTTGTTCTAACTTAAAGATGTGAAGAAACAATCTCTGTTGCTAATATTTGCTTCCTAAATTCAGGTGAAACAATCATTTCTAGTCGTTCAGCATGAGTTGCATTTTCAAGTTGTACATCATCTTTTGGAAGAGCATATCAAGCACACATCTGATTACAAGGTAAGTGTGTCGGTGATTCACCTTTTAGATATCTCTTTGTGTTAGATTACGTGCCTAATTTGTTCCACTTGTACTTGCATTTAGGTAATTGTCTTTTGTTCAAGTGGGATGGTAACATCGCTCTTTTATCTACTTTTACGAGAAATGAAGATGAATGTCAGGGAGATGCATTCTAGAAAGCCTCAACTCTATAGAACTCGTGTTTCTGATGAATTCAGGGAATCAAAACGATTGGTTCTTATTACTTCTGATGTCTCATCTCGGGGAATGAATTATCCTGATGTTACTTTGGTCATTCAGGTACGACTACGTCTTGGGAGAGCTGCTAAGTTCTTAGATACCAACCTGAGCTTTGTTCAGATGACTTCCTTTCATATTTACTGCTGCTGAAATGATGCTAGCCATTTGTATATATAGTATTAAGGGGTCAATGTGACATGCATAGGTAGAACTTAAATGATCTCTGATGAAGCTCCAGAGATCGTTAAATGACCTATTCAAGTAGGTTTTACCTTCAGATATGATCTGCCTGCTGCCCCCGTTAGCAATACTTGATTGTGCTCAAACAAAAACTTATTGTCTATGCAATTTGGGTATATAGAATTGTGTACAAATGATATTGAACCACAGTACAGATTGATATATTTGATTGGAAAACTGTATTTTCCTCTCCTGTTGAGTCTGCATGTCTTGTGTTGAATTTATTACAAATCTTAATCATAACTAGGTTGGTATTCCTTCTACCCGGGAACAATACATACATCGTCTCGGAAGGACAGGACGTGAAGGAAAAGACGGAGAAGGCATCTTATTGCTTGCACCATGGGAAGGATATTTCCTGGACGAGTTGAAAGACCTGCCCCTTGAGAAAGTTCCTTTGCCTCATCTAGAAGAAAAATCTAAATTGAAGGTCTATAACTTTAGTTTTAATATCTGTTCTTATTGTTTGATAATTCATTAATTTGTCCTTGCTAACCATGTTGAAACAGATGGATTCTCTTAATTGAAATGTAGCTGTTGTTTATTTGTAAATGGTGTAGCACTCACATTAACATGCACTATTTGAATGCATGTTTCTACATATTAAGCCCTACCCATGGAGGTGCTAATGTGATTGCATTTATTTTATGTGGAAAATAAGATCAGTGGGTGGTACTTGTGCTGAAGTTATCCGTTTGAGTGGCTTAACCTGCTCTATTAACTCTGATGTCTCCCCTTGAATATCAGAAGTAGCCAATGTGTCTTGCCCAACTTTAATTAAACAATTCTTACTGCTATGCTATTGATCTTAAATCATATGTGGTTAAATGTTACCTAAGCCAATAGGATTTCAGGTATATCTGTCTTCAAATTATGGATGTGTACATATTGAAAGAATTAATGCTTGTATACTGCTTACTTTTTGCAGATAGACAACTCATTGTCAAAGATTGATAGTAGCATCAAAGAGGCAGCATATCATGCTTGGCTAGGCTATTACAACTCGATCAGAAAAATTGGGAGGGACAAGACCACGCTTGCTGAGCTGGCAAAACGATTCTGTGACTCCATAGGCTTACAACAATCTCCTCCTCTCTTCAGAAGAACAGCATTAAAAATGGGCTTGAAAGGCATTCCTGGTATCCGTGTCAGAAATTAACGGTTCCTAAAGTATTGTTCATATTAACCCTGCATTTTGGAGACAAAAGAGGATCGCCAGTGAAGCAAACACCAAATTCAACTTTCATTCAACCTATATATTACTACTGGGACAGATCATCCTATCTCATAATATTATGTCATGTAGGTTTCTTTATTCTGATGTTGCATGTGGGATCTTCATTTAATTAGAAAAACTAATCGACGTTCTTGTACTTGTATCATTTTTTGCTGATTTTTAAAAAATTATTGGTGACCCAAATTTTTACTAAAAATACTGTCTTATTGTTGGTTCTCTAGATGCGACATTCCCTGACTTATTAGGATGTCTGATGTAGCTATTTGGTGTCTTAAATTGCTGATTTTGAGTTGATGTGCCATTTTGATCTTAATTTGATGAATGATTTTGTTTGACTTTGTGTGATTGGTTTCAATTGCTTGAAGGTCAATGAACTGTAGTGTGCCATTTTTATCTCAGTTTGATGATTATCTTGTCTGTCTTTGCTGCAGAGCTCAAAGCTCCTGAAGTTTCAAGTATACATGAAAGGTGGTCTGATCATGAGACTAGACGTGGATGGCTGCAGAGGTTACATATGTTTCATCCCTCATAGTAGATTTTCCCAGCCTGAGACTTGAGGTGGAATATTCTGAGATCTATGATTGAAAATGATTCCTGTTCGAGAAGTGATTTCCGTGTTAGAACTCAGATTATATTGAGCAATTTTGTTGAGCTGAGAAAGTGAAGCATGGTCCCAATTCATATTGACGTCAATTTATAGTAAGGCTGTTGATTGCTTCTGGTTAATTGTGAAGCGTAAATTAGCATTACAATGTATCGGTCATATACATGAGTGAGACGTGTGTGATTGTTATTTAAATTGTTAGAAGGAACATTGTAATCCCCTTTTTTCTCTCAATTCCATATTATAATCAATGTTATGGATGTTGGATTGGATTGGTATTGATATTGGATTTGATTTGGTACGATATTGTATTAGTAATTCTTAGATAATTTTTTAAATTTATAAAATAGTTCATAATTTTTTTTAAAAGTTATAAAATAATTCTTCAATGTATTGTACTATGTAATTTATAATTTTATATTAATAATATTGTCAAAAATTATAGAAGTTTAGAATAATAATAATATATTTATTTTTATTAAATCAATCTTAAATTAAAGATAATAATTTATATTTAATTGAAACTAAAAGATCCTTATTAAGGGTTAGTAATAGAATTTCATGTTAAATGTTCTTAAAATAAATGAGGTGTATTATCATGCCTATGACAAAAAATTTAATTAGTGACACTTATAAATAAGTTGTTACTTAATTTTAAATCATTTAGTAATTTAAAATATAATAAAAGAAAATATACTCTTATGTTCACTTTAATTTTGATACATACAACCTAAAAAAGAAACCAAGTGTAATAAATATGTGCTTGGGATATTCATAAAATTAATGTTTCTATATTAGATTGATTGCTGATAATAATACTCTAACATGAAAGAATTTTACAAATTGTGTTGGCATTTTTTTGTAATTGTTTGGACTCATTTCACGTTTAGTGGATTAGATGTGAAGGAAGAGATGACTTATTTTGTCATTTAACTTAAAAGAAAAAAGAGAGATCACACTAACAAAACCCTAAATTTTGTTTTTGAGAGGAAGCCCACACTTTTCATATTGGAAAACTCTCAACTTTATTTTCGATCTCTCATTGAGCTCCTGGCTTTCTTTATTCACTTTCCGATGAGGGTCTTGCCTATTAAGATGTTTTAGCCTTCTTTAGTCTATCTATTGGAGCTTGACCTTTATATCTTTTATTGGCATACCCGACGGTGGAGCGTGAAGTGGTGTGATGACAGTGGCTGTAGGCGGTGGCGTCGTAGCAGTGGGTGGTCGGAAAATGTTGAAAATGGGTAAAGAGAATAGAGAGATGAAAATGGTGTGTGAGTTTGGCGTGGTTGCTTTGTTTTTGTTTTCGTTTTTTTTGCAATTTAGTCCTTAAAGATTTAGAAGTATACAATACCAGTAGAAAATACCTACCAGTATCAGACGGAAAATTTGGTACTGACTGACACTGACCATCGGTACCAAGGACATTGATTTCGTACTATTTTTTGGTCGGTATCGACCGATAAAATATGAAACTCATATTGATACGAAAATTCTAAGAAAACAAGGTTTCTGAAACCCCTTAATCTTATTGATCAAACCCCCAACTTTCTATTCAATTAAACATGCTATATCAAATCCCAAATAATAAGTTTTGAGACCTGATCCCTAAGAAATCAGAAATTAATTTACGTTACAAGTACTTATTGATGCAAATCAATTTCTTGCAGTAACCATGAAGACATTCATGCCTCACTTGAAGAATTCAATTATGAAATTTTATTAATCATCCAAACTAAGTTATAAGGATATAATAAGTATAAATATCCTTGACAAAGTCCTAACCCTAACAGGAATGGGTTTGTAAGACCATTTAATAAAAACTAGGCTAATCCTAACAAATCTAGGAGTATCTAGCTCATTGAACATAATCTAATTCAAGTCCTTTTAAGAATAAGCTAAACACATTAAATTAGATAAGTCTCAAAATTACCTAAACAAACAAAGCATATGCCACTAACTAAAAGAACATCCCGTAAACAAGTCCCTGGGCCTAAAATAAAAGATAATAAATAATAAGCAAAAAATGCGCTTCAAACAAGACCTGAGCTTGTTTCCCAAAATGACTAAGCATTAGCCTCTTCCAACGTCTCCTCTAACGAAGTCATAAGCTTGGGCATGCCTTGCTGTTCTTCTACGGATGTTTCGGCCTCTTCATGTACTTGACTTGTGATTTAGGCTTGAACAAAAGCTTACATTGCTTGTTTAAACCTTGAAGCTTGTTGCATTATAATTGGACCACTTGGCATGTGTAGCTTGTCAAGTTGATGTGTAAGGTGTGGAACTCCATTGCGAGGTTGGTTGTATCATCCCCTCCCTCCTCAAAAGGATTCGTCCTTAAATCAGACCCTACATTATTAAAGGGAGAGAGATCAACAACATTAAAAGTAGCGGACATTTGATACTCACCTGACAAATCAATCTTGTAGGCATTATCATTAATTTTCTTAAGCACTTGGAATGGCTCATCGTCTTTAGGATCCAACTTGGATTTCCTTTGCTTAGGAAACCTCTCCTTCTTGAAATGCACCCAAACCTAATCTCCAGGCTTAAACCTCAATAACTTGTGTCCTTGATTAGCCCTGTGTGCATTTACTTCATTCCGCTTATCTATTTGCTGCCTTGCTTTCTCATGAATGCTCTACATTAATTCGGCCTTTTGTTGTTCATCCCTGCTAGATAACTGATGTAATGGCAAAGGACACAAATTCAAAGGCGTTAAAGGGTTAAATCTATAAACTGTCTCAAATGGTGAATTCTTAGTAGTAGAATGAATGCTTTTATTATATGCAAATTCAACTAATGACAAACATTGTTCCCAAGTTTTAAGATTTTTTTTTCCTATAATAGCATGGAAAAGAGATTCTAAAGTTCTATTGACCACTTCAGTTTACCCATCTGTTTGAGGATGACAAGTAGTAGAAAACAAAAGCTTAATTTCTAACTTTCCTAAAAAAACATGCCAAAAGTGACTTAAGAACTTTACATCACGATCTGAAACAATGATTTTAGGAACACCATGCAAACGCACAATATCCTTAAAGAACAAATCAGCAGTATAATTGGCATCATTAGTTTTATGACATGCAATAAAGTGCGTCATTTTACTAAACCTGTCAACAACCACAAATATGCTATCCCTACCTTTTTTTGTTCTAGGCAGCCCCAATAGAAAGTCCATAGATATGTCAGTCCAAGGATGCTTAGGCACAAGCAAAGGAGTATACAAACCATGTGGATGAGTCTTTGATTTCGCTTATCTACATGCAACACACCTAGAATAGAGTTTTTCAATATCTTTTCTCATGTTAGGCCAATAAAAATGTTCACAAAGTATGTCATATGTCTTTTGCACCCCAAAGTG
>JANZLD010000237.1:58317892-58354122 GCA_026413575.1 Erythroxylum carthagenense
ATTACACAATAATTATAAATACATTACCCACCTAATTTGCTTGAAAATCCAAACTTAAGGTTGTCTTTCCTCTTGATCTTGGGCAAGATTTTCTTGCTTCTATTCAAATAAACCAATTTCTATTCAAACAATATTCCAATGTAAATTCATAAATGTCAATAATCACAAAAATAAAGATAAATAATGAAATGGGTTTAGACTTAATCTACCCATAGTCTATCTAAGCTAGTAAAACCAAAACCTTAATTTAAAACCCACGAAAATCAAAATGGGTCTCATATTCTTCCAACACAAACCCATTCTCTACTTCTTTCTCTACCTAAGTAAGAGAGAAAGATGAACTTACCTTAAACAGGCTTGATTTCTCTTCTTCCCATGTTTTCTTCTTCTTTCCTAGCTTCTCCTACAATTTTCTTCTCTTCGTTCTCTCTTCTCTATATTTTTCTTCTCTTATTTTCTCTCTTCCACGATTTCTTCTCTTCGTCTTTTGTTTCAAGACAACATTTTTGGTGTCTTTCCAAAATTACCCCTCACTTGTTTGGTTCTCTCAAATTTGCCCTTATGTCCTTTAGCTCCTTAAGTCCATTTAAATCTAATACCTTAACTATACACTAATTTCATTCTAACACTCAAATATTCAAATTTCTACTTAGACTCCCTAAAATAATAGGCTCAATTCTAAAAATAATGAAACAATTAAATCAATAATAATAAAAAATTTGGGGTCCAACAGTATAAATGCCCTTGACCAAGTCCTAACCCTAATAGGAATGGGTTTGCAAGTCCATTTAATAAAAACTATGCTAATCCTAACAAATCTAGGAGTATCTAGCCCATTAAACATAATCCGATCCAAGTCCTATTAGGAATAGGCTAAACACATTCAAATAGGTAAGTCTCAAAATAGCCTAAACAAACAAAGCACATGCTACTAACTAAAAGAACAGCCCATAAACATGTCCCTGGGCCTAAAATAAGTGATAATAAATAATAAGCCAAAAATGAGCCCCAAATAAGACTTGAGCTTGTTTCCCAATATGGCTAAGTACTAGCCTCTTCCAACGCCTCCTCTAACAAAGTCACAAGCTTGGGCGTTCCTTGGTGTTCCTCCATGGATATTTCGGTGTCCTCATGTACTTGACTTGTGATTTAGGCTTGAACAAAAGCTTGCATTGCTTGTTTAAGCCTTGAAGCTTGTTGCATTGTAATTGGACCACTTAGCATGCGTAGCTTATCAGGTTGATATGTAAGGTGTGGAACTCCATTGCGAAGGCTGATTGTATCACATATCTTTGGGTATAATTGTTTTCCTTTATAGGATTTAACCATATGTAACTCTTAGAAAGGCTGTAATTTGGACCTAAAGGTTGAAGTAAGGTGTGTGTATGCTCACGCTTTGGTATAATAATCATTTAAGTAGCAAGGCTAGATGGATGTCTTTTAGGGGTAAGGCAAGAAACAAAAGTAATTCTTTGGTTTAAAAATTAAGTTTTATGTTAAATAAATAAGAAAATAGTCTTTTCCACATTAGGTAGGTGGGTGGGGGTGAATAAATAGGCAAGTAAGTAATAATCATAAATTAGATGAAGCTATTTAGGTTTAGGATAGGAGTTGGTGGCTTTCAAAGGAGATTGACTCTTTTCACGCTTCCAATGTTTAAAATGAAAAAAGAAAAAAGAGTGACATAAACAAAAAGGCAGCAAAGAGAAAATCTCATATATAATGTAATTCTTCCCTTGTGGTAAATACCTTCTTATTTGCCCAAAAGTCCTACTCCTACTCTTCTAAAAATATTTCCTGCATGTGGTTCTATAATTCCATTAGCTCCAGAGGTTGTATAATTGTGAACATCAGATAGCTACAGCTTGAGAATATAAAATAAATGAGATCCAGATCGAGAAAATTGAATTAATAGGTAGAAATCAATCATGTTGCTTATCTTCATGTTGTTGTTGTGGAATAAAATGACAACTTGCTTAGACTCAATGATGTTGACATTGGAAATTAGCCTTACAAATTTCAATATTTACACAAGACACTAGGAAATAACCCTTCAAAAGCTCTTTTACAAGGCTTAACTTGCTACAATCACAATATTGCCTCGTATATTTTTTTGCTAAAGGACATTAGACCATGACTTTCGGATGAGGAGCCTTGTGAGGTTGCTAATGTTCTAATTAAAACTATAATTAGGTTGATAAAGGTTAGCTTTCATATATGAAAAACAACAAACTAGTACTATCTTTATCTCAAAAAAAGAAAATATATAAGCAAAACAAAACAGTGATTTTGTTAATGTATAAGTAAAATAAGTTTTAAATTTTAATCTAAACAACACTATACAAATTAGTGAATGATTTCAAGTTGAAATTATCAAAATAATGTCTAGTCATATCAAATTGAATTTAATGTTTCTAGTCCATCAATTTTAAATTATTATTTATAACTTCTTCCAATTTATGTTTGGTAAAGTCATCTAATTAAATAGATTTTGTTCATCCTCTTAATCTTACTTCATTTCAGAGTTGAGACCAATTAAAAGATCACAATAAAGTTTTTTAAATTAGAAAAAAAATCTATTTTGACCTTCCAGTTGTGACTTTAAGTATACTTAAATTCTTTAATACTTTTTATTAAATTAATCTCAAACTTATATTTTATTGTCAAATAAGCTCACATTTTATCAGCTCATTGAGCGCATGCCTTATTATTTGACAAGACATGCAAGTGTTGTATTTGATTGGTCCATTGACTTCCTTAATTTTACTTTACATAAATAACGAAATAATGTGTTTGTTTTTTTCGTTCAACTCAACTGGCAATCTTATCTTAATCCTCTCTTTTGAGACATCAATTATTTTGCTCTTTACTTATTTGTGTTAGTGAAATAATGAAATAGCACCAAATAAAATAAGAATAGCTTATTTGGAAATGTACGGTGTTATGAAAATCACTATCCTAAGTCGAAAATTCCCCCTCTACAGTGTAACATGACAACGGGATCCAATCCCAGGATTAACGCCTCCTCCACCAACTTCTGTGCACGACAAAAAGGTAGAGTAGGATCTGTCTCCGAGAATTAACAAAAACAGAAAAAACATATAGTAGAAAAGATAAGAAAATTTGTGTGCAAAAGTGTCTGTCTGCGGGAAGGAAAAATGTGTGCGTTGTATGGAGAAAATAGAAAAGCACGATAACGGGGATAACAACCTAAAACAGAGCGGATACATGAGATTTATAGAGAGTAGATAGGCATTCTTTTAATGTGTATTAAAGTAAAAGGAATGTTTGGAAATAAGAATAAATATATGAACTTTATGGTCATTATGAAGGGCATCAAAAAACGTATAACTTAATGACATCAAAAGGTATGATTTGCAGAGGTAATAGACAACTAGTAAATGTAAGATTTAAAGAAAATAGGCCCGTATAGTGAGGTGCGCACGTTTGTGTGATATTCATACCCTCCCAAAAGACTTGATTCAAAGTCTCAAAAAACAATCTAGTATATAAACTAGGTGAAAGTCCCTTGCTCTTTTAATGTGGGACACAAACCAAAGCAAGAAAGATATGTTCCAAGTTTTGGAACAACACCAATTGTCACCCACTTGAGTCAAAACATGAGAAAAAAATTGTAACAATTGAGGAGAAACATAGGAGAATAACCAATTGAACTAGGTCTTAAACCTAGTGTCTAAGAAAATTAGAGACAACATCTGCTAGAGAAATAAACAACCTCAAAATGCCCTGGTTCGATGGTTGCTCTAAAGAGATAGCCCAAATGCTCTCATAGGAGGGTGGCTAGCCCCCATAATCATATAGGTGAGTCCATCAAGTGTGTACTACTCACACCACCCAAACTTGGGTTATGGAACTCATTAAGGCTTAAACCGTCTAACCTCATCAAACACAATAAAATCATACTAAAGGGTGCAATTCAACAACTGAATGTGTATCAGTATTATTCCACAAACAAAGTACAAGTAAGTAGTCACTACATAATTTCATTTGAGCTATTGAACTTGGTTTCCTAAGACGGGTTTCCATCACAAAGTTACAATATAATTGGGCTTAACCCCATCCCTTTGACATGCTCTGAAACTAGTTTCCTACTTAAAGCTTTTATGTATAATTAAAGTATAGATAATTTTATGTCTCAATCTGATATGTTTACTTTTACCATTATATGCCTTGTTCTTGGCAACTTGAATGGTAGTTTGCGAATCATAATGAAGGAACACAAAAGGAATCACTACAAGATCTATTTTAGGGTTCATATAATCTAAGTACCAATAAAAGTTTAATTCATAATTATAACATCAAGATTAAAGGAAAAATATAAAACTAGAAGAATAATGTTGGGATCCCGTTTAATCTTCATTAAATCCACATTATATTTATGAAAATCCACTCCAAAATATGTTTTCTTACTTGCGATTAATTCTTTTTATCATTCTAGGCCATTAATTTATGTTTTCCTGAGCCTATTATAAACCTTCTACATACTCCCCTTGTTTTCTTTTTGTTTTGCCCTTTAAATGGTAAAGAAATTAGGGTTTCTAGACTAGACATGATCACTAACATGACCATGTGTATGACCTGCCCCTTAATCTTACTTCAACCTTGAAAATTGAGAAGAAACAAGGTCTTAAAGAGTTATACAACATCTGCACAACCGTGTAGACTTACATAAGCACAACCTAGATAGCATCAATTCTTCCACTTTTGTCCCCGTTTCATCTTAATTCTTCTCCTTTTTATATATGAAGGCAAATAAAACCTAAAGACATAATGGAAACAAGGTAAGCACCAAAAACAATATGAAAATCATAAATAAATAAGCAAAATGATTCAAATATGAGATTAAACTTATAGTCTATTTAGTATCTATCAAACTCTACCATACTTAAACATTTGCTTATCCTCAAGTAAATCAACTTCATTACTCTCAACTAACAAGAAACATCTTTAGGGAAGCATTAAACAAAAAGATAATATCTTCAAGATTCTCTATTATTCGTTCACTTGCAAAGTTCATTAAACTGTTAAGCTCTTAGTCACTTGCATCAAATTATAAATCAATCCAATTCTCTCCATTCCACATAATACATAAAGTGAACATATATAAGAAAAGTGCTAAAACCTTTAAACACTTTCATACCCTTTATTAAAAACAAAACACTAAATTAAATAACATAGGAGTATTTATAAGCTTGTTTGAAAAGTTACATAGCCTTTTTACACAAGAGTAAAAATCTTATCATTAATAACCCTCAATTACTCAACTAGGTCACTATCTCAAGTGGCTACTAGGACCACTCTTTAAAATTTACCTCTTTATTGATATAAAACCAGATGATGAAATTATTTATGCTCACTTGTTAACATACTACTTTTTGCTTTTTATACACGGAGTAATAAAAATGTTAAAAAATTTACTTTTAACTCAGTACATATATAAATTATACATGAAGTATTATAACGCAAATCAAGTGTCCATTTTTAAAATTAATGAATTAAATTAAAATCAACTTAATCATTTACCTAAACAAATCAAATCACAATTACAACCGAACTTATAATGAATCATCTCGATCAACATTGTTTAAAAAAATTCCTAAATGATCGATTTAAATTTAATGTCAATTATGAATTAACTATAAGTGTGTGGCATAGCTATAGCTAGTACCAACAAGTATGGGTCAATTCCATAAAGATGATGCATACTAGTAGTTACCATTATTCTATTATCTAGTCTAAAGATTGGATTTTTAATTTTTAATTAAGGGAAATAAAACTTAAGAAAATAAAATAAAGTAGGCAACAAGATTGAACAAAGAAATAATGTATCATTTGGGAAAGAGTCGATATCAAAAATTGGTGTCTATGTTTTGAATCACCCTAAAAGCCCTAAACTAATTGATCTTTTCTTATGCAATTGTTTTAGATCATGGAGGTTCTTATGGTATGCCAATAGATCACTCCTGAGTTTAATAATAACTAATCCTAAGATTATCAACCGAATTACTTAAGCTAAAGTTTATAGATCTGCTTTACCGATTTGTGAATCCCACTACTAGGTTTGACAGTGATCCAGAGGATTTATGTCTTCCTATCTCTAGCGTTGCAATTAACCCCTTCCAATTTTGGTGGATCTATTCACAAACAGAATTTCTCAATCTCTATATTATGAAATTAAATTATGTTCTAATATTTTGGATCTATTAGAACATAAATTAAACAGATAATTAGATCACAATATATCAATCTAAACGATTGTATTAATAAAAGAGTCAGAACATATTATAGTACAAAACTAGGGTTCATCTAACTTAGACACCAAAAGAATTTAGTTACATTTGATATAACACAAAATCAAACATAAATAGAATGAAAAATGAATTAAAACAATGACTTCATAATCATAATTCTCCCTTTTTGTCTTCTATCGAATGTTGTTATAAGGTAAAGGTTTGATTTTGTATTCCAATGGATCTTTTGATGATTTCTTCATATTTTCCACTTCTCTAATTCAAAATTGCCAATCTTTGACTCTACAATAGCCTCCTAATATTTTATCCCCCTTTTGCCTCCAAAGATGTCTTTTTATAGTAATTTTTAGGAATTTGGGTGATGTATGGTCTAATAAATTGTCGTGTACTAGAGTATGTATAACCCAAAATACCTAGAATATGCAATTCTACATGCCTGTATCCCTTTTTTGGTTCAAATCTTCATTTTATGCCACATGCCATTCAAATTCTTCTCCTTTAAGTTTATAAAGGCAATTATAACCTATAAATACACTTAGATAAAATTAAGTACCAAATATACAATAAAAGTATAAAATATCAAGCAAAAATACCTCAAATATGAGGTATAAATATGATTAATTATGCATCTATCAAACATCCTCACACTTAGACTTCTGTTTGTCCTCAAGCAAACTATAATCAAAATTATAAATTTTACAACATCCATCTTTCGTTAATCTTGGTCTGTCCATGTATACTATAAATCATCATATCCTATTGGATTAAATTAACATACAATTAGGGTCAAGTTATCTTAAAATTAACTTCGAATGTCAATATTAATAGTAATCACATTGAAATCAAGAGCATAAACTTTTACACCCTCACTAAGATTTCACTCAATGCATTGAAGGGTTTCGGGTGAAAAGTATAAAAACTCTCAATCAATGCATAGAAGAACTCTTACTATAGGCTTGCTATATTATCACATCTCCACCACTTATGTATAAATTAGAAATTGAAAGGTCTTTATACTGGTTATAATGTGGTTAAGGTATGGTATGGTATGGTGAGGATATTAATCAGACTTAATTACAAGACTTTTTTACAAAACACACAGGTCCTTTTAGTACAACTTTATTGGTATCATATACTTATTCACAATTTTTTCTTATGCTCATTATTTTGAGCATTTAGTACCATAATTAAAGAAATAATGGCCCTTTCAAAATTTTCAGCCCTAAAAAATAAACAAGTAATGAAAATAACCTTCAAGGTTCAAAACAATTAAAAAGGCTTTAAAAAAAGGGATAAAGGTTAATATATAGGTTTAATCAATGAAAAAGGCTAAAGCTCAACTTGGTTATTTCTAAATTATAAATTTAGGGTAAGGTAATAATCAAAGAAATAAGCTTAAACACATTGTTGAATCTAAGTGCCTTTATCATTTATCATGTTAGTGCTTCTAATATAACAAATATGGTCTCAATATGTATAATAAAAGCAAGTTCTAAAATCATTTTAGTATACATGACAACACACATTAAAGAATAAAAAGAGCATAAAAATTTTGAAAATTACGCTCTTGGGCTCAAGAGCTTACAAAAAGGATGGGTTTATATGTATAAACAATATGTAGTTTCATTCAATTTGATCTTCTCAATGAATGTTAAAAATATGACATAGAAGAGGCAATTTTATTCTAACTATTATCCTTTTGCATAGTAATTCAATTTAATATTCAACAATGAAATATATTATTTATAGACTGATATTAATTAAGTCAAGATATTTGTTCAAAAAAATTATAATAAGGATTATAATAAGTTTAAAGAAATTGGTAAAAATTTGTTAACCTCTTCCCCACACTTAATTTATATATTGTCCCTAATGTACATTGTATAAGTATATATAATAAGTGAGAAGGTTTAGTGGTATTCCTGATTATAACAATTTTCTAAATTATGATCCATCCAATAGTAAACTACATCCTTATAAAATATAGGGATAAAAGTAACAAAAGAAATAAAAATATCAAATAAAACAAGATAATTAAGAAATAAAAACATCATTAACTATAATGTTAGAAAAAAATAATCAACAGAAAGAAAATAAGAAATAAATACAAAAGAAAAGAAAAAGAAAGACTATACAAAATTAAGCATCTCCCTTATCCTGTGATCTTGTCTGGATTGACAAAGGAGGATTCCCATGCTGATGATCCTAGCCGGGTGGAGGAGCTATAGCGGAAGTGCCTTTCCCAGATGATGGGGGTTGGAAATCAATGTCTAGTTAGTTGGCCATTAAGAGCATTAATGTTGGACCCCGAACTTTTCTTTAATTTTATTTGATTTGTTATTTTTTTCTTAGAATTTAGTCCATTAAATTAGCAAGCATGAATAGAAATTAGAGTTATTAAATGGAGAATGTTGGAATTAATTAGAGTATGGTATGGTATAAAGAGAATAAAGGAGTTAGTAGATGAAATACATGAAGAAGAAAAAAAGTGAAGGGTAAAATGGAAAAGCAAGACAAAATTTTTTGAAATAGAAGAAGAGAGGGAGTTGTGAGAATAAGGAAGAAGAAGAAGAAAACGTGAGAAAGAAAGAAAGAAAGAAGGGAAGAAAATTGTGGGAAGCTAGAAAAGAAGGAGAAAGAAGAAGAAAAGGAGAAATCAAGCTTATTAGAGATAAGTTTCACCTTCTTATTGCTTGATAGAAAAACAAAAGGGATTTGAAAGAGAATGAGTTTGTGTAGGAAGAAGGAAAAGAAACCCTAGTTGGGTATTGTGGATTTCTAAACTAGGTTGAGTTTTCTAACCTAGATGAACTTTGGGTAGACTAAGTCCAAGTTCAGTTTTTGTCCTTGATTATTGAAGCTTTATGAATTTCCTTTAAACGTGGGCTGAATGAGAACCTTGTTTGTTTTATAAAACCAAGGAAACTAAATCCACAAGCAAGAGGAAAGGCAAGCTTGACTCGGATTTTGCAAGCCAATTGAGGTGGGTAATGTATTTATAGTTACTTGTGTAATGGGAAAATTCTTGCCTATGTGTGTATGTGTGAAATTCATGAATTGAATTGTTGTAAGTATTTGAAAATGCATGATGAATTATGACTATGTTATACCTTGAAAAGGGTTAGACATTTTGAATTAAATAAAAAGATGAAAAAGCATGAAAGTATAAGCATACGATGAAATGAATTGCACATAAATATGTGCTTTTGTATGGGCAAGAGAGGAACCATTTTGTTCGTCACGTGCACGTTAAATTGTGGATGATTGATTTTCTAGATAAAATGAGATATAGATGTAGATTGATGTACATATATGTATATGCTTGAATTTATGGCTAATTATTGATGGCTATAAATATATTAGCTACTGAGCTTTGTAGCTCAACCCATATTTTTCCATCCTCAGGTGGAGAACAAGACGATTGTTGAACCTTACAAGGCATCGGAAACTCCAAGATAGAGATCTTTATTACAATAGAGATGATAAAGTTCGTCCATATACAATTTAAGTGATTCATGCTAATAATGTTTGAATTGAG
Organism: Erythroxylum carthagenense; assembly: GCA_026413575.1. Taxonomy (NCBI): domain Eukaryota; kingdom Viridiplantae; phylum Streptophyta; class Magnoliopsida; order Malpighiales; family Erythroxylaceae; genus Erythroxylum; species Erythroxylum carthagenense. The sequence continues at coordinate 58,327,703 of JANZLD010000237.1, forward strand.
AGCTTTATAATACCCATATTTATTTGCCTCATATTCATAGACCAATTCGAAGAATATTAATGTTTTAAAAATCAGACCAGACATCGAACCGGTCGAAGGAAAGGTTTAAGGTTTAGAGGTTTAACCGGTAGTAAACTGCTATAAAACCAATATATATTAAATAAGAAGTAAAACATATAAGAATAAATAAAAATAAAATATTTTATTGAAATAAAAATACACCAATGTCTATTATTATATAATGAATTAATAATAAATAAATTTGAGTCTAATATAAATATTAAAATAACAATAAAAATCAAAATTATATTTCTGAAGGAGATTGTATCTCATCATTTTCAAAAACTCCAAATTCTCCAACGTTATTTAAAGATTCGTAAACTATGCTTTCATCTAAAGTATTTGCATCAACTTCTTCTACTGCATTGAAATAAATTACAAATTAGTAATGTATGAAATTATTCTCAATTGTAAACTTGTAATACAGTATAATTTTAACTTAAATATGATCAAAATAAGATATGAACTGACCATCAATAAATGTTCTTAATTTATTCGTTGTGACAAATGCATTTTCTTCAAAAATTGTCTTTTCAAGTTTATTATAATCAAGATCAGGTGATGATTCTTCTTCGATCGAAAAATCAGTATGTTAAGTACAATCATTATCAATTGGATCATATGTTCTCTTCTTACTAAACAATCTGAATACATAATAGAGAAATTATAAAATCAATAACAAAAATAAAATTATTGAAATAAACAAAAAATTATAAAATAATAAAATACTTGTTCTTCATTCTCAGATTATAAGTAATGTAAACAAGGTCATTAAGTCTTTGATGTTCTAAATGATTTCGTTTCTTTGTATGAATACATTTAAAAGCACTCCAATTACGTTCACAACTTGATGCAGAAGTTGTTTGATTAAGTAACCTAATAGCGAGTTTTCTCAATATTGGAGCATTGCCACCGAATAATCTCCACCACTCAACTATATTTTAAATTAATAATTATGATAAAACATATATTATTAATAAATAAATATTGAATTAAAAGTATAAAACTTACCTGGCTGCATTTTTTTCAACATAAGTTCTCTCTTTGCTGATGTTCTAGCAAAACTCTCTAAACCTTCACGATACAATTTAATTTCATTTGTCGCTTGTGATTGATCTTCAATAGAGAAAATACCTTTGCATTCAATTACATCAAATAAACCGCCCATAATATTAATTGTACTTTCTTTTCCATTATATAAGCAATAAAGATTGAGAAAATAAGCTGCTAAGTGGATCCTTTGAGTAAGATGCTTATCCCATCGTAAATCAATAATATTTATACAAGGCTTGTACAATTTCTCCTTCCCTTTAAAAATATTTATAATTGTTTTGTGAGCTCTATACATACCATCATATATATATATATATCCCAGAGATGGCTTCTCATCTGAATCAACAATCCTCAACAACCTTATAAGTAGAGCCACAATCTTCACAATGATCAAGTAAGCATCCCAAATTTTGTTATCTAGAATAATAGCGTAAACTTCTTTCCCTTTTTCACTCTTTGATAATTTATGACTTGAAAAGTGTTTACCTGTTACTCAATTTTAAAGTAGTTTCTTATGTTCATAACCACTTTTCAAAGTAATAAATGTAGTTGCAAACCTGGTAGTAGCGGGATGACTGACAAAAATGTGACAAGATTATACACAAAAATTGTGATCTTAGATGACCGTGAAGCAAGACTAGAAATATAGCCCATACTATCAATATCTTTTAAAATAAAATTTATACAATGAGCAGTGCATAGAGACCAATAAATATGCCCATACTTTGATTGTAATAAGTATTCAACTGATACATAATTAGCTATATTATCTGTAACAAAATGCACAACATTCTTTGGTCCAACCCAGTCAATAATTTCAGAGAATAATTCAAATAAAGCATTAGAACTTTTCACCATGTCAGAAGCATCAACAGACTTGATAAAAGTTGTTCCAATATTACAATAGACCAAGAAATTAGTTAAGGTTCTTTGTCTTTGATCAGTCCACCCACCTGTTATAATAGTGCATCATGTTCATTCCAAACTAGATTTATATGTATCCATAATTAATTGATATTACCTACTTAAATCTTGAAGAAAAGGCATACATAACTCATAATAAGATGGTACCTTAAATCCTGAACCTATTGCTATTGTAGCATCAGTTGATTCTTGAAAATATGGTGAATTTAAAGCATTTAAAGGAATACATTAATAATAGAACCATCTAGCTCATGATGTAAACAACATCCTTATCAAACATAAAACTTTTTAGACTAGGTTGAGAACTAGGAGTAGTTCTTGGAGAAAGATAAGAATCTATGTCAATAGTAGCTTTTCTTTTTCCTTTATCTAATACTTGTGGTTTTTCATCATCTCCAAAAGATATATTATGAGCCCCTTTATTTTCCTTTTTCTTTTTTAATTGTTACTGCAAATATATTCCAATCATATCATGTACATCAATTTGTACTTTTTTACAAGAAGCAATATTACCCTTAACACCAGCAAGATGTTCTTTCATTCTAAACTTCCTCCCCCTTTAAATATTCTACCGCAAAATGTACAGTTATATTAGATATTCCCATTAGATGCTTGAGAAGAAGAAAAATAATTTCACGAGTAGAGGATGGTTTCATATTCTCCATTATGATTTACCTAAAAAGAATAATTCGGTATACTATTATTAGGGAAAAAGTATACAACTTAAATAATTCTCATTATCAATTGTAATAAAGAAGACGAACAGCAGTAGAATGGATACATAAAAGACCAACAGATGTTACTCACTTATTAAACTTTATTCTAACAATTGCTCCACTTTAAATAGCCTAACTAAAATATTGCTAGTTTTCAGTTTTGGTGCTTTAGATCAATAAATTGAATAGTTGAAAGAGTATGTATAACTCATCTATCAAAACCAGAGACATTGATACAAAATAGAGTTTTAAATATTACATAAATTGATATGAAATAGAGTTCTAAATGTTACAAAAATTGATATGAAATAGATTTCTAAATGATACAAAAATTGATATGAAATAGAGTTCTAAATGTTACAAAACTTATCACTACCAAAAATTGACATGAAATAGAGTTCTAAATGTTACAAAAATTGATACGAAATAAAGTTCTAAATGTTATAGAAATTGATATGAAATAGAGTTCTAAATATTACAAAAATTGAAACCTTATGAAAATCTGTAGTTCTGTACAGTGACAGACCAGTTGGACCGGTTTGACAAAAAACCAGATGAATGGTTCAAATTAATTACTTCCAGTTTCAATGGAATTTGTCGTTATTAGACCTCAAAATTTTATTTTATTTTAATTAATTAATTAAATATATTTTATTTTCTTAGAATTTAGTTATTAATTTAGTAAGCATATGTAGCAATTACATTTTTTAATAGAAATGTTAGAATTAAGTTAGAATATAGTATGATATTTAATAGACTAAAGGAATAAAGGGGTATTATGTTTAAATGTAGAAGGGCAAAATTGAAAAGGCAAGACAAAAAGTTGTCTTGAATAAGAAAGAAGAAGAAAATCGTGAGAAGAGAGAAACAAGAGAGAAAAACATGGGAAAGAAGAGAAAAGAAGAGAAAATCGTGGAGAAGAAAGAAAGAAAAGGAAAAAGAAGAAGAAGGAAGAAGATTTGGCTAAGCTTAAGGTAAGCTTCATCTTTCTTCTTGTTTGGGTAGAAAAAGAAGTAGGTAAATGAGTTTATGTAGGAAGAAAGAAGAGAAACCCAATTGATTTTTCATGAATTTTTAGAAGGGTTTAGTTCATAGAGCTTAGGAAATGCATGTGTTTAATTATTCTAGAGTTAATTTTAGTGAATATGGTTTGTGGGTTCTTAATTTGTATTCCTATTAAATGAGATTTTTGCCAATGTTAAAGGAAATCAAGAAAGGTAAGAGAAGCAATAGGAGAGGCACCTTTAAGTAAGTTTTTAAGCAAGGAATCCAAGTGGGTTACATGTTATAGTTGAATTAATGAGCCATGAATATTTTTCCAAATCAATAGAGTTAAATGATTTCAATCGCTTCATAAATGTTGCATTTATTGCTCCTTAAATGATTTTAGAAATTGCTACATGTTTGGTACATGAATCTTGTTGATGATTTATGAAATGAAGATGGAAATGTATTTGAAATATGTTATACTTATGGAAATCCTATTTCCGAAACGTGCCTTTTGGACAATATATTTATAAGTTATGAAATTCATGTTTGTGTGGGTTTGTGATGGTCCATTTTGTTATGTCATGTGCACATTGACCATGTTGAAGGCTTCTCCCGCTTGTCCGTTAGTAGCATGGAGCTCCTTCACAAACTCTTTTATGTTTATGAACTACTTGAAACTATTATGTGGGTTTGTGATAGTCCATTCTATTATTACTGGAGATTTACAAGAACTCCCCCATGTTTATAGACCTACCCAAACCTTTCGAATTGCTTATATGTTTATGATTTGTTGACAAGTTTGATGAATGAATGACTTATGTTGTTTATGAATTGTTTGATAAGTTGAGAATTTGAGAAATAAGTATTTTGTGGATGCAATGCAAATTTACTATAGCAATGAATATTTTCAATGGTCTTGCTTGTTTCTCCGTTATAAACTTGTTACCTCCATTCTTCCCCACCTCTAGGTGCTGAGCAAGAGATTGAGTGACTGAGAGTCAAGACATCACTCCAAATCTGCATATTTTTATAATTTAAGTTAGTTTGTGGAAAGCACAAGGCTTTAGCCGCATTTCAAGTATTACTCGTTCATATATATTTTGTATTTTTGGGGTTATGAAACCAATGACGTATTGTGGCTTGAAATGCTCATTAAAGCTTTGTAAAAACTCTTTCTTTTGATGTCAATGAAGAAGTTCTTTTGCATTTATTCATATTTATCTTTTGTTGAGTTGTTAAATGGTGTTCTTGGGAATAGCCTTGTACATGTAATAAGTGCTAGATTGTTGGGGTTCTGGGTTGCAGGTTTGAAGGTTTTGCCACAGCGAAGCCATAACTTTGGTCACGAAGAACCTTTCCTGAAGGGTGTTTTGGCACTATCTCGTAACTTCGCTAAAGTGCAATTGTCCCGAATTTTGCATTTGCTCAACCTGGAGACTTCGCCGCGGTGAACTTGTCCCCAAAGGTCCGTGGAAAAGATTTCATAGTTTTGCCCCAGTGAAACACTACTTTGTCGCGGCGAACCCACCATTACTGATGGTGAAATTTTCCTTACAAATTCCATGTTTTCAACTTTTCTCTCACACGACTTTCACTTGAACGCCTCAAGTGGTTACCTTGTCAGTGCTCACGTTTTATGATTCTAGAGTTGGATTTTGAAAATAGGGTCCAATAGTCGTTGATGAAGAAATCAATCAAGACCAACAAAGTTTCTTGTGATCTTTTCCATGGATAACTAGGGAAGTTTTGCGTGTTAGTCAGCTTTGCCCGTTCTTTCAACATTGGATAAGATAATGAAGTTCATAAGTAGTGGATGATTCGTTGAGAATTGGTCAACAAAATCTACAAGCACATAGAGTTGTTCCAAGTACCCACACATTAAGTATTCTAAGGTCATCTCCCTCAAGGACTAAATCATCATCGCCAAATTAATTCTAATTATTTGAATGAAATCGACCATAAACTCTAAAAGGTGATTGGAGTTTAGTACACAGTAAATTGTAAATACTAAAAATAGAAAATAGGGATAAATTGAAGATTTGAAATTAGGGCTTGGGATTCACCAACTCAAAAGATAGATTCATACATTATGTGATTGATTAAATGTTAGGTTATGAAAATAGTTGCACAACTTTACCCATATCTTTGCTCAAAGCATACAATAGTATCTAACTAGTTGATTACCATCTCTCAATGTGCAAACTAACTAGTTAAATCCACTAAGAACAAGCAACCACAAGTTATCACACTAGCTTAGGATATCTCTATCTTTAAGTCTAAGGTGTTCATCTTCCTAGAGCATAAACCATATTTCACCTCTCAGTACATCATATGATTCCTAAGATTGCATCTATGGAGATCAAGCATAGAGACAACAGTGAAATGCAAGAGAGATAAACATAATCCAAGAACTTTCATTCAACACTTAATCGTCCATAAAATACAAATCAATCCCCAAGCAAGCTACATCCCTCACCCTAAATGAGGTTTAGTTCCAGAACATGATACTAAAAGTTAGACACATAAAGCTGCTCAACATTTAAGAAAGGGTAGAGAGAGAATATGGGAATAAAACAAGTCACTGTTGTCTCCAATTGTTGATGCCAATCCCCAAAAACTTCCTATCTTCCTCTTATTTTGTGCCTCCTTAAGTGGTAATCTCATTTTTAGTGTCCAGCCCCCTAATTAGGTCTTCAAAATGAGTATTTATAGTGTTTTGGTTCCAAAGAAACTTAGTTTCGACTAAACAGGGGAGAGCAAATCGTGTTTGGGCCACCAATGTCCGTTAAACGGACATTCTCCTATTCACAATTTTTGCACTTTTGACCCTTCAATCAACAATTTTTTCCTATTCACAAGAAAAGTTATGCATTTCACCCCCACAATCTATCCATTTGTACCTATCAAGCAACAAAGTTGAAATGTGAGAGAATTGACCAAATAAAGCTTCAAATCCATATATAAATAAGTCAAATTAATTCCAATTCAACCCAAAATCATCTAAGAATAATTTGACTCATCAAGAATGTTCAGATATTTTTTCCTTCACTCCTTATTTTATTCTGCGATCATTAATTTTCCTCCTATGTAGAACCCAACTTGAAAAATACGAATACGTGAGTGGGAACAAAGCAATTCCAGGATTTTCTCGGAAACTTCAAATATTTTCATTTATTTTAAGGGTCAAAATTTACGCACAATTAAATGTTTTGAATTTCTCAAAGTAAAATTTCGATAATAGCTTTATCTAGAAGAGGTGTACATTGGGCTACATAATATGCTTTTCAAAAACAAGATTTCAAAGTCAAAAGTGAATAAAAATACGATAGATCGAGTTCGTTACGTATTATCAAGGTTTTAAAAACTGGACTGGAAAAAGTTTGAACCGGCTGATTTTTATAAATAGAGGTTATTAGGTAAAACTGAACCAGACCACTGACTAGTTCAAACTTTTTTTGGTTGGATCAAACGGTTTGGTCTGATTTTTAAAACCTTGAAGAATATTGAATAAAACTCTATATCTTATTTGTATTGTTATTAAGATAATAGCTAATTAAGTGATTTAATTTAACTTAAATTAAACCGTAGCGTTGATGTTAAGATAAGATAAAAAGAAAGTGGAATTGTTGTAAGTTCCTAACGTACCCTTATAAGAACATTGTATACCACCTTTCATGATTAATCTAGCAAATAGATACATAGCCTAAAAAGCTATGATACATAAACTACAAGCTTTTTTACACACTGTTTAAAGACAAAAAGTTCCCATGTTTCACTACATTGACTTACTAAATATAACCAGAAATATGCAATTTAATTTTTGCAGTAAAATTATTTGTTCTTGATGTATATTATTTGCATGACTCAAAAGGTAAGAATGGATTTTGCCCATCCTTATTCTTTCCCATCAAACTGCACACGTCGCTGGCCCGCGTCCTTGACTTTGCAGCAACATAGTTATCCTTCCTACTAAGCAGAAGCTTAATAAGTAGCATCTGAAAACCATGTTAAGTTTGGAATCAATACACAGAAACATAACCTATCATAGTAAAATCAGGTGGCGGACCACAATTTCTACCATGCTATTAAGTTTCAGGTCCCATAACTACCTAATTCTGAGGCAATAGTGAAAGTTACAACAACTAATCTGCTGCTAATCAATAGTCTTAGATTTGCCTAGTTTAATAAACAGAACCAGCAACAACATAAATCACGTAAACAGAAAATGCCAATTTATTTAAAATATATACAATGGAAGAAATTCTTCATTATTTGAGCTATTCTAAAACAAGATTCATGAAATCTAGTTTCCTGCTGATTTAGGTATCCAGCTTCTGATACAGCAAGTTTCAACCTTATATGCAGTAGCGCAGAAATTCAATTTTCTTTAAAATCCGGTCATACACTTGAGCATGAAGCGTATTTGTTTACGCTAAATCTAATCACATGAACTGCAGTTTTGGTTGAAAAATAAATCATAATCAAATTAGTCCATTTTATGGACAAGGACAAAAGCAGATTCTAGTTGATCCTGCGGACCGAGGACTGGCGGAAAAAGAGGATCCTTTTACATGGGATCAGAGGACAGCCCATCTCCAAAGTAGGAAAATTTCAAACCCTCATCATTTTTAATCTTTTCATACCAAGTCACCCTTGAATAACATGGCTAAGTTCTAAAGCCTATCCGTATATTCTTCCAGGAAAAGAAATCGTGTCCTTTCATTGCCGAGCACAGAGTCAGCTGAAGTGACACGAGACTTTTATGGCATCAAAGTTTTCTTATCCCAGATGCAAACAGTTGAGAAATTTTATAATGTAAATGATAACTTCCAAGAAACAAATTCCTCTGTGTGTATCACGCTGCCAACAACCTTGAACCAAAACCTTAGGTTTCCTTTCACATTTCATCACTTCATTCCATCTCTGACCATTCCAGCATTAATTGGCTGCATATCATTACAGCAATAGCAACAGAAGGTGTGGGAAGGAGCCCACTACTGTAATGAGCCTACCTGTTACGCGCTAATATTTCATTAGCACTGCTGGATGATCCTAACACTCCATGTTCAGTTACTATATGCATCTATAACTTGGACGCAAGGACACGCCATGAAGCTAAGGATCCGAATACATAGAACAGGAGTACTTGTCAGGTGACAGTCACGGCACGTGTCCCTCAATCCCTTGTCAAAACAATAGCTATATCACAAATTTAAGCTAAACACTCGTTCAAAGTCAACGCTTTTCATCAATACTATGTTCAAATTAATACACGAATCAGGTTCTTCAAATTGACCATACTAACCTTTAGCATTCTTCCTGTATGGAGACGTCGATGATTGTCAACCAAAGTTTGGAGCTTTTTTCTCGCTAAAGGGCTTCAACTGCAATTACCTGACAGCTTAGAGGGTACCGCTGGCATTTCAATACTAATTGTGATTTTTGGCTGTATCTTCGCCACAGGTTTAATGTCTTGATCTTATAATAAAAGACTTCAAACCTGTCTTTTCCTTGCTACTTGGTGTCAATAAACTTGGCTTCAATTATTTCTTCTTGAATTTGTTCCGTCACTGCTCATTGTTTTCACCATCGTCATGACCATGAGGATTCCAAATCCAAGACTACCATTTCTGGTCGTGGTGATCTTACTGGCAGTTAGCTACCTCTCAAGTTGCCGCCACCTCCATGGAAGTATGAGTTATCAAAGCAACAGCCAACATGTCGAAACTGAGTTCTCTGCTCAGTTCTCGTGGCATTTCTCTGCAAATGCTCCTGAAGGGTCCAGAGAAGATGAGAAATCCCCAGTTTTTGGAGTCTCCGATAGAACAGTTCCAGGGGGACCAAACCCTCTGCACAACTGACAGCTACTTCATCACAGTATAGATTTATGTATGTATCAGTAAGTACCTATTACACATATAGATCTTTGCAGAATATAGGGAGTCTATTTTATCTTTCTTTCCTTTTTTCTTTAATTGGTTCACAGAGATAGATTTTGGGCAGTTTTGACAGGAGTTAATGTTACTCGTAATTGCAACTTTACTTGATTTTGATTCTTCAGAGATTATAAAACAGCATATATACTTGCAATGGTGCGAAAGGTTACTCTATAGTATAGAAAGTTAGCTGTTACTCCATTCGTCTTGGACTTTGAGCCAGAAACGTGTGACACAAGAGAAAGATCAGAAAATCTTTCGATAAGTAATTATTGAAGTACAAATACGGGTCCATATTAAATAGGCTATAGGAACCACCGACTATCTTATTGTAAGCACATTCGTTAGTGTGACATTTGTTGAAAGAAGAAGTCAAACCGATGCCATATCAGCAACTAGGATATTTGGATTTAGATATGTCATATTTGTACAAGTTGGCTTTGACGATGAAGGATATTGTGAAGCCCGAAACTCGTGAGAGACATAATAGCTTAATCTCCATTTACAGGCATGTTAGTGGCATGTTTCCTTCTTTCAAGAAAGTCAAACAATGCATATTGCAAGGATTCCCAAGGTGTGACTTGTTTAAAAATAAAAGGGAACATGAATGGCTTTATTGCTTAGCTTCAATCTAGCCATAGTTATTCATCTTTGCATTTTGGGTGATTGATGTGAGCACAATTAGTCAAAAATATGAGTTTCAATGCATGTTGGTTTGAGTCGATTATACGAGTGGAGATAAGAGAACGTTTGGATGTAAAATACTCATCTTTGGTTAAACACTAGTTCAGACATGAGCATTTTCCAATCTATGCCCCTCTCTAGATGTCAAAGTTACGGTGAAAACATAATCTTTAACACGAGCATAACCCAAACCATATTTATCTGCACAATATTACAGAAGGATCCATGACCTCAAGCACAAGCATATCTCATATCGTGTATAACTCCACAAAGTTGAAAACAGATCAATTGTCTCAGTCATGAGTATGTCCTAGATCGTGCCTCATAGCAGTGCTACTTAAGAGTCGTGAATGTTTCTTTATCTTATTCTTCATTGAATCTTGAATGTATTAATTAAAGGATTCTTTTTTATGACATTCGGAAGCTTATGTAACTTGATTTTTAATTCTTGATAGTCCACAGATTATCAAGAATTAATTCTTGAATCTTGAATGTATTTTAATTTTCTTGAAGTTAATTTCAACTTTTGTATGGATTTTATAAAGTATATTCCAAAATGAGTTCACTTTCGTAATACCGTTAAAAAGAGAGAAGTTGGCAAGTAGTGAATCAATCAGACACAGTAACATATACATAGATTAGAATGACATGTGTTGAGTGAGATAATAGAGCTACATCCTTTATGCTTACGGTACACATCCTTTCTCAATCATTTTCTTTCATATCAGACTCGTTTAAGCGTTTAAGACAAAAGAAATGATGCTTTTCAGTTGATAAAAAACAAAAACGAAAATGTTAGTTTCGTACAAGCTATAACAAGAAAGACACCGAAGGATTGGACCCATGTGCCAGAGGAGGACAAGTAGACGAAATTTGCATGAAAAGAACAGGTTATCCACAGAGAAATACTGGAGCCATTTTAAATTTTGCGGTAAGCTATGCCAAAGATTTTCTATGGCTTCCTCTTGATTTGAAGTTAATTTTGAGGTAAGGATGAAAGCTGGTCTAGCAAATGCAAGCCAGGATTGGTTTGAGTAACTTAGCTTCCTTTCCAACGAGCCTTACAGAAAGTATCACTCGTCAATGTTGCGTGAGATCAATGGCACAGATTTTGCAATTCTAACGTCCGTAGTCCGTACAAGCTGAGGGAACATTTAAAAAAGGTGTTACAGCATTTGTAGTCTCATTAAAGAATAAAGAGCACTTTGGAACGAAGTAAGCCACTCTCAAACCCCAAGCGAACATGCACAATTAGAAGGTTGGCCAAAGTGACCGTATACAGGTGGCAGCCGTAAGATCAACTGCAATTTCAGACGACAACTTGGACAAACTTCAACGCTTCTCTGACAAATATTTATATGCACAATCAGCTCGACAGCTAAATCTAAAGTTTGAAGAATCGAGGTTCTGGAAAAGCTCTAGAAGATCAGAATTCGTCTGTGTAAGAAATATTATCCAATATATATAATAGATAAACACAAGATTGGATATGCATCATTGCAACTATCAGTTATTTGGATGAATTTCTATTTTCAGCAGATTAAAGGACTTCTTGAAGAATCTTTTCTTCTATGCAGAAATTGTCTTTGCGTATTACAGTGTTTCTAAAATTAGCATAAGATCATTTATGTCAATATTATCTCATATTTATAGATAATGTCAAGACGTTAACTAATTATTTATGGTTAACAATTAAAGGGTCATGCTTAAACTCATCAGATGTGTCCTTTCATCATCACTACCAGCAACACAAGATAAGTTTAGTCAATATAATTTTTGCATGTTCTCATACTTGTCTAATACCCCATGCGATCAGCATACCTTGAGGGTTCATAGTCAATTAATTGTTAGGAATATATGATGTCTCAATTAATAAATCAATGATTGAATAGATTTTGTATGTTATACCTAAGTCACATCTCGCATTTCAATCTTCTTTGATCCCATTAATTTCATCATGTCATAAATGTATTCAATTCTCTTACAAAAAGTCAATGGCTGCCTTTGAATTCATAATTTTTGTTTGAGTTACCAACAAAATGATCTTCCTCTAGTCTAAATTCTCTTGAATTGAATTTAATTTACTTTCATACAATTGTCTTATAAGATCATATCAACAATAATCTACTGGTAATATTATGAAGTAACAAATATTAAATTTAATCCTTAAGAATTAGACAAGAATTTTGAGATTATGTTATGAGGTTCATTTAACCTCTAAGGTCTCACACAATGTAAGTTAAGATATGCTTACTTACATTAATCCTTTTTTATGGTCATTTCTATATACATGGTAAGAATTATATGCCACAGTATCAAATCCTATTAATATGGAGCATGTCTTTCATAAATGCAATACCATATAGATGTTGGTTCAAGCATACTTAATGTTTAACCCGAGTTCACATGTCTACTCTTAACTTTATTTTTTTGAACCTTCATCTAACAAATTAAGACAAATATGGAGACCATATGATCATTCCAAACTAATTTTCTTTTGACTTATCACTTAAGTTAACATTCATGGTTTAAGTTTATACTTTAGCTCTCTATTATAATCTTGATAATAAACTTAAAATATGCCTCATCTCCAGTCATCACAAGTACTAGGGCAATTGCCCCTGTGAGAGGGCCAATCTTTAATCTTTCTGACATACTCTTTTGTTCATATTGAAAAATATATCATACAAAGTAAACATTTTTCATAATCAAGTGTTAAGTAATTATTATTACTTAATAAATAATGTCAACTTATATATGTATTTATAAATGACAATATATCAAATGAACATACATAGAGAAAAGTTGACCAACTACATTTTAATATCTACGTAATCCTAGTGACTTCATATGTCCAATATATATATCAGGATAAACTAGTTGTCATTGGGTAAACCACTATATCTCGTGTAAATATATACTTCATGTTTACTTCTCCTCGTGCAAATATATCTTTCACATAATTGTACTTAGTATATATATGCTTGGTTTTATAACGAAATTTAGAGTCCTTTACATAAACGATTGTTACTTGACTTTCAAAGTTGATTGTTACTAGATTAGCCTCGCTTTGAGTGACACCTAAACTAACCAAGAATTGTCTAAGCCACATAGCTTCTTGTACTTTTTCATGACTGTTTCTTACCTTTCCATGATATAGCACCATTGTTAAGTAAGAAAACAAATCCAAAGGTAGATTTTTTTCGTCTAAATCTTGTCCCCAGTTTGCATCTATATACCCTTATATATGTAGGTTGTTGCCTTGATAACATAATGCATAATCAACATGACATTTTAGATACCTCAATATTCTCTTTACTACTTTTCATTCTTGTCCTAGACTTGACTGATATCTTCTCATCATTCCAACAACATAACAAATATCTAGTCATGTATACATCATAACATACATGAGACTTTCAATTGCATTAGAATGGGTAATTTGCTTCATTTGTTCCCCTTTTTATGGCATAGTTGAGTAAAACTTCTTGCTAAAACCTTCACCTTTAGTAATAGCATTATATATTAGTATATAATCTTGCATATGAAATCGTTCTAAAATCTTTTGAATATAAGTCACTTGAGAAAGTGATAATAATCTTTTTGAATGATCTCTTGAAATCTTAATTCCAAAATTATATGCAGCTTCACCCATGTCTTTCATTTTAGATTTAGATGATAACCAAACTTTTATTTACTTGGCAAAACTCATAGTAAATACAAGCAATTAAAATGTCATCTTTATATTCTATATATAAAAATAAAATTACAAATATATCTTTGGATCTTATATAGATAGTGGTCTTCATCAACCGTATAAAAATCATAAGAAAGGATTAAATTATGAAAACTTATATGGCACTTCCTTGAAGCTGCTTCAGACTATAAACCAATTTTAATAATCAATAAACTTTATGTTATTGACCTATCTCAATGAAACCTATAGATTGTTCCATACAGATTGATTCTTTTAATTTTCCATTTAGAAAAGTAATCTTTACATCCATTTGATTTAATTAAAGATCCAAACTAGTTATTATAGCCAAAATTAGACAAATTGAAGCAAACCTCACAACAAGTGAAAATGTTTCATCATTATTAATTCCCTTTTATTATGTATATCCTTTCTTGAAGGTGTGTTTTATATCTTTCGATACTACCATTAGTGTTTCATTTCATTTTGAGAACCCATTTATTTCCAATAGCTTTGTACCCATTAGGGAGATCAACCAAATCCTGTACCTGATTCAACTTAAAGAATTCATTTTTTCTTTCAATGCTTTCCTCCATTTTTTTAATAAGACCATTAAGAGCCTTGTGTATATTCATTGGCTTATAATCTTCTTGTGGGATAATATGGTAATTTCCTCTTCTATTTCAAAATAGTGTCAGGGAATTACACCACTATTTACTTCAGCATAAATGTGGTTTGTGGGAAATAAATTTATTAACATCTTCATTACTTCCACTTGAATTGGATGCAATAATTAAACTTTCAAAAGGTTATAATCTTAACTATCCTTGAATTAAAATTTCAAGTTCTAGACTACTCCCACTTAGATAAAGTCCCTATTTATAATTCCCAGTAATGGAATCATTCTGATCAAGAGTTTCATTTAGAAATAAGTCTTTTCTTATTTCACCTTGCCTTAGAAAGTCATCGTCTTTTCCTATTTCACCTTGCTTTGGAAAGTCATTCTCTAAAAATGTGACATCTTAAGATTCAAATTCAGTTACTACTTCATTTCCTCATTCACCAATGAACATGTATCCTTTTAAGTGTTCAAAATATCTAATAAAGATACTTTTCTTCCCACTTCAGCCTAGTTTCCCATATTTATGAGGGAGATCATGAATGTAAGTAACATATCCCTATGGTTTTATATGTTCTATATTATGTTTTTTTTTCCTATTCACAAGTCATACAAAATGTTTGTAACTGATTTTGCAAGCATTTGATTTAGTATATAATTCGATGTAAATAATGTACTAATAGGTGATTAATAGATTTTCTTGTGACATAATAGACCTAACCATTTCTAGTATTGATTTATTATGTCCTTTTGTAATGCTATTTTGTTGTAGGTTTCTTGGAATAGTTAATTATCTTCCTATCCTTTTTCATCACACAACATCTTAAACTTATCAAACAAGTATTCTTGTCATCAATCAATTCTTAATGCTTTTATTTTCTTATCCATTTGATTCTCTACTAAATTCACATATTTTATTAAACAATTTATTGCTTCCAACTTATGAGAAATCAAATAGACATGACCATATCTAATATAGTCATCTATAAATTGATGAAGTCTATAGTCCCATGTTACCCTTACATTCTTTAGATCACAGTTGTCTAAATGAATCAAATGTCGTATATAGGGAGCTTTTTTTATCTTTCCAAATTGCTTTCGTTCTATTTTACTAGCCATACAACATTCACATATAGGTAAATCTACTTAGCTAATCAATTTATTCAATTTTAAACAATGTGACATAGTCTAGCATACTACAAAATTTCATCAATATTGGAATTACTAGATGACATAAACAAAGAATAACTAATATTGGCATTTGAATAAACAAACTAATATTAGTATTTGAATAAACAACATCTAGAACAATAAAACCATCTAACATAAAACCTTCACCATAATAAATAGGTCTAAGATATAAATCTGTACCACCACTATAGAAATTTACATAAAAACCAAGATTAATCAAAACCAAAATAGTGATTACATTATATCAAATCTTTCAGAGTATATAACACTTTATGTAGGGTTAAGGATTGATTACCAAGCATGTCTAATTTGTTCCAATCCCCTATACAGTAACCCCTAAGTTATCTCCTACATAAACCCATCGTTTTCTATATATGATTTTTCTTGAATTCTATGAAGGCATCTCTATCCTTCGTTACATGGTTGGTTACTCTCAAATCTACAATCTATAAAGAATGTGATTTAGATAGAAAAATAAAACAGGAGACATTCACAAAGAAAATGTCCGTACAATAAGATTATACCTTTTTGGGCTTGCTACAATCATGAGCAAAGTGACCCGTATTGCCACAATTAAGGAACTTGACTATTTTCATATACTACTTAAAAGGATGTTTTATTTTTCTGGTTCCATTTAGACTTATTTGAGTCCTGAGTATAATATGAATATTGCTTACCATTTTTTCATTTGGATCCACTATGATACTTACACTTTTGATTCACGACTTTATGTAAGCTAGAACCAACTATACCTCTGATTACACCTTAAAAGTCTTAAGACATTCTTTGTCTAGTATAAGATGCCTCATAGCATCTTCCATCATCTTGATACTCTTATTATGACTTAGATGCATCTTTATATACTCCTAAATCTGAGGTAATAAATGAATCATAGGTTGAACTTATTGCTCATTTGATAATTCATGACCAATATCTTATAACTCACTTACCATATTAGACATATTCCTCAAATGCTTTTACATTGTGTGATCCAATTGTTCCTTACATATGTCAAATTAGATAGATAGTAAGTGACCTCACTTTGGTCACTGAAGTGCCTCTAAAATATGTAACTAAAGCAGACAACATGTCCTTAACAGTTTCATATTTATAGAACTCACAGGTGATGTTGTTACATGCATTACTCTATGACATAATACGAACAAATGAGTTATTTTTCTTCTATGTTTCATAAGAATCACGAATCCTTTTGTTTTGGATGTATTGCCTTTCTTAGGAATATTCATGGTTATATTTAATGGTTCGATAGTTTCTTGCTCTTCAAGTATATATTAGATTTTTATGCTCAAAATCTTATAATTGTTGCCATTTAACTTTTTACCGTTAATAAGTTCAGTAACAATATTCTTTGATAGAGTAGTCATAATGGAAACATAAAGTTTATAAAAAAAGAAATAGTATAATTGCATATTATTGTCATGTCATACATATATATATATTAAATAATCAAAATTTGATTATCTATGAAATCAAAAGAGTATAGATGTTCTCAATCATTATTCATATGACAATTAAAAACTATTTATTTTACTGAAGAAGTTTTTCAAGCATAAACATTCATATAACAAATAATTTGATAAAAATAAATAATATCAAACTTGACGTACACTAATGAACATAATTTATGCGGTTCATTACAACTTATTTCAATACATAATAATAAGCACTACATCGAATAGATTCAATGAATTCACATGATAAAGTCCTAAAATCTTGATATGTTATTGTTCGATTAATTGCAAGGCTGGTTGAATATAAATTCCAAATCAATTATTTTCTTAGAACTTCTTTCTTGAAGTTTATCACCAATCATTTATATGATTTCATCTCAGGCTATTCTAATTTCTAAAGAATGCTTAATAGTTCACTTACCAGTTGTGGCAAAGTTAAGAATAAAGCAGTGTACTTCACTTTAGCTTCTGTAAAGGCCAAGTGATAAGTGTAAATTTCATCATATTTTAGGGCATAGTTTGATATGTGTTTAGCTGTTAATTTGATCACTTGGTATGCGTTTAGGTTAAAATTGTGTTAGTTTGTGATTTATTTGTGTTTTAAGTGTTTTATGAGTTAGTACAGGACTTTGAGCTTAAATAGTATGTTTTTGAGGTACCATAATGTTTGCTAGTGTTTTAAGGACAATATCAAAGAGTGGAGGAGTTTTGGAGTGAATTTGGGCCATAACACAGGCCCACGATCGTGGAAGGTAGGCCACGATCATAACAGAAGCTCCAGATTTGGCCCACGATCATGGCCTGCATCGAGTAGAAGCGCAGACTCTCATGAACTTCATGTATCAAGGGTTTTTTGGACCTTTTGGACCCTAGGAATTGCCTAAAATATAAAAAAGAATAAAAAGAACATAAAAAAAGTAGAGAAGGGAGGTGCTTCTGGTAGCCACTTTTGAAACCCTAAAGGGAGAATACCTAGAGAGAGAAAGAAGAAGAAGGAAGACAAGGACGAAGTTGACTTGACATGCTTCCCAGATCAAAAGGTATTTCGACATCAGTGCCATCCATTATCTATTCCAAGTTGTAATTCCTTTTCGTTTTGAATTTATTTATGTATAGAATTAGGATAGATAGGATGATGATAGGATTTGGAATATTGATGATGTTCTAAAATCTCCTTTGGGATTTTATTTTGATTTAATGGTAATCTAGTTGATTGTGTTTATTAGATGAATGTTGGGGTTTAATTACGTTCTTGCATAATTCGGTAATAAACTGAAAGAGTGAACTGAATAAAATACAATTAAATCGGATTAATAAGAGTTAGGTGATTTAATAGAAATCATGATAAATTGTATTGGTAATTGTGCGGAGAAAGATCTCAAGTGATGTTCCAATAGTTTATTAGAGTGCTCCAGATCTAATTAGGTTTTGGATAGTTTGTGAATTGAGAGATTGCAAATTCCATAATCTAATTAGGGTTTATAATTTAGGGTTTAATGGTTATAACTCGAGAGAGAGTAGTAAGCCCTAGGACAATCTAGAACCAACATTCCATTGACACATAATTGGCTAGGTGAGCATTAATGATAAGTAAAATATCCCTTCTCATAAATTGGTAAATTCATTATAATTGATTTCTATTATGATTGCATATTGCTTAACTATTAATTCCTTTATGTTTAATTTTTGGTTTAAGTGGTTGAATTCAATTCTTGTGATTACTTTCCGTTGTATTTTTAATTTGAGTTTTATATATTGTTGGCCTTAGATTTTAGGATTAGAATTTTCACCCTCCTCATGCGATCAACACCTCTTATACTACAGTCGTGACTTGTGCCCTTGTGATATTTGAGGACTTATAAACTTTAAAAATCGAATGACACAATAAAATTTTTGACGCCATTGTCGGAGAGGCATAGATTAGTTTATTTCTTGTAGTCTAAGGTTTTTTTTTTTACTATCTATTGTGTTAAGAAAAAGAAACTAGGCATAAAATAGATGACACATCAACTTGGATACCACCAGACAATAATGGGGAATCTCTAGAGTTGAATGTTGAGAAGAGATAAAAAGAAAGATCGTGAAGGATATATACTATAAGAAGCAAGGATTCTTGAGGATTTCAATGAGCCCCATTTTAGTTGGGGAAATCATCATCCTTATATGAACACGTACACTTCGGGGTGGCAGAACCACCTAAATTTCTATTGATCTAACAATGTAAGTACTTATATGAGACATCAATACCTATTAGGATTTCAGCAAGATGAGTCCAGTTTACGGGATTCCAAATTGGACAAAATCATGGATAAGCTAACATAAATGAAAGAGACCTAGAAGAGATTGGAAGAGCAATTTGACCAAGTAATGGAAAATCATGTCTCTTCTATTCACAACCTGGAGATTCAAGTGAGACAACTTTCTCCTAAATTTTGTAAAAGAAATGTGGAAGACTCTCTGAGCAATATGGAATTACATCAATGAGAGCAATATCAGCCTATCATATTTAGAAATGGGGAAGAGTAAAAAAAATTAATGGGAAATCAAGCTGAACCCATCTTGTAGAAGAACAAAAGAAGAAGAAAGAAGATAAAGAAAAGAATGACAACCCTCCCTATCATTCCTTAGATCTTGGTATACCATGCTCGAACATCGAAAAAACAGGGGTAGATGTCTATAAAGAGAACCTCATCATTCGGATTAGTGATGACCAAGTAACATTCAACATGAATGATGTATTAAAGAATTCGTAGGAGGCCGACTCATTTAGATAAATTGATGTGTTCAAATCTTTGAACGAACGAGAGGACAAAGAATAGTTAACAACAGACATCAAGTTTGAAGAAGCTATAGAAGTCTCTGTTCAAGAAGCTAAAAAAGAAGAGGAGATGAGGGCGAATGAGGAAGACTAAGAAGAGAACAACTCACCCTCTTACTGAGCGTACTACTAGATTCCATGGAAGATTTAGGAAGTTTTTGTTACTCCTTATTTTGTAAACAGTTTGTTCGAGAAAAGGACATTACTGAGCTTAATTGATTTTCATAATTTTATCAATATTGTCCTTCTGATCATTTTATAATTTGTAACTTACTTACAGGCTACAAAACTGATGCTAAATGAAAAGGGTGGAAGCAAATCGCTCATAATTGATCCTAGCTGAGTTTCCAATGATAGAAGATTAAGCTAATGGTGTTAAAAGAAGCATTGCATGGGAGGCAACCTATGATTTTTTTAAAAATACCAATTATTTCTTGATTTTAGGTAGTTTGAATTCAATAGTTAGGTTGTTCCATTTCCATATAAATATCGTGGAAGAGTAGGACATTAATTTTTGATAAATATGACTAAGAAGGAAAGTATAATGTGGTGATAGTGCTAAATAGAGGTTAGGAAAGGATCTCTGAGGGTGTGTATAAGGAAGAAAGATGAAAAAAATTAAAAAACTGGTGAAATTATTGCAGGCCACGATCGTGGCCTGTGGTAGGGTAAATCTGTCTACACGATTTCCAGCTGAAAATTTTACCATTTTATCCTTCCTTTACCTATATATTCATTTCCTACTTTACTTTTTCACTCACTTTCATTTCAACTTTATCTCTCTTAAGTTTAGAACCTCCAAACGCTCTCACTTCTCTCTAACCAACTTCCAAATTTTCAATTTATTCCAACTTCTACCTACCTACAGTCCATTATGCTGCGCAGTAAGCAATTAGTGAAGTGTAACCAATCATCAAGAAGAACTCAAGTCTCGGGCTAAAGGTGAAGAAATAGGGTGGTAGATTTTGAAGCATCCTTCCCAATCTACATAGAGGAGGAAGGTATTTGATTCCAATCCCTTAATGTTAAACAGATACTGGTCCTGAAATACTTTGATTTTGGTATGCTTGATAGGCTAGAATTGCGAGATAGGGTCGAGAATTTATCAGAAAGAATTCAGTGGAGCAAGTTTATACACTTTTAATATCTTGTCTACCAGTAGCTCGCCTTTGAACCTAGTAACCCTAAGGAAATGTGGTTTAGGTTGTAGGGACAACCTTATAAATTGAACATTGAAATTATATGTGATATTTTATTTTATGATATTTCCTTCCATGTGTGTTTGTTTGTCTACTTCTCACATTGAGGACAATGTGTTGTTCAAGTGTGAGGAGGTTTATGTGTTTTACTTTGAGTGTGAATTTTGCATATTTTTAGGTTGCATATTGTGAATTATGTGAATGTGTCAATGGCTTAGATAGATTGAAATTGATTTAATTTTAAACAAAATCTATTAGGTTCTGAAGAGTCATTAGCTCGCAAAATTAGTGATCTAGGTTCTTTGGCTAAAATATGCAAGTTAATTAGGATTTAATTTTAGTTTATCACCCTATAAGTAGTCATATTCATTCATAATTTTAGGTCATTCGATTAAGTAGGTTAGTTAGTATTTTTTTTCATGAAAATCAGTAGCTAAAGCAATAAGGTAGGCATTAAATAAAAAATATATGTTTGTAAATTTTAAATTAATAACTATTTCGCTGGCCTTCAGGTTATTAATAGAGTTAGTAGCCAACTGAGAACCTAATGTAGCCAAGTTACTCGATTGATACACATCACAAATGTCTGCCTTCACGTCAAAAGGATATAATGATGTTCCAACCAAACAACTTAATAAAAACATAACTTAGTCGATTAACCGGATTAAAATCTATCACCAATGTTTGCCTCTGTGTAAAAAGATTAGGTCTATGTCCACAAAAGTAATAAAAATTTTTGAATAAAAACCTACCATATTTATAAGTAGCCTAACTTTTCATGAAAACGTACTTAGGATTAGTTACAAAGTCTAAATAACCAAATAATTATTAATGTGTGTGTATAATTGAAAAGGGTGAATAAACATGACGTTTAAGTTTCAATTAATATGGATATTTAGTCCAGAGCACCTAGACGCAGATTTTGCATGTTAATGATTTGGAACAACTTGAATGATTGTGTTTAAAGTTAAATTTACTTCGTGAAGTTGAAGCCGTTGTCTCATTGTTACATTTTGTACTTTGTGATTTTGTTTTGTTTGTTGTTTTGCTTGCTTGAGGATAGGCAAACATTTAAGTGTGGGAATGTGATAAGTGTAAATTGCATTTTATTTTAAGGCATAGTTTAATATGTGTTTAGCCATTAATTTGATCACTTGGTATACATTTAGGTTAAAATTGTGTTAGTTTATGATTTATTTGTATTTTAAGTGTTTTATGGGATAATACACATCATTGAGCTTAAATAGTATGTTTTTTAGTTACCTTGATATATTTGTTAATGTTTTACTGTCAATATCAAAGAGAGGAGGAGTTTTGGAGGGAATCTAGGCCACAATACAATCCCACATTGTGGCAGGTAGACCACAATCGTGATAGAAAGGTTTGGCCCAAGATTATGGCTTGCATGCCACAATTGTGACAAAAGCTCAACGAATGGCCCATAATCGTGGCCTGCATGCCACAATTGTGACAGAAGGCTTGAATGTGAGCCACGATTATGGGACTGCAGGCGAGTAGACACTCATGAACTTCATATTTCGAGAAATTTTTTGGACCTTTTAGACCTCGAAAAAACCCTAGGGTCACCCAAAACATAAAAGACTATAAAAAGAACATAAATGAGGCAGAGAAGGAAGGAGCTTCCGGCAGCCACTGTTGAAACCCTTAAGGGAGAATACCGAGAGAGAGAAAGAAGAAGAAGGAAGAGGAAGACAAAGTTGACTCGACGTGTTTCCCATATCAGAAGGATTTCTGACGTCGTTGTCATTCATTGTCTATTCCAAGTTGTATTTCCTTTTTGTTTCGATTTTATTTATGTATAGAATTGAGATTGATAGTATGATGATAGGATTTGAAATATTGATGATGTTATAAACTCTACTTTGAGATTTTATTTTGATTTAATGATAATCTAGTCGATTATGTTTATTGGATGAATGTCGTGATTTAATTACGTTCTTGCATAATTCGGTAATAAACTGTGAAGGTGAATTGAATGAAATATGATTAAATCGGATTAATGAGAGTTAGGAGATTTAATAGAAACCGTGATAAATCATATTGGTAATTGTGTAGAGAGAGATCTCGCGTGATGTTCCAATAGTTTATTAGAATGCTTCAGATCTAATTAGGTTCTGGATAGTTTGTGAATTGAGAGATTGCAAATTTCATAATCTAATTAGGGTTTATAATTTAGGGTTTAATAGTTATAACACGAGAGAAAGTAGTCAGCGCTAAGACAGTTTAGAACCGACACTCCATTGATACATAATTGACTAGGTTAACATTATTGATAAGTAAAATGGCCTTTTTCATAAATTGGTAAATTCCTTAGGTTGATTTCTATTGTGATTACATATTGCTCAACTATTAATTGTTTTGTGTTTAATTTCTAATTTAAGTGGTTGAATTTAATTCTCATGATTACTTTATGTTGAATTGTTATTTTGAATTATATATATTGCTAATCTTAGATTTTAGGATTAGATTAGTCTTCCTCCTCGTGAGATCGACACCTTTTATAATACAGTCGCGACCCGTGCACTTGTGATATTTAAGAGCTTATAAATTTTAAAGCTTAAACGACAAGATAACTAAGCAACCTCTAAAATATAAGTCTTTTATTAAGTCATTAACAGTAATAACATGTTGCATTAGATTTTCTCTACGTTAGAGTTATACTAATATGATAATAAGTCATCTCATCTATATCGCAGTTCGTATAAATCTAGTTGACCTCTTCATAATCATCATTTTCCTTAAACATAATTCTAGGCTTAAAAGCTACTCATAAAAACCCAGAATTCATAACTATACATAAAAACCCAGAAATCATAAATGAATAAATGAACTCGTGCTTATAATAAAACTATGGTTATTATAATCTATCAAAATTACAATTTTAGTACAATCTTGAAAATTCATATTTAAATCATAATTATTTCATTTTAATTAGAAACACATTTCTAATTATTATGGAACCAATCAAATCAAATTTTAAGTTAGTAATTTATTTCTAATTCTCATTATACTAATAATGTCAATATTAATTAGAACTTATTCTAATTATAGATGTTGTTTGATTGAATTAATTTATAATTTAATTAGAAAATTGTTGATAGTTTTGTATAAAAACTTTTGTATTGAAAGTATACAGATCGTTTTTTGTAGTATAAAAGATATCGTTCCCACGATGATTAATTAAATACCTAACAACTTGAATGCACTTTGTCTAATGCACTAAAAGATTGATTGAATTAAAATAAATTTACTAAAATTTAAATAACTAATCAAACGAAATACTTGATTGAATAAAGCTAGCAATAATAACAAAGTTAATCAAAACTAGAAACTTAGGAATTATTTTATCCTTATTTTGTCCTCCCTTTATCTTGTTGATTCGATTATGCTTAATCCTTGATATCGTAATGTTTTGATTATCCTCTCTCGAGATCTGATCAAGAAATCTCAATTGAAATTGAAAATAATAGAATTGAAACCTCTCATTTCACAAAACTACTCCTAACTATCCAATTGGATTTATAGCAATTCTAAGGATAATTAATTCACAATTAAGATTTCTCTTCAATTGTTTATTAATTTGAAATTTACAGATCTATTAAGCTATCTGATTGCACACCTTAACATAAATAACTTGATTCACTCTCTTGATTTAATACCAAGTATAAGTATAACAAATATCACAAAGCATTGATATATATGTTGACTTCAATAAGAATAAAGTTTAACAAAATAGATCAAGAGTAATCCCTAATATAGATTTAGAAACCCATAATGTGTTCAAAATCCTAATAATCCAAATAATCATCCAAGACAATGAAATACCTGAAAAGATAAGAAAGTAAAATAATGTTGTGTATTGATCTGAAAATCTTCAAATTCTGGAGTTATTTTTAATGTCTCCTTTTATATTCTCTTTGAATATGATGTGTCCCCCCTCATTTTTATGTTTTTCTTTGCCTTAAATACTTTATAAGGCCACTAGGATTTCCCACTTAATTTGGTTCTAGAAGTAGCCCTCAAATGTCAAAAATACAAAAAAAAACTCGAGAGCTTAAAAGGCTAAAATTTGCAGTAATTTGCTCCATCCGCACTGGTGACACGATCGTGAAATGGTGACACGATTATGGCTTCTTCCATTCTTTAAGTTCTTCATCTTTTCTTCAATTTCTTGTTTCTATTCACTCACATACACATCAAAAAACCCTTAAAACATAAAATTAAGATTAAATTCTTGCTCTAAACCATTCAAACAATTAAAACACACAAAAACACTAATAGCCTATTTGGTTAAGGGTAATAGGTATTCTATTACCCATCTATTCCTAAATATTAAGTATTATGTTACTTGGCTGGAAAAAACTAACGAAATAGCTATTCCTAAGATTACCCATTCCCGGACATAAGGGAATAGGTAAAGATCATGTGACCTTGTCTTTACCTATTCCACACACATCCGGAATAAACAAACATATGTCTCTCACTTTTAGACAAGTTCATCCCTCTCCTCCCGCCATCTCTCACTTTTGAAACATCTAACATTCTAATTTTTTTATGTTCATCAACATATGAATCTAAGATACTCCAACTTAAAATTTGTAGCAAAGAATTTTCACAATTCTCACTTTTAAGTTTTGAGTGATAATTTAAAGGTAAAGTCTCTAAATTTTTTTTATGTGTTTTTAGCTTACTAATTATTTGAATATATTATAATTAATTTGTAATTTGTTATTCACGTGGACACTATATTAGCATTTTAACTCAAAACATTAATATTAAATGATATTGTATTTATTTGTGTTTCTCCTTTTTATTTTTAGATTACTTATTATTTATGAAAAATACAATTAAAATTTAATAAATAATTTAATTTTTATAATTATAATTTTCATTATACTTTTCCATAAGTATCATAATAATTGTTAGATTTCTGTTCTTGTAGAAGTTTACATAAGTTTAGTAATTATATTTGTAACATCCCGTTACCGATGTGAGGGCATATCGGTAAATTGGATGGATTGAGTAGTGAGTGCATTCATGATC
>JANZLD010000237.1:58368720-58382774 GCA_026413575.1 Erythroxylum carthagenense
ATAGCTTTCCAACGCTATAAAGTATGCAATTTTTCGATATCGTAGTTGAGAGTTATAATCATTCCAAGTTAGGATGTCGTAGTAGACGAAATTACCGAACCATTAGCGTATATGAAGTGAATCTCGGACTCGAAAGAGTGGATTTTGGCAAGATTATGAATATAGGAGAAGTTAGGATGGATTTAGGACCCTTTGGAGGGGTCTTGGAGGGTGAAAATTTGTTTCACCTGAAGATTACACGGCCTGCCCGTGTGATTTTGGGCCCAGGGACACCATTTCACCCGAAAGTTACACGGGCTGACCGTGTGATTTTACACGGTCCGTATATTTGGACCCTCATAAAGACAGAATTTCAAATTTTGGTCTGCATAAAAATTGTAGCCCTAGATGTCTACTTTCTAATGGTACAAGAACAAAGTCAATCCGATACCCATAATGAGAGTTATGTCATTTGCGCCAAAGTATATTCAGTAGGAATCAAGACATGAACATGTTGGAATCGTTTGGCCATAACTTCTGCGTCTGACCTCCGATTGAGGTGATTCTTAGGATGTTAATTCCTAAGACATGTATCTATCTCTCCATAAAAATTTAGATCTTTTGGAGTTGATTTGGAAAAGGTTTGTGGAAAGAAATTGAGAGGCTGGTTGGGAGACCATGATTGAGGTATGAACACACTTTGGATTTTTCAAGCATATCTTCATCTATAGAACTGCAATTGAGTTGGTTCTTTCTCCAAAATGAACTAGAGACATAGAGCTACAATTTTTTTTGAAGAAAATCAATTGTGGTTATTGTCATTTCTTTGCCTTGTGGCTTGAGATGTTATGAGAATGATGATGAACCTAATAATGGCTAAAAAGATTCCATAGAATAACCCTACAGGTTATTATGCTCACGTTTTATGAATGGTTTCCAGATGTTGGGTTCCGAAAATGGATCCAACATTTGTGATATCAGAGCAAGAGGAAAAAAATCGATGATGGTTAAGGAGACTTCATTGGAGTATGTTCACGTCATATGGTTTCAAGGCAAGAGTTGGGTTTTGAAAACGACGCCCAACACTTATTTAATAATAAATTGATGTCCTTTTGTGATTCTTGGAATTAGTTAGTCTTGTTTCCAAAATCTTGTGAAAGTGGCAAAACTTGTTTGATTGTTTAAACTGAAGGCTTCCCATCAATGGATTTAGGCTTCCCATCAATGGATTTAGCATAATTGAAGATATAGTTCAAATAGGCATTTAACTATGACAGGGTGTACTTTTAAGTCTACTTACCTTCTGTCTTCCTTTATATGCTCTTTTCCTTTAATCTTCTCTTACTGAATGGTCATAATTTATTGTTTTTTCATTCTTTTCCTAAGTCCTATAAGATTATCACCCATCTAATATGAGGAATGTTCTACTTCCTATAAAGCAACAAACATACTTACTCTTTCACTTTCTCCTACTCCTTATCCATTAAAAGAGAACTCCATATATGATGGCTACATTGCAAACCTTTCTTAAATATTATGGTTACTATTATGAAATTTAGATATAACACCTAGGAGGCTTTTATACTAAATCTCTAAGCACATTAACTAATACATTCTCCTTGTTATTAGACCATGCTAAAGAAGGTACATGAGTCATTGGGTCTCTTATTATTGCTAATGAAGTAAGCTTCAAACTTAATCTTAATTTGTCCAAAATTTAACAAGGACCCCTTTAGACTGGTCTAATACCATTCCTTACCTCCTTTAGCAAAAGTAGAGAAAAAAGCTTTGCTCTTCTAATACCTTATCTAATAATAAATGGAATTTGTAACAACGTTATAAACCTTCAGGGTAAGGACCTTAAACTTAGGCGACTCATTTATGATCTTATTAATAAAGGATTGTCTAATATCAAATAAGGCATCTTCTATAAGGCTTTGGATGGAGTTAAAGTACCTTTATTTCTTTCCTCTAATAATCAAATCATATTAAAAAAAAAACATCATGTGCCTCTAGTATCCTAAGCCATATGACATCTTTAACTTGGTTATTAACCTAAGGACTCCATACTGGCTTCAGAATATATTCGTCAACCTCTTGATTATTCCTATGAACTCAACAATATTATCTATGTCGGTCTTCCCTCATATGTATCTTGTTCATTCTTTAATTGTGAAACTCTTATTCACATTAAAATGAAAATTTGAGAATTTCTAACTTCCTAATTAAATTCCTATAGATAATGCCATTTGATATATCTATAGATTTACAATATTCCTCATGTAGCTTCCTTACTACAAGATCACATATCTATCATTGTCTCAAGATTGATATCTCACTCATTCCATAAAATAGCATTTAAGATTACTCCAAGGTAATCACACTAATGCTAAAGTTAGATTTTTGGAGAGATTGACAAAGTAGAAACTTAAGGTTTTTAATTCACTTACCTCTTTAATGAGTGTTTTTGTATCATTTACATTTATAATATATCAATACTACCAAATTTTTTTCTATTACAAATTCGTCACACATTACCTAGACAAGTGCACCTATTATTAGTGCGCTTACTAACTAGTTTAAGGATAATAAATAAATAGATTATTTTGTGGATTTTAAATGAAATATAAAATAAAAGTAAATCTAAACCTCGATGACAACTAACTAAATAAATAATTTGGATGAGTACTTCTTTTCGTATGATTTTTTACTTTATGATTTAATTAATCTAGAATGGATACATTTTCTAAAAAGGTAGGAATTTCTAGACACTAAAATTGTACTCTCTCAAACTATAGCTATCTACTCTCTAGTTGATTAACCTATATCTCTACCATTGCTAACACCCTTTTGAATGTATTAAACTTTATAAAATCCTATAAAAGGTTTCACCTAAGTACTATGAAGATCACACAATTCTTTATCAAACACCTCACACAACCATCTATTCCTAAGTCATGATCCACTTATAAGAATGCTATTTGAAGTTGTTTAAAGGTGAATTAAGATGTTAGCATGAATAATTCAACGTTAAGACGAATTAAAGATAGCTTATAAAAATATAACCCATATCATATATTAAATCAAATTTATCTATACAAATATTACTACTAGAATTTTTCCTGTCTAAACATAGAAAAGTTTCAAGCCATAGAACATGTTCAAAACAACAAAATTAAAAGAAAAGGTAGAGAAGTGATGGTAGAAATAAATCTATATGAACTCTCAATCTTTTTTTAAAGTTTAACCTATTATTATGACGTGTAGGTCTTGATTTTCTAATTAATAAGATCACGTTCCTAAGGCTTAGGGAAACCTCTTAATAGTTAACTTTAACTTTAAGAGAGAAAAGGTTGTTTCTAATATGTGTTTTATGAAAAATTCGTTTAAATTTTTCATAAAATTAATTTTTTTATACATAAATATGATTTTTCATAAAATTAAGGTTTTCAAAAATGACATGATAAAAAAGAAAAAATGATTAATCTTCAAAAGGATTGAACTTTCATATTTGGCCCAACCTTATCGGGCTTTAAACTCCTCATCTTTCACATCCTCGCTTATTATTAGGGAAGCAATGTTGGTTTCTTTTATTACACAAAATAATAAACAAGATTGACATCATTTTATATATAATTATATTTTAATTTTTAAGTCAAGTGTGACTTGAACATTAAAAATTAAAAAAAAATTGAAATTGAACTTGAATCTTAATTAATTTGGACTAAACTTATTAACTTCAAACTAAATGAAGCTCGAATTACAATTACCTTTACACTATAGTTTGATTATATGTAAGTGTTTTTATAAAATATATCAAGATTTACAATTTTAACACTTATTCTTCATTTACAACAAAATTATCATTTTATATTGATAAAATTTGTAGTATATCACTAAAATTTTGGAAAAATATATATAATAATTTATATATTATCCATTTTAAATATATTATTTAATTAATAAGTAAGTTCAAATTAAATAATAATTTAAATTTTAATTAATCTAAATAATTAAAAAGACTTTATTTCCATCATTATAAACTTTAATGTCGAAACGAAAAGTTTAGAATCCAAGTGCAATACAGTCCTGAATAATCTCTTGGCATTACTTGAATAACCTTTTTACAAAATATATTTATAAGAATTGACGTATTATAAAATGACTAAATTTATGTATATATACACATACAAAAAAATTATCAAAATATGACATTGCTAAGCCTAATGTCACTTGGTATTATGGTGATTAATTAAATTTAAATAAAATTTGAAATAATGTATTCTATAAGTTAATTAAATAATTTACATATTGAATCATGCATTAAATTAAATATTGTCATTAAAAAAGATTAATATCAAATTATATATTATATTGAAGGTTTACAGAGAAACTTACTGTAAATAACGAAAGCAACAAATGAAGGATTCTTTTATAATGTTCCCGACTCACGGTATGTTGAATCTACGAGAGGTTCAACTTGACTCTGCCAATTCAAGTGTCTTTTCTCAATCAACAATGAAGGATGGTGATTCTCCAATAGCCTGTAACTTTTTAGTCAGTCACTCTCTTGGGGTGTTTTCTTAAGTACGCTCTATATGTACTTATAGAGTAAAAACTGATCAGGCAGTTAAGCAGATAGGGACGACTGAGATAATATGTTTTATCCCATGTTAACTAACAACAATTACCTCATTCCAAGACTTGAATTTAAATATCAATTATCCTCATGGGTGAATAACCATCAATCGTATATGCCAACACCTCCCACTCGTATATGACAAGGACGACGTTACATATTCCATCCCTTAACATTGTTATTGAACTTATTCATACAAACAAATCAATAGTGCAACTGTTGAGTCTATCAAAATTTGAGAGAACTATACTAAAAACCAATTAAGGACAACATATTGACATCAACCCTTAAATATAGAGAACATTAATTAAAGTCTCAATATGCCCTATAACTATTTGATTATGTCAGGTAAAGTATCTTTAATCCCTTGTAGAGCATACTTATACCTCCACACCTTGTGTATTATACTTGTAATTATGTCACTTTTCTAAAAGCACGATAACCTGTTGACGAAAAAGTATAGTACATGATCATAATTCAAATATTCTTCCTTTTCCCTAATGTCAATTGGTTTGCAAATTAATAACTTTACCGGTAATGCTCTATAAGGATGAATCTCTCATGATTGTCAACAATATACTAAAGTAGCTTAAATTAATCATCAACCTCTTGACACAGTCTAAAGTCATAAGGGAATATATTATAAGACCAGTAAAATGTCTTTATGGACTCACATAGTGACGAAGTAAGGATTCATTCATTCACTTCCTCTCATTATTGCAAATGTAAGGCCCCAAACTATACCCTAGTAAAAATGGTATATGTTCATGAAAGTACATGTATGAGAGGTGTTAAAAATATGATAAGAATGAGAATGACTAATTGAATTTGATATGTATTGATTCTGTTTTGAATTTTTGAACATGAATTGTCAGAGGAGTTTTGATGCATGTGAATTGGAAGTACTACTTGTATGTGAATGAGACTTGCCTAAATGATTCTCAACTAAAACTGACTGAATGTTATGTCTGACTGTATTGAATGAGATAATGTGAATGAGAGTGATTGATTGTATTGAATGAATTATGGCATGCATTTCATTTCAATACATGTAATATAAAGGTAGTTATGACTGGTATTGCTACTAACTGAACCTACTACTGAAAAGAGCTTAAAGCTCAAACATATGTGATTAGAGCCTAAGGTTGACTATGATAGATGAGCCTAGTGAAATGAGATACTGAAAAAGCACACAGTCACAACAATGTAAAAACGAATGTGAGTTTCATATATATAGCATTCACATAAGATTTGAATTCATTGAATGATTTGTAAAGCTGTAAGAATGTTATATGTTTGAATTCATGGTATTAAACCAATGATTGTGCTTTATTCAAATGTGATGAAATGATAGTTTGACTAAATTATTTAACTGAAATACAATTTGTTTGTGATAGAACTTGATGCTAATCAAGTTGATATGAACTGTGTGATAATATGTTTATGATTGATTATGTTTTATAACATAAGTGAACCATCGAGGATGGTTAGTCTACTGACGACCTAGCTTCTAAGACTTCGTAAAAGTATTTTTTTTGCAACTTTGATGATTAGATATGGCTCAAAGGTCGATCAACTAGGAATTGAAGACATAGTCTGTTATTATTTTTTGCTATTCCTCATGTTTGTAGTGTACTGTGTAGAATGACCTGTTATGCTCATAGGATGGTGTTATATATAAACTTGGATATTGAACTTTAAGCTACAATGTACATTATGGTTATGATATAAAATGAGAAAATTTTGGATTTTAGCAAATGTGTTATTTGTGATTTTAATTATGATGCCATGTAATAAAGTGAAAGTGTGATAGTTAACATGTTATTTTTGTCAAGCATATGCACGTGTGACCGAAGGGTGAACGTGCATGTGTCAGATAGAAATGGGGTATTATAATTGGTGGAAACCGAAGACAAAGGGGGAAAATTGTCTAGAAGGAAGTGTTACTTAAATATTCCATTTTCTTGATCTAAATGATCATGCAAAGTAGACTCAAAAGTCTAATTTGAAAACAACACCAAACTAGCTAATGAGAGTTTAAATTCTGAACTATTTAGAGTACAATGGTTATGTACATTAGTTTACTATAGAGGTATACCTGAGAATATGTCATTGACTATGCATGTTACATGATACATTTATAAAAATGCTTATTCAGTTACATGAACAATATGGTAATATAAAATTGTGTTTGATTGAATATAGATGAGCAAGTAGAGTGACCATTTTCAGATATTACTGGAACTTCAAGGCATTAAACAAAGGAAGCGACAGTGAGTAATCTAGGAAGCTCACACCTTACTTTGTTTTGCTTAGTACTGAATTGAATTTGATTTATGCTAATTGTGTTTTAAACTTCGAACAATGGTTTTCCGAGGTGTTGATACATATAAATCTGATTGACTATTCATTTTGCATATGAAATGGACTTGTTTTGTTTTGAAACTGTTGAGTCCTAGTTGTGGATAAATAAGCATGCCTAGAAGGGTTTACAACTACTCTTGTGACACTTCCGTGTCTCTTGTTATTATCACTTCAGTGTCTCCTATTACTGACACTTTGGTGTCATTTGCTATTGACACTTTGGTGTCTCCCATTATTGAGATATAAGTATCTCCTAATTTATGATACCAATCATGGTATCTCTTGAATGAGTCCCGTTACCCACTTATGTTCATAGATTAATAGTCTAATTCGTTTTGTATTTTTGATCTATGTTAAGTTTTGATATGAAGCAAATCATATTATGATTTGATGGGCTAACACCTTATTCTGATAATTAGTTCTATTTTTTATATACTTTGTTATGCTATTGAAGTAACTAACATTAGCATTGCGAAGTGTTTTCAATAATAAATCATATTCTATTATAAAATTCATTACATTTGAGCTGCTTATGCTATAATTTGATTCAGTGTCAGTTGTTGTTAAACATAGTTTAGTTATTACTCACTAAGTTATATGCTTAGCACGGTAGATTTGCCCCGTGTAGGTTCAGAGAGAAGAACATAAAGACTGGGACAAGTTAACCATAATGGACAAAAGAGATTGAGTTTTGTTTTTCAAAATGTATATTTGCGTTTGTTTTTGGTTTGTATTTGATAACTGAGTCTGTTCATCTTTTGTACAAAGTTTGTAACACCTATAATACAGGATGGTTTTGAATTTGAGACATGTTGTAATAACTTCAGTGTGAATAATGTATTTTATTTGCAACTCAGTTTGGAATGAAAAATAGTATCTGTTTGTTTGAATTTCATTCAAGCTTGTTGTTGAACATTA
Organism: Erythroxylum carthagenense; assembly: GCA_026413575.1. Taxonomy (NCBI): domain Eukaryota; kingdom Viridiplantae; phylum Streptophyta; class Magnoliopsida; order Malpighiales; family Erythroxylaceae; genus Erythroxylum; species Erythroxylum carthagenense. The sequence goes on from JANZLD010000237.1 coordinate 58,376,621, forward strand.
TATTTTCTTTATTCTGTGTTGTATGAGTGACACCTACATATCCTTCCAAGGGGTATGAGGGTGCCATAGCAAAGCACATGTGTATGAATGCGTGCTACAATATATCGAACCAGATATTATATGGATCTTATTTAATTCCCTGTTTAAGCTCCTTACTTGAGATCTTTCTTTATTCTCTAATTTAATCAAATATAGTAAAGATCTCACATCTGGATTCAAAAAACAAGCATGTACGAATTGTGGGTGCTCCATATGTGATTTAACTATTGGATCTCATTTTGACATTAGCTAAGGCAACAATATAAGTGTCTCACCTTTTGCTCACCCTCAACAACACCTACAAGGATGACTACTTATGTGAGAGAGTCAACTAACTTGTTTCTATAAACAAAAAACATATATATATATATATATATATATTCAAATGATTAAGTGGTGTTTACATTAGGCATCATAAGCTCAAGTCCTACATAACCCTAATGTCCTAACATGACCCAACAATATATCTCTCAATATAAGTTTAATCAAAAGGTCAACAACCATTTAGTTCGTAGAAATGTGCTATAAAATCACATCCCATTGTTCCACTGCTTATCGAATAAAATTATTTCTTAGATCAATGTGTTTGGTTCTTCTATGATACTTGAGATCTTTGATAAAATCTAAAGCAGTCTTATTGTCACAACAGACAGTGATATGTTGAGATGCATCTTTAAACACATGAAGATCCTTAAGGAGCCTTTTAAGCCATATTGCTTCTTGCATAGCTGATGTATAAGCCAAATATTATGCTTCCTTTATGGACAAAGATATACACGCTTGTTTCTTATTCATTAAAAAAATAATGCCATTGTTAACTAAGAAAGTATATCTAAAGGTTGATTTACATTTATCTAAATCTCCTTCCAATCGGTGTCAGAATATCCAATAAGCCATAAATTTGAACCTTAATAGTACAACATATAATCTATAGTCCCTTTTATATAATGAAGAATCCTTTTAACAACCTTCCAATTACTTGGAAATGACTCACTAAACCTACTGTAAAATAGACGTCATCAATTTACCCACGACACTCTCATATAGAACATGACTCATTTTCTCATTTTCTTCAAAAGTTTTAGGGCAGTTATTAAGACTTAAGGATCTACCTTTATTCATAGGAGTATCATTGGGTTTGCAATTATACATCAGATAAGTCTCTTAGAGTGATCTTGAAAGATTTTCACTCCAAGTACAAAACTTGCTTCACCCATGTCCTTAATTTCAAAATTTGAGGACAACCACTATTTAGTGGTAACTATCAACTCCTTGTCATTTTCGACTAGTAGAATACCATCTATATGTAATGATATAATTATAAAACTTCTCTTAGAATGCCTTAGATACACACAATAGTCTTCCTCAACCATTATGAACCCATCATTTAGGATGGCTTGATGAAATTTAAGATACCAATGTTTGGATGATTGTTTTAAGTCATAAATGGACCGATTGAACTTGCAAACTTTGCACTATTGGCCTTCTATGACAAAACCAACTGGTTGTTGTATTTCTTCGTCCAGTTCTCCATTAAGAAATGTAGTCTTAATGTCCATTTGGTAAATTTCTAAATCAAAACATGCAATAAGTGCCAGAATAAGACGAATTGAGGCAAACCTAACCATTGGTGAAAAGTTTCCTTATAATTTTACCCTCTTGTTGAGTATAGCCTTTGGCCAAAGTCGAGCCTTGTACCTTTCAATGGAACCATCTGCCTGACCTTTGATATTGAGAAACCATTTGTTCCCAATAGCTTTTTTCCTATAAGGAAGGTCAACCAAGTCCTAGACTTTGTTGGTCTTTATATATTCCATTTCATCCTTCATAGTATTAAACCATTCCTTAATAGCTTTTGATGAGATAGCCTTAAAGTAATTTCTAGGCTCATCTTCATCATTAGCAATAGCCATGAAAGATTCCCACTCAATTCTAAAATGACAAGAGGGAATACTTCCACGTTTTCTCCTTCGAGGACGAAAATCTTCAAAAGTCTCATTAGGTTGTACTGAACTAGAATGGATGTCGCTTCCACTATCTCCAAGTTGTTGAGGAATTAATTCCTCAGTTTCAACTGGGTTAAGAGATTTGCTAATCTTAGTGTCTTTTAGTTAAAAGATTTCTAGATTCTCATTCACCTCACATCTGCCAGGGAATTCTTTTTCTAAGAATTCCATGTCTTATGACTCAATTTTAGTTACACTTCTATTTTGCTGCTCACTAATGAACACATAACCTTTTGGGAAATTAGAATATCTTATAAATATATATTTCTTGCCTCTAGGTCCCAACTTTCCATGCTGATGAAAACTGTTGCATATGTAAATAACATAACCCCATGGCCGTAGATTATCCAAACTTGACTTTATATCGATCCAAAATTCATAAAGGGTAGAAGAAACTGATTTAGAAGGCACATGATTAAGTATATAGCTTGTAGTCAGCAATGCATCTCCCCAATAAGAAAAAGGCAAATTTGCCTGCACCATTGTTGACCTAACCATGTCAAGTAAAGTGTGATTCCTTCTTTTCATTACGCCATTTTTTTGTTGAGTTCCTGGAATCGTTAATTGCCTGATAATTCCTTTTATTTCACATAATTTTTTAAATTGATCAGACAAATACTCGCAGCCTTGGTCAGTTCTTAAACTTTTATTTGTTCTATCTAATTGATTCTCAACTTCATCAATATATTTTCTTTGATGGAGATCAAATAGATAGGACTAAAGCATGTATAATCATCTATAAATATGATAAAATAAGAATTATCATGCTTTGCCTTCATATTTAATGGTCCACAAATGTCATAATAGATTAATTGTAAAGGAAAATTTTCCTTTTGAGCCTTTACAAAAGGTTTTCTGGTTAACTTTCCTATTAAACAATGTTCACACATGGGTAAGTATATTTTAGCGAGTGGGCCTAACAGAGCTCTCTAGGTAGCATTTTCATCTTGTCTTGCCCAATATGGCCCAATGTATTGTTCCATTTAAGTGAATCATTATTTATATTGTCAATAGAAGCAAGCAGCAAAAATTAACTATTATGGATATTGGAATTATTAATAATATCCAAAACTATAAAACAATTCATAACAAAACCAGAACTATAATAAATTGTTCCAAAGAAAATATCCAAATGATTATTTTCAAGTACCATGCGAAAACTAAGCCTAAGCAAAGTAAGAACAGAAAGTAAATTTTATCAAATATCTGGAGTATAAAGTATGCCATGTAGATACAATAAGCAACCATTTTGCATATCTAGTTCATAAGAGTCGATGCCAAGCACATCAATATTAGAATCATTCCCCATGGATACTTTAATGCTACTAATTAGAATTCAACGATGATCAATGAATCATACACGATCCCTCGTGAAGTGGTCAGTTGCACTTGAGTTTTTTAGGTTAGTGCATTTACTGACAAGAGAAATGCACCATTTGACCACAATTATAACAATTCATCTTGCTTTTGTCCCTTTTTCCATCTTGTTTTCCCCTCTTGTGTTCGGTTTTCTTATTGGGCCTATATTCATCATTTCCTTTGGAAACACCTCCAATCCTTTTTCTCTTAGGCTTGAATGCCTTACAAGAGCTACACTTAGCAACTAACATATTTAAAGGTTTGGCAGCCCCTAAGTGTCAGATTGACACTCATGTGCTCCTAATTATCAGGAAGTGATCGAATCACCAACTAGATTTGCTACTCATCAAAAAGATTGCTTCTAGTCACTTTCAACTCGCATATCATGCCAGAGATGACTCTCAAATGCTTTTTCATTGAATGATCAAGATGCTTTTTATAGCTACCAAATTTGAGAGTCAGGCCATGCATTTGGGTTGTGGAAGTCTTTCCAAATTTCAAATTCAAATTGGTCCACAAGGCATTTGCAGTAAGGCACTGCTTATACTTGCAGATGAGATCATTCTCCATACTACTGAGCAACATAATGCGAATGGTATTACTTTTCTTTTTCTAGCTATTATAAGCTTCACGATCTTGGTGATGTTGAGCAGTAGTACCCTTTTTGGGTTAAGCCATCATAAATGTTAAAACCTCTAAGGCGCCTCTTGCTCCTCAACATACACTAAATTTTACAGTGTCATATATCAAATTTGTCACTGTTAAACTTTTCACCTTTGTTAAAATCAGCTATGATTTGTTTGGAAGCCATCTAATATAAAAGTAGTGCAACATTTGAATAAATCTCAGTTAGCACCATATATACATCAATTTTGTAACAACAATCATATTAAATAATTATAATGAAAAATAAATGAGTAAGGAGACTTTAATACTAGCAGAATCACGTTACATCACAAAGTTTCCAACACGTAATTATTTAAATAAATTTGCCTAACAAAAAATCATATATTGAGGAATAAATGTTACTCATCTCAATATATTCCCACTTATATGTAAATCATATTTGGCGTACTACCATGTTTTAAAATTTTGTAATATTCAATGACAAACATGCTTTAAAATTTTGCTAAAATTAAGTAATTTTGAAAATTGCAAAAATAATCACATAAAACTAATTCCAAAAAAATAATCTCAAGAAAATATTCAAAATTAGCAAGAATATTTTTCACAATTTTTTGACATTATTCAATTTTCATGCAATTTCATGGAAATAGGAAATAGATAAATAAACCAACAATTAAAATTTGGCATAGGCAGAATATGACATTTAAAACTCCCACCAACTTCCCATTGGTTTGTTATGCTCAAAATTATTATTTCCTGTGAATAGTAACATAACAAAAAAATTAAGCATGACAAAGTAATAAAACTTGTCATTTTCTTTCTTAAGAAATATTAGGGTCTACTTATTATCAAACATTCAAGATATAAAACATTTGACTCCTGTAACATATTTCTTATCACATATCATCATGTGGGATCCAACAGTAATTATGCGTTTTACCAAAACTCTTTAAACATTCAATCAATCATATCATTTTAATCAAAAATTCTAATTTATGCACACAATATACTGTTGGAATCATCTCAAAATCTAGTTTCCAATGACATCCATGTTAATGGGTTAATTCACATCATATTATGCGAATAATGTCACAAATCAATATGTTACATATTTATTTAGTATATTGATTTTTTTTTGTTTTCTCGTGATAAGATCAATTATATTCGATAGATATAAATCATAAAGAACAAATAACATACATGATGTCATGTTATCATGTACATCAACATACATAAGTGAAATATTTCAATAGTATAACATTAAAGTTTTGTGCTTCAAAATGTTATGTTAAAATCAATTAAGGCATATTTCACAATCTATAAATCCAATTTACACATGTAATTCCATTAGAATAGTCATGAATTCTACTTTATAATGATATCCACTTTCATGTGTTAATTAAAAAAATTAATTTGTCTAATAATTCCTTCAAACAGAACTGATTTCTCAAGTTTGGTTCATTTATAGATATATATACTCAAGCCAAATATGATATGTACTTTAATCTGTTAAGTCAAAATAACTTTACATAAGTGATTTTGATGAAGAACAAATAGCAGACGTAGATTAAAAAGTAGGAAGATGAAAAACAGACGATAGAAGAAAAGCAGACGAAGATTGAAAAATAGACGGAAGATGAAAAACAAACGATAGAAGAAAGCAGACGAACATTGAAAAAGCAGACGATAGATGAAAAACAGACAAAGATGAAAAACAGACGATAGAAGAAAAGCATACGGAGATTGAAAAACAGACGGAGATTGAAAAATAGACGGAAGATTGAAAAGCAGACGAAGAAAAGAAGATGTTGAAAAGCAAACGATGAAAAGCAAACGGAAGCCAAAAGTAGACGGAAGCGAAAAACAGATGGAAGCCAAAAGCAGACGATGAAAAGTAGAAGAAAGCAAATCATGTCTTAATCAAGAATCAGTTTGAGATAGTTACAGAACTCAACTGAATAACCGTTTCTTTCAAGATTCAAGAAACAAGATTCAAGAAGCAATTGAAGACGAAGTCTATAAATATGAGTCAAAGTCGAAGATTGTAAAGTTAGAAACACATACTTTACGTGAATATACGCGCACGCAACAATTGTTTCAAAGCTTACTTGAGAGTTTATTGT
>JANZLD010000237.1:58433399-58463915 GCA_026413575.1 Erythroxylum carthagenense
TCTCTTTCCTCTCATAATCCATATAAATTCATTCAAATATCAAAGTCCTCTAAACTAAACAATTCTTTTCTCATAAAATTTTCTTAATTTCAGCAAATTTTCTTAAATTCATAAATTGTCTCACCAATTTCTTTCTCGTTAATATTCATTGTAATATTTCTAATTATCATCAAAAGTTCGGGGTCCAACAAGATCTATTCACATAAAATGATTTCTTTTTTTTTGATAAACGGTAAATATTTATCAAAAGAATTGGGTATGTACACATGCTCAGGGGCATACCCTAGTCAACAAAGACACAAGTAAGCTAACCAAGGCAAGAAAAAAACGAGCTCGGGGAGCCCACACAGGAGTGAAGAACCAGTCCAAAAACACAAATAACAACCCAAAGATCTACATCTCCATAAGTATAGAAGCAACAAAGACCAGACACACAGCCCAGAGGAGGCGAATCTCCATAAGTATAGAAGCAATAAAATGATTTCTTAATTTTAATCATAGTAAATCAAATCATGCACTAATATTCTAGATATATTAGAATAAGAATAAAACTCATAATTGAATCATAATAAATCAATCAATATAATTACATTGAATAAAAGATTAAAACATATTGTTATCACAAACTAGGGTTTATCACACCTAAAAACACGTTTAGTTACTATTTATAGGAAAAACATGCAGAAAAACTAATAGAAAACAAAGAAATCATAATTCTAAATCTCCCTTTCTCTTCTAATGATTCTTCTTGCAAGTTTGGATTTGATGTTATTATCTATTAGATCTCTTAAAGTATTCTTCGTGTTTTTTAAATCCCTTGATCAAAATCATCACCTCTGAATGTTGCTTACGATCTAAAAACTATTAAAAATTTGACTCTCTCCGATTTGCCTCCACTTACATACTTTTATAGTAAAAATTAGGGCTTTAGGACATACATGGTCACTTACACTACTGTGTAGGTGACCATGTAGCTTCAAAAACACCTAAATCGTGACTTTACATGTTTACAGAGACTTACACAAGTATATACACAGTTGCATATCTCTAAGTTACTTCAAATCTTTGTTTTAGGTCACGATTTCATCCGAATTCTTCTCTTTTTGGTCCATGAAAGAAATTATTACCTATAAATGCATTTAGAGCAAATTAAGTACTAAATATACAACAAAATATGAAATATCAAGCAAAACATGTTAAATATAGGTGTGTAATTATATTCAAATATGCATTTATCAAATATCCCCACACTTAAGCTTTTGCTTGTTCCTTAAGCAAATCATAATATAAATTATCAACTTTAAAATATCCATCATTTATTAATCCCAACCTATCCATCCATACTCTAAATCATCAAGTCATATTAATCAACTTAACATATAAGTTATAATCAAGTTATCATAAAACTAACTTCATAAGTCAATATTAATAATAAACACATCAATAATCTTATTAAAATTAAAAGGATAAATCTTTACACCCTCACTAAGGTTTCATTTAATGCACTCAAGTGTTTAGAGTAAAAGTATCAAACTCTCAAATAAATGCATGGTAGAACTCTTATCCATAAGTTTGCAATATATCTTTAAAAGGTTATAATGGGTTTAGGTAAGGTATGACTAGGATAATAAAATTGCGATAAATTTGAAGGAAATTTACCAAGGAATCATTACAAAAAACTTATTACTTCACAATATATGGGTCCTTGCATTATAAGTCCATTGGTAATATATATATTTCACAAGATCGAGCATTCATCATGTACCACATTCAAAGAAATATTAGACCTTTCAAATTTAAAATTTCGAGTTTTAACCATTCAAGTAATGTAAATAACTTTCAGGGTTCAAAACAATAAAAAGACTTCAAAGAAAAATAAGGTAAAGGTTAATAATGTGGTTATAATCAATAAAAAGGCTAAGGCTCAAAATTGTTTATTCCTAAGGGATAAAATATGGTAAGATAATTATAAAAAAAGGCTAAAAAATTGTTGAATCTAAGTGTCTTTATCACTTCTAACAAATATGATCTCAATATGTATAATAAAAGCAAGTTCTAAAATCATTTAACCATGCATGACAACACATATGAAAGAAATAAAAGAGCTTAAATATTGATGAATTTTTTTGCCCTTAGATTCAAATACTCACAAAAAATGGTCTTATGTGTGTAAATAATATGCAATTTTCATTTAACTTAAATATTTCAATAACTACTAACAATATGACTTTAAAAAGCAAGTTATTAACTATCATCCTTTTGCCTATTAATTCAAATCAACGTTCAATAATGAAATAAAGTATCAATGGATAGATTTTAGCTAATTTAGAATATTAGTTAACAAGATTTAATAACAAAAATTATAATAAGCTTAAGAAAATTAATATCTACTTCCCTACACTAGCCTCTATTTAGTTAGGCTTATACAAATAGAGCTTTTGTCAGTAGAGCTTTTTCTATAGATCTTTTCTGAGAAAAACTTTTCTAAGAAGTTAGTTGACTATTTAGTTATCATTTAAAAAAGTTTTTTTTGAAAGAGTTTCATACAGTAGACTATTTAGCACCATAAAAATAAAAATCACTTTTAATTTTAACTATATTTTGTTTTGTTATAAAAATTATTTGTACATATAAAAATTATTTAAAGTATATTAAACAATATGCAAAGCACAATATATTAATTATTATATAATTTTAAATCATATGAAACATAAATAAAAATATATCTAACCAAATCTTTTATATGGATTATAACATAAGTAAAATTAATATAAAAAATAAATATTAAAATTGAGTAAATAGTTAAATACATAATAAATTATGCATTTATTTTAATAGAGAAGATGGGTTTGCAAGATAAATGTGAAGATGAGTTTGTGAGTATTGTGAAAATTATGTATAAAATATAAGGGAAAAAGAGACTAAAAAATAGGCTCATTAATTGATTTGAAAAATCTACCTGAAAAAACCATTTGAGAGGCTTTTTTGAGAAGCTCCAAATTTGAGCTTTTTAAAAAGCTGTATTTTGATTGCTAAAAAAGTCATATCTATTAAAGAAGTGCTTTTTTATTTTATAGTCAAACATCCATTTTTCTTAAAAAAGGCTTTTGTGGCAAAAAAATGCTTATTGACCTCCTAAAAGGCCATCTAAATAGTCACTTAAAATTGTATATTGTCCCCAATGTATACAATATAAGCATATATGAAAAATGAGAAAGTGGAGTTTTGTACTTCCCTAAGTGATAAGGATTTTTTATTTTAATTTTCATGATTTAAGACTGTCCATCTAATACTAGATACTAACATCCTTGTAAAATATAAAGAAAAAGAGATAAGAGATTAAAAAAATAAAAAAATCAACAAAGAAACAAAATATGGAATGTGAATATAAAATAAAAATGACGTCATATAACATGAAATAAAGTCCTATGCTGACACAAAAAATGGAAGCAAGATGAAATAGAATTTAAAATAAAATCTATCATAATTTATGGGTTACCTTCTATGTAGTGCTTGTTTAACACTGTTAGCTCGACATACCCTATAAGTTTACCATCATCCTGGATCTATAATGAATTGCTTGCTTTAACTCTTTTCTCCCTAAGGCAATTTAGTAGCCTATAAATAAGCCACATATTGCAAGATAATGGCAAGGATATAATTTATAAAATTAATAAATCTAATTAACTGCATTAATTCCCTTTTTAGTGGCAAAATGTCAACAAAATAAGGAATAGCAAAACTCCCATAATCTTCGGTTAACTCAAATAATTTATCTTCTTGGAAGTGGGAACCATCCGCAATGAAGGTAACTACCAATGATTCATCAATAGTTCCCTCATTTGGCTCCTCCTTTTATTCTTCTAGATCCACCTTTGTCCATTTTTCTTCTTCTTCTTCCTAGACAATGATTTTGAGCTCGTCTTCTTCTTCAATTATATTTTGTCACTTCTCAACTTTCGCTTCATAAGTAGAGGCCTCCTCTTCTTCTAAAAGCTCATTTCCATTCCTAAGGGTGATTTTCATTCCATATTCGTTAGGATCTATTTTAGAAGTACTAGGCAAACACCCTAGCAATCTGTCAGATAATATTCTCTCCAGTTGCCTAACTCTATTCTCGAAGTTATGTACATAAGCCTCTAATCTCTAATGCGTCATGTTTGATTCTTGATTATATTTTGCCATCATATCCTCTCGAGTTAGGTTCTTAACTTGAGGTGCATATTGTCATAAATATTTAGCTAGAATGTAATAAATCCATCCATAAGCCTAAGAGTTGCTCCACTTTAAATTAAAAATATTCTCATATGGTGAACTTTGAGGTTGGTCGTGTATGCTTGGTTGCTTCCAAATGTAGATTAGTGCTTGACATTTATGGTCGTAGTGGTTACTATGAAAAATGTCACAACACAAGTTGGAATTTGGTTGAGCTTCTGAAAACCTTTCACCAAACATTTCTTTCCAATATGGTGATGCTGCTAAAGGCGATGCCTCATCATAGCTCTTATAAGAATACTAACTACTCCATCCATCTATTGTGACTTGTGGCTATAGCAATAAATCTTAAATCCTAACAAAAACCCACAAACTTAAGGTTAAAGTAGAGAAGTTCAAAAGATAATTAAATGAATAAGCCAAAGATAAAATAAAAAATAGTCAGATTAATAAAATCTAGGCTTTCCTAATATTACAATTCCCTGAAACAATGTCAAAAACTTTATTGACTTATAGTAGATCAATATTTAAATTTACTGCAGATGTAAGATGTAGCTATAACTAGTATAAACAAGTACAGGTCAATCCTACGAAGACAATAAGTATTAGTAATTACCCTTTTTCTATTATTTAACCTATGAATTAGAACTTGGTTTTTAATTAAAAATTAAACTAAATAAACAAATAAAGTAAGATTAAACAATAATGAACACAAGGTAAAGGAAATTAATTAGAAGAATCAATATCAAATAATGGTGTCTAGGTGATGAATCCCGTTAAGAATCATTAGATATTAACCCTTTATCATTCAATTAGATTATTGATTATTGGACAATGGAAATTCTTACCTTACATTAATATCTCTCTTATGACTATTAGCAACTAATCCATTAATTGATCAATTTAACTATTTCTAGTTAAAACCTCTAGGATTGCATTATTAATTTATGAATTCCGCTATTAAGTTTGACCCTAATCTAAAGTATGTTGCCCTATCTCTATGTTTGCATGCAAATTCTTCCAATTATGGTATAATTATACATATAGGAGGATTTGTCAGTCTCAATCATATGAAATCAAATCATGCACTAATATTTTAGATATATTAAAAAAGAATAAAATGCATAATTGAATTACAATAAATCAATTAGTATAATTGCATTAAATACAAGATTAAAACAAATTGTTATCACAAACTAGGGTTCATCCCTCTTAAACACTAAACACGTTTATTTGTTAATCATAGAAAATGAAATCAAAGATAAAAATGCATAAAAACTAATAGAAAATAAAGAAATCATAATTTTAAATCTCCCTTTTTATTCTATTGATCTTCTTAAAATTTTGGATTTGATGTTGTTATCTAATGGATCTTTTAATGTATTCTTCATGTTTTCCTTATCCCTTAATCAAAATCGTCTCCTCTAAATGTTTCTTACAACCTAAAAACTCTTAAAATTTTGGCTATCTCTAATTTGCCTATACTCAAGTCCTTTTAAAGTAAAAATTAAGGTTTTAGGGACATACACAATCACTTACACAATAGTGTAGCTCCAAAATACCTAAAATTGTTACTTTACAAGTTCTTCATAGAGACTTAAATGGTAATATACACGACTATGTATCTCCAGTTTGCTTCAAATATTTGTTTTATGCCACGATTGCATCCAAATTCTTCTCCTTTTGATCCATAAAGGAACTTATTACGTACAAATGCACTTAGAGCAAATTAAGTACCAAATATACAACAAAAATAAGAAATCTCAATCAAAACATGTTAAATATAGTGTATAATTATATACAAATTTGCATATATCAGACATTCTTCACGTTGATATGTACGATTTGGAAAAATAAAATATTAGTACTTTAAAAGTGCTTAATTAGAGTTTAGATGTTAATAGAAAGATATTATTAAGAAGAAAACATAAAGAAATGCTAGGGAGTACAAAAAATACGGACCCTGGTGTAGCCACATCCAATCTTAAACTAAAAGCATTGACTTTATATATAGAAAAATAAATAAATATAAGATACCTTTCATATTTTGAGGCCTATCCATGAAATTCTTTTATGATTCTGCCCTGAGGATAAGGGAATAAAACCATAATGCTAATATAGTGAGAATGTAAACAACTCACATATCTTTATGTCATATCAAAGTACTAGCATCTTCCCAAAGCTTATAAATAGAATGATTTTAATATCTTTACTAGATTTTTGATCTCTTTTATTCTATTGATTAGAAATGTAATTTAAGAGGTTAAAAATTAGAAGCAAATTTAACTTTGATAGCGAACCACTTAAGAGTAAAACTACAAAAAAAGGTACAAAACTTGATGGGTATGAAGAAATAAAAGCTTACAGTTAAAAGCATCATATGTTTGTGTTTTAGCTTAAACAATAGATTTTCTCTATATTACATTATACATCAAAACTTAGATTTCCATATTTTCTTATTTACTTGCTTTAATATATTAAAAATATAACAAAACTGTATTATATTAAATACGAAATATTCTTTTTCATAGGCCCAATTTTGTGTTGAAGAGCGTCGCTCATCTTTCTTCTTTATAGTATGTAGTTCTCCGTCCATCCAGGTAAGTCGTCTAACTAATATTTACCATATTTATTGCTTTAATAATACGATTATCATGCGTTTGGGTTTCGTGTGAATGCATAGGAGGTATTAGTTTTATTGTATTGTTTAGAAAATTCTTATAATCATTGATGAGTTTTTATCTTCAACTTTAATAATCTAAGTATTTATGTTTGGGTTTTGTTTGAATCATTGATGAGTAGATGTATAATTACATAAGTATTTACTGTATGTGGAATGAGTTTGAGATCTTACAGATAATTTGAGGCATAATAAACCCTTAGGATGGTATATAGGTTAGAAACCCGTGATGTAGCTCTCATGAGACTTTATCGGGAAAAATTCCACAAGCCTAAGAGTTATAGCGAGAACTTCTTTTCTCAATTTATATGGTCTAATAATGCCACGTACCTTAGTGTTTCTTTTAATTCAAACTTAGTGTATGAACTTCAATCAAAACATTAAAGAAGTAGTAAGTTATATAGTTATGGAAAATTATGGATCATTTGAGGCATAATAAACCCCTAAGACGGTATATAGGTTGGAAACCTGTGATGCAGCTCCTGTGAAGCTTATCGGTGAAAAATTCTACGAGCCTAGGAGTCACAGTAAGAACTTGCTTTCTCAATTTGTATGGTGTAACAATGCCACGTACCATATTATTGAAATCAATTGTAGGTAATTAATTCAAACATAAATACTTCAACTTCAATGTGATTAATTCAAACTTAGTATTAACACACGAAATTCATAGGTTTAATAGACATGACAGTTCTTTGCATAATAAATCCCTAGAATGATATATAGCCTGGAAACTCATGATACAGCTCCCGTGAGGCTTATCGGTGAAAAATTCCACGAGCCTAGGAGTCACAGTGAGAACTTACTTTTTTGATTCACAAATGTAAAAAATCTCACGTACTATAGTATTAAAATCAATTGTAGGTGATTAATTCAGTTGATTAATACTTAGGGGATGTTGTGTAAAGTAAAGGTTAAATGTTTTGTAAATTTATGGTACATGAAAGATACTAACTATGAAATCACTTTTTTAAATTAATAGTTTTGCATAAACGAGTAATGTTGATATATCTTGGATGTATAGACGATTAACACTTGATGATTTCATTAATCCTATGTTTGTTGAGAGCATTGAAGCTTTTGTTCATTATGCATGTTCTCAAGCTATATATATGAAAGGCCTAAAGATCAAATGTCCATGTGAAAGTTCATTATGAATAGGATGGTATAAACGCCTCCTCCCCCTCACAAAGCTGGTGAAGAGATATTGCAAGAGATTGATGAATTAGGGTTGCTGAAAATTATAGAACTTGAAGCTAATGAAGTTAATACAAGCATTAGTAAAAACCTACGTTGGAGAAAACGAAGCATCTTTTGGGATTTTCCATATTGGAAAACTAATTTGATACGTCATTATCTAGATGTGATGCATATTGAAAAAAATATTTTTGATCCAACTCCTAATGTTGGTACAAAAATGCATAGTCGATATAATCTAGTTAAAATCAACCAATAAAGAAGATTTAGACAATTTGAACCTTTTACGTTAGAGATGCCAGTGATCTAGATGTATTATGTCCCTTTTACTAGCTTACAACAATATAAGTCAGATTGGTTGAACGTTTGCAAAGTTAAACATAGAGGTGTTTTTTAATCACATAGAAAAGGAGAACATAGAATTGAAAGTGAAGCATTTTAGGAAGATGTTTAAGAAATAAATGCATATGTTACATATGAAGAGCATGAACCTTTGAACAATCAAAATAATGAATATGTTGAAATTTCATCTAGAGAGGATGAGGAGGGCGAGAGATCTGAAGAGAGCTTGAGTTTGATTCTAATTCTTCAAAAAAAGAAGATGATGATGATTTTAATTTACAATTAAGTGTTGATAATGATTAATTTATGTTTGTAATAGAATATTATATTCAATAAATCAATTATTGAATCAACAATATATTGTTATATATTGAATTGAAATTGTTATATTTCTAGAATATTTAATAAAATCTAAATTTTTGGTTAAAATATGCCACTAAAGAGAAAACAAGATATAATGTGACCAAGGTTCAAACCACGATTTGGATCCAGTTACTTTCCAGGCGAAGCATCACATTCTATAGCTGCAACTAAATCAGAAGTTGTACCTTCAACTACTACACATGTAGATGAGGCATCACCTTTCAAACCTACTGCTACACCATCTAGTAGCTTTACACCATCCACCACCCCTATATCGATAGAGATATTAGTGGTAAACATTGTGGATGAAGGAGACTACCTTTGGCCTGGAGCTGAGGGAGTTGATGGGGGAACTTACATCACAATTGCCAATAATCTGTAAGTGAAAATACATGAAATACTATACGTTTATAATTAAGTTATAGGTTTAAATTTAAAAATGATATAACTTTTTTTATGTTAGGTTAATTCTGTCTGGACTGTGCTCTAGAAACATGACATCCAAGTTAAAGGAGAAGATTGACCTTGAGGGTTATATATGGAAAAATATCTCTCAGGCGACAAAGGAATTTTATTATCAGGAGTTTGAGGTATAAAAAATGTATTTTTATATTTTTAATTAATTTTTATACGGTTATTAGATAAACATTGTAGGTTATAAGAACTTATCATAAGTTTTTTCTTTTTTTCAGAAAGAATTTTTTTGGGATTTTAAATTTGTCGCGGTTATTTATAAAGTGTGAGAGAGACAAGCTTATAGATGTTATAGAGACGTGCGATACATAAGACTGGTGTACAACTTCTTTATATTTTTGAAAAAATATGGAGTCGTTGGTAGCAGTATTGGACATCACCTGAGACAATGTCCATTTCAGAGAGTAATTCTGCCAACAAACATGGAAGACCGGAGGGAGAGAGTCTTCCTGTACACACTGGAGGATCTATTACCTACCTCAAGCATACAGAGAGACTTTTAAGTATCTAGACTTTACACATATATTCTTTTTTTACTTTAATGTATTGAAATTTAACTTGATGTGTGAATTTTAGGATGACAATATGTGTATTATGGAGAATGATAATGTTATAAATGTCTAGTGCCATATATGACTGTGTTGTTGAGCTATTTCCTTTATTCAACAGGGGTTAATATTATAAAAATAGAGAAAATTCGGTTGAAATTTTTGTAAATTGTAATTCACATATAACATTTTATTTTGATGTAGGAAAAGTCTATGGGTAGGAAGCTTACATCCCGTCAGCTATTTTTGAACACTCATACTAAGAAGTATGACGGTGTGACCTTCGTCAACACCAAATGTAGAGAACTAAATGTATCTAAAATTTATGCTTTAATATTAATGCTTAATAATTACCATTTATTAACATAGACATTGTCTTTTGATAGGACCAAATACAGGAAAGCATTCAACGACATTCTCATCAGTCTGAAGATGTTGATGAGAGTCAAACATATCTTCATGTAGGGGTGGTAAGGATAGTCGTGGAAGGATCTTTAGCTTAGGTTCATTTGTAAACACATGTTATTCACAATCATTCACATCTAGTACAGCAACATTTAATAGGTGGTCTACATCCAATGAAGTCCATAACCTTCGGAGTACAGTACAGGCACTGGTAACTCAGTTGCAATAGTCGATGGAATAAATAGCTCATCTTCGTAATGAGATGGATGAGTTGAAGGAGAAGGGCAGCACCTCATCGCAACATTTAGAACATTCACATTCACTAAATGAATACTATAGTTGTAGTCATTTTGTATGAATTAAATACTTATTGTTGTAGATAATAATTTTATTATCAATTAAAATAATTTTCACTTTATATCATCAATCAACTTTCTGTTTTAACAAATTAAATGTAGAAACAAATCAAAATATTATCAATAGATTACTGATAACTGTATAAATTATAAATCAATCATAAGATTATAAAATAAAATTAATTGCAAGGAAAATTTTAAAAACAATATCAGTAAATTTATTGACAAAAAAATTTGTTGGTAAAATACAGTGAATTTAATGATATACTACTAAAATCTGTTGGTAAAATGCAGTGAATTTAATGATATACCACTAAGATCTATTAGTAAAATTAGCTGTGAATTTACTAACAAATTTGATAAGTCCATCGGTAACTTATCTGTCACTAAATTTATCGACCGAAACAAAAGTTTTGTGTTAAATTTACTGAGAGCACAAAAATATCCATCGGTAAATTAGTGATGGAAAATTTGTACTCCATTGTCAATTATTACCTACATTTGTTCCTCTGACAACTCATTTTGTTGGTAAATTCTATCGCTAACTTAGCTATCGACAGAAAAATTTCACATTTCCTTGGTAATTTTTACCACTAAACAACATTTCTTGTTGAAGTGGTAGAACGTCCTGAGAGCTATCTGTAGAGCCCTAGGTTGTCGAAAATGGTGGTCAAACGGTGAAGTTATGAGTGTCAGAAGTTAGAGTGAATAGAAACCTATAGTGAAAATAGTTTAAGAGAGAAATGAAATTAAGCTTTCTTAAACTCAACTTATACTTTTATAGGCTTTTCTCTTTATTAATCCTTAATGAGTAATTTAACAAAAATTTGAATCAGTACAGTGGAAGGGCTAAATTGAGAGTTTACTGGAATTCAAATGCTAGTTTTCAGTAAAATTAGAAGATAACAGATTATAAACAAGGCACATCTTCACTTTGAATGGCAGTGTGGTATGTTAGAAGGGGTCTAAACAAGTGACTGTTGTTAATTCTATGACTGAATCATAGTGCATTTTCCCTATCAGAGGTGGCAAAGGAAGCAATTTGGATCGAGAAGTTCATCATCAAACTTGGTGTGGTTCCTGACATTATTGAGCCTATATTATTGGACTATAACAACAACAATGCTATCATATAGGAAAAGGAACCAATCTCTCATCAACGGTCCAAACATGTGCTCAAGAAGTTTCATTTGATTAGTAAAATACTGGAGTAAAAAGAAATAGCATTAGAGCGAGTTCCCACTAAAGATAATCTTATAGATGCTCTCATTAAGCCATTGTCACATAAGAGATATGATCGATCTATGGATAGATGTGGTATTAAATATATAGAAAATTGACTTTGGTGTAAGTGGGAGATTGTTAGTTTATGCCCTTATAGCCAATCAATTGGTTGAAATTTTATGTATGTCATTATTATTTTAATTAATAAAGGCATTCTTTATCTTTATGTATTTTATTACTTACAATTGATGTTCTAATACTAAAGATAAAGTTCGTGAAATAATTATTGTCCAACTAAAATTTTGCTAAGATTACAATTACAAGATTCAATTTACATTTATGTATTATTCCTAAACTATATCTAGTTGTTGTTTCATCAAGATGAAATATTGATGAAATAGTAAAACTAGCACCCATTATGTTTCTTTCTTATGAATAAAGTAATTGATCTCATAAATTAAAGTATAAAGATATTTAAACAAACATGTGATTGCTTATTAGAGAATAAGTTCACTAAACTGACCACTGTAAGAAAATGATAAAATACCGATGGAAAATTACCAACGGAACAAATATCGTAGGTAATTAGAGATGAAAAAAATACGTCGATAATACTATAATGAAAATTTCCATTTTGCGATGAACAAAATTTTTTTCAGTAAAGGAGGAGGGAAAATATCCTTATAAATTTGCCGATTGAATATGGCAACGAAAATCATAGTCGTCGGTAAATTAGGCAGGAAAGCTTACTGCAATAAACTAGCATCGGGGATTTACTGACATAATATAGATCTGTCGGTGAATTTTTGATGATAACTTCGTTGATAAATTTATGCTAAAGCATCGGGGTTTACCGATGGTGATGTATTCTGTCGGTGAATTTTCGATGGTCTGGCCACTCCGTCATTATCTTCATATTAATAGTTTTAAAAACCAAACAACATCATTTTCAATTGGGGATAGACCCATCTGGGCCTTCCCCCCTCTATTTCTCCTTTGTGCTTTCGAACCTTCTCCTCTCTAATTGTCGCTCATTGTCGTCACTCGTCGTTTTCTCCTCGCTATCGCTCGTCGCTGTCCTTTTCAGCTATCTTGTTGTGAGGGCAGGATCAAGTAAGTAGAAGTTATTCACATTCCTCTCCTTTTATTTTGATTTCTGCTTACAATTTTTCCCATATCGAAGTCATTCGCATTCCTCTCCTTTTATTTTGATTTTTGCTTACAATTTTTCCTGTACCCATTTTGTGGTTTCTGGGTGTAAGATGAGAATATTTTGGACTTGAAATCAAGTACACACATTTTTAAGTTTAATGCGGGTTCGTTTCTTATGGTATTTGAAGGATTGATGTTTGTTGGTTTATTTTTTTTGTTAACTTTCTGCGTAACGTTTTTAAGGATTGATGATTGGTGCTTTCTACATTTTGTATATTCCTTTCTGTGGCATTACTGATTAAGTCACATGAATAATTAGATGGAGTTGTTACTGGGACGATGCAATTTTATAAGTCTTATGTTTTTAGACAACATCACAAAGTAGAATTCATTTTTGATAAACATACTTCCATTATAATGCTTGATTATGTTCATTCAAATTTATGGGGTTCTGTTTTAGTTCAATCCTATAAGAGATTTTTTTTCATATTTATTGATGATTACTTGAGAATGTATGAGTGTATTCTTTTTAAATCAAAGGATGAAGTATTTGAAAATTTCAAGGAATGGAAGACAATGATTAAAAAATGCACCAAAACCTATATCAAGACATTTGGAATAGATAATAGGTTCAAATTCTATAAAAAAATTCATTTAATAAGTTATGTATACATTATACACCATAATAGAATAGAATTGTAGAATGGATGAACCAAGCACTCATAAGATATGTTAGATTCATGCAATTAAACATTGTACTGTAGAAGTATTTTTTGTCTGAAATGATTAATATTGTTGCTTATATAGTGAACATATCTCCATCTTATGCACCACAGTTTAAGAGGGAGTCATTAATTCTGCTTAAAGATTTGTTATTCGTATGACAGTGGGATACTAGAGGGAGATGAAACAGTATCCTCATTCAGCACCTGACAAGGCAAATATAATGTGTTTAATATATGAAGATGTTTTAATTACTTTGTAGGATGATTATCTGGACTGTTTCGAAGACCTTAAAGTAACTACCAAAGTAAGTTTTGAGGCATAACCATTCTACTTATGAGAAAAGAAAATTTTTTCTCTGAACCATTCGTGATAGGGAATTTGATCATAGACTAATGGTTTTAATAAAATCTTCTGGTTGGAACAAATGTAGAAGATTGCAAGTGCTCTTGATTAGTGGTGAAGGTGCTTGAACTTGATAATGAGGAACAAAAGCAATTGCTAAATGTAATGAGTACAACTTTGTTTTTCCAATTTTTCATTAATATATAAGAATTAGATCATTTAAATAAAGCCATTTTTATTCTTAAGAGAACTATGGCAAAGAAGACCATGCCTATGTAGCTAAAATGAAGGAACTATATCGAGCTATTGATCTTGAGGTAAGTCTTAATATACCTTTAAGCTTTCTGGTTTACCTTTCTGTGATGAAATATAGCATGATTCATACGGTAAGCTATTAGTGTTAAAGGGTATAGATTATGGTTACTAAAAAGGATAGAACTTTAGGATCTGTGATTAGTAGAGATGTTATATTTGATGAATTTATTAGGTATGGATAGAGGGAGGAGATTAGTAATCTTGTTGGTAAGAAAAGATTAGGGTATTGACTAAAAGATGGTGTTTGAAATTGAAACTCTAAATAATTGACAAAGTGAATAGGTAGGGGCTTAAAGGATCCCCTTACCTTATTCCTTTAGACTCTTTGAGTATCTTGTTAGGATTACCATTGATTATTACATTGGAAATAGTGGTGCATATATAGGCTTTAATCTAGCTTATGAACTTGGTTGGAAATCCAAACCATTCAGGACTAGGAAGAATGAAGTTCCACTGTGAAGTATCAAATGCTTTTAAGAAATCCATTTTAACTGCAGAACTCTTTATAAGCATGTTTGTGATATTCTATTTTTTGGCATATGCTTAGGGTTTAACCCTAGATTAAGTTTTGCATATACATGCATAACATTAGCATTCATACATGAATTATATTTGAATACATTACAAAGATAGCATATGCACTCAATTGACTTATTCTGGGGTATGAAAGAAGTTAAGTGAAAATGATGTGAATTGTGATTTGGTATGTTTTAAATTTTGGTATATTTGGATTTCAATTAGTAAATTGGAATTAAATCTTATGAATTGGGAAATTGATGGATTAAAATGTACATTTAGACTAAGACAATTCCAAGTGGTAGGATAAATTGATACATAAAAAAGTAGGGTGATTAAGCTTATAATTGAGTGACATTTGGCATAGTTAAATGAGTGACAAATGAACTAGTAATTAATTGACAAATGGACCAATTATAATGATACATATGGACTGATTAATTGGTAACATATGGCAACTTAAAGTATGGATAAATAGCAGCATATTAGGTTGACACATGGCATACATGCCTTAAGACAAATACCTTATCCAAATTACGACACCTATCATCTAGTGAAGAAAGCAATAGTAAAGATAGTTTTGTAGTCTTCTCTTTTGTTCTTCACCTTCTACACCAAAATTGCATCCACATTCTCTTTGAATTGCGGTTAAAACCTAGCGTAAATTACTACATAAAATTTAGATTTTAATCCTCACAAAATAGCTAAGAATCCAGTTCAAAGTGGTCGTCATATTGCTGTCCAAAATCAATCTATTTTCACCTTGAGTTTGTGATGAATCATGCATGAATGGAGGCTTAGTTAATCTGAAGTTTTGAGCTGAAATTGGAAGCTTAAAAGGTAGGGAACAAATCTGATCTTTATGGTATGTTTATTAGGATTAGAATGATGCCTGAATTGGAATGAAATGTATGAGATGTTGATGATGAAGTGTGCTGGAAATGTGTTGAATAAACTTAGATGTTTTATGTTTGTTCTTAGTGTATGAAAACCACGGGATATAGATTGACTTATGGATTAATTAGGTCTAGATTTTAATTATAATGAAGGTGGATTTATGCCAAAGAAAGATGTTAATTAGGTGTGCTTGAAATGAGAAATGACTAGGACCATATGCATAATAATGTAATAGTTTTTAATTTGATTTTTGAAGCATGAAAGACTAGGATTTTTGAGTTGTTAATTAAAAAGTTTTGAACTAGAATAGGAGAGGTTATTAATGAGGAATTGGAGTATGATTCAGGCCTAATAAAGGTATAATTGATGAACTGTAAAGAGGTTGTTTTTAAAAAAATGGGAATGTGAACGAATAATTGTTGGAATATGTTAGCTATAGCATTTTTACTGAACATCCATATGTATTTTAGCCATATATTGATCTGTAGACATCCCAATGGGATGATTTTCAGTTTATATTAAACCAGAGACATATGGATATATTTTTCATGAAGGAATATAATTTGAATTCTATCTCTAAGAATTTTAAAATTTGGCTTAAAATTGAGTTTTTGGATACTGTCACTGATTGAGAACAATCTATAGTATTTTGGGTATAACTCTAGGAATAATGAACCAAATTGTATGAATTTTAGTTCATTAGAAACTTACATTTTTTTAGAAGAATTTATTGTCTAAATACTTCATTTTCCTTATCAAAATGGCCATGAAAAATTGACCCGAAAATCTGTTTTAAGAAAAACTGGAATGAAGCCTGAATAAGAGGTAGTGCACAATCGTGCACAAGCACAATTGTGATAGAAAGGGGACATTAAGGGATTGCATGATTGGGCACAAGCACAATCGTGATAGAGAGGAAACATTAGGATGTGCATGACCATGCACAAGCACAATCGTGATAGTGAAGGTGCACAACTATTTGGCAACTTTTGACACCCTTCACTCTTTTCACCAT
This sequence comes from Erythroxylum carthagenense, assembly GCA_026413575.1. Classification (NCBI taxonomy): domain Eukaryota; kingdom Viridiplantae; phylum Streptophyta; class Magnoliopsida; order Malpighiales; family Erythroxylaceae; genus Erythroxylum; species Erythroxylum carthagenense. The sequence continues at coordinate 58,450,167 of JANZLD010000237.1, forward strand.
AACTTCTTCTTCGAATCTCCGATTGACTTGAAATTTGAACCACAAACTCCTCACACAATTCCCTTTCTCTCCATAAAATTTCATTGTCATCTGATTTCATTAGGTAAGGATTGGTAATGATTGATTGATGATGTTATAATAATCAAATGTATTGAGCTATGAACCTTAGTGTATGATTGAGTGATGAAATTTAAACAAATTTGTATTATTGAGGTTAAACCTAAGTTCAAATTAGACATAAGAGTTTTGAAGCATGAATGATCATGAGATATGAATAAAGGAAACATACCTGGAATAGTCATTGGGCGTGCATTGAACGTCACATATGTATATATGTGCACAAATGAATAAATATTTGATTGATCGACTTTGTAATGTGAATTATGTATGAATTGTATGATTTTAGATGCTCAAGTCAAACACCATTTGGACATTAATGGACCATCCAGGCAATAGCATAAATTAGAGCGTACTGTGAGTCAACCTAGATGATCTTCCGAGGACTTATTTATTCTCTTTAACTTCTAATTATTGATTTGTTTGTGAATTCTGGACTTTAATAGTTCGAGGAGTTTGATATTCAGAAATGTATTAGAAGTGTTATATTTGCATTTGAATTATGAATGATATCTATATACTCAATGAAAGTTGAATGCCGAACTTAGGTCTGATGAATATGAGATTCTGTCTATGCATTACAAGTGAATACTATACATGGCATATTCTATTATTTGATGCATTTCATAAAATGCATGTTTAGATAAAGGCATTGTAATTAGAGTAGCCAGTCTGACAGAGCTTTAAGCTCAGAATTCTATACGTAGAGCTTTGCTCCGTGATTTTTGTATCTGACTGAGCCCATTTTCTGTATCCTACTAAGCCCAATAGGCTAGTATTTGTATCTGTATCTGAAAGGCGTTCAGTCATAACAAATAATAATGAATCTAGAGTCTTATATACATATGCATTTGCGTTTGTATATTTATGATTATGAAATATTTTCTGAAATTGTGATGATAAAGTGATATGTCATGATAATGTGATTGATTAGGTTATACATTTCTAAAATAATATTTGTGAAAATGGTTGGTTATGTGATATTTGTGTATTTGACCGAAGTGAGATCATCGATGATGACTCACTCATTGAGTTTACAAAACTCTTCAAAATTTGCAGCGTGGCTTTTCAGGTATGAGACAAGAGTCCTAGTTCCTAAGATTTTCTAGAGGAACATTTTGGATTAAGATATAGCTTGAAGGTCTGTCAGCTGACATTAGACGAGTTATAGATTGTATTTTGTAGTTTTTTTGACATATAGAACTTATGTATAAGGGATTATAAAATTTCTCAAGTTTGGTAATGTAAATACTTGTTTCAATGAATACAATGTAAACTTTTGGCTATGAATGAAATGAAGTGTTGAGGTTTTAAGTATTGTATATTCTTTATGATGCCATTTAATAAATTATGTTTGCTCTAACATACATGGTCATAGGATATGTACTTAAATGTCCTCTAGATGTTCGGGTATATACTCTATGGTAGTGGGATGTTACATTGGTATTAGAGCATGGTTTGGCATCCATAGGGACATATAAGAGTATTGACACATGATAAATAATGAGAGACTATGTTAGTGATCAGAACTATTTTTGTTATAGGTCACCTGCTATAGGAGATCAAGTTGGAGAGTCAGTTGACATGGAGTCTGTAAGAGCCAATAGAGAGTCTCCTGTACCTGACTTTGTACAAGTACTTTTAAGAATCCTAGGGAGGATGGAAAGGAGATGTGATAAGCTTCGAAAGTAGGAGGCTGTAGACTTTTACAGAAGTATAGACCTTGTTGAGGCAAAAAGTTAGTTAGAGAGAACTGAAAGAGTGTTCGATCAGATGGATTGTGAGACAAATGAGAGATTTAATTATGCAGTCTCACTTCTACAAGGTCCAGCATACCAATAGTGGAAGACAATACCAGGCAGTGCCACCAGACCTTGTAGTTTGACTTGAGAAGATTTTTTGAAGGTATTGAAGGAGAATTAAGTGCCAAAGATTTATTTGGATAGAAATATGAAAGAATTTTTGGATCTAAAATAGGGAAGTCTCTCAGTAGCAGAGTATGAGATAAAATTTAATCAATTAATAGGGTATCCAACTGCATTAATCCTAACTGAGGAGGATAAGTGTAGAAGGTTTGAAGATGGGTTAAATATGGAGATCAGAACGAGGCTAGCCATTTAAAATTTAGGTAGTTTTATGGAATTCCGAGTGGTCTTGGTCAGAATTGAACAGTTGTTGAAGGATGGACAAGGAGAGTATAGATAGAAGTCTAGAGTGAAGAGACAGAGTGAATCTAAGGCTGATTCTGGTAGAAGCTTCAGTAAACATCGAAATAGATCGTCTCGATTCCAAGTAAGATCGAGACAATCTGGGTTTCGACCAAGAGGTGTATTTGTTCAGATTGGTAGAGGTTGAGGAAAAGCACCCTCTAGGCAGTCATAACATATGCCTAATTGTGAGCACTATGGTAAGAAGCATGGCGGTGAGTGTTGGAGGTTATCGGGAGCTTGTTTCTAATGTGGCTCTATTGAGTATCAGATCAGAGATTGTCCTGAGACTTTGGGACCACAATCTAGAATGAGAAGAGGAATAGTGACTGAGATGACGGTCCAGTAGAGTGGAGCTATTGGATCAGTACAGAGAAGTAGAGGTAGAGGCAGGACACAATCAGTAGAGCCTAATGGCAAGACTGAGGTGCGAAGTAACCAGCTGCAGTCTCAGGCTAGGGTCTATGCCATCATCAAACAGGGGGCACAGAACTCCTCAGATATGGTAGCAAGTGTGCTGAATTTTTTAATTTTGAAGCATTTGCATTGGTAGATCCAGGATCTACACATTCATTTATCACATCGCATATGGCATCTAGATTGCATTGTGAGAGAGAGATACTAAAATATGGTTTAGTAGTAAGTACTTTGGTAGGTAGTGCTACAGTGATTAGGGAGATATGTAAGTAGTGTATTATACGAATCGATCAAGCAGAGTTAGAGGCTGACCTGATAATACTACAATTGAAGGAGATAAATATTATTATAGGCATGGATTGGCTTACTGCTCATAGGGTCGTGATGATCTGCTATATTAAGGAGGTGATCATTGAATCTCCTAGTCAACTGAGAGCAGTGTTTCGAGGAATTAATCAAGAAGTGCCAGCTAGGTTGATTTCTTCGATGAATGCCTTGAAGTTGATCCTAAGTGGATGTGAGGCTTATTTAGCCTAAGTGACTGATGCCCGTACTGGCCAAACAATTCAGGAAATTTCAGTTGATATGCATTTTTAGATGTGTTTCCTAATGAATTACCAAGGTTACCCTCAGAAAGAGAAACAGAGTTTATAATTGATCGTGTTCTAGTTATCGCTCCTATATCAATTCCTCCATATAGGACAACATCTATGGAACTGAAGGAACTCAAGGCTCAGTTACAGGAGTTGTTGCATAAGGGTTTCATCAGACCCAGTGTGTCACCTTGGGGAGCTCCATTGTTATTTGTGAATAAGAAGGATGGGACATGGAGGCTATGTATTGACTATAGGCAGTTGAATCAAGTGATAGTGAAGAATAAGTATCCTCTATCGAGGATAGACGACTTGCTTGATCAATTACAAGGAGCTCGAGTGTTTACAAAGTTAGACTTGAGATCAGGGTACTATCAGGTGAAGATAGCAGAGGCTAATATACAGAAGAGTGCATTTAGAACGAGATATAGGCACTTTGAGTTTTTGGTGATGCCATTTAGGTTGACTAATGCCCCAGTAGCTTTTATGGCCTTGATAAATAAGGTATTTCAACCTTATTTAGATCATTTTTTGATTGTGTTTATTGATGACATTTTGGTGCATTCGAAGTGTAGAGAAGATCGCTCTGAACATATGAGATTGGTTCTACAAATAATGAGGGAGAAATAGTTGTATGCTAAGTTCAATAAGTGTGAATTTTGGATTGATCAAGTACTATTCTTAGGGGATAAGGCACACAGGTAGACCTGAAGAAATAGAAGCAGTGTTGAAGTGGGAAATTCCTTAAAATATGACTGAGATTCAGAGTTTCCTTGAATTAGCTGGTTATTGCAGAAGGTTTGTCGAGGGGTTTTCACTGATCTTAGCCCCTTTGACAAAACTTCTGAGGAAAAATGTTCCTTTCAGATGGAATGGTGATTGTCATAGGAGTTTTGAGGAGCTAAAGCATTGGTTAACTACAACACTAGTATTGGCTATTCCATCTGGATCTAAAGGATATGTTGTGTACAATGATGCTTCACATTAGGGTTTAGGATGTGTACTGATGCAGTATGGCAGGGTAATAGCATATGTATCGAGACAACTGAGATCTCATGAGTTTAATTACCTTGTACATGATTTAGATCTTGCTATTATAGTATTTGCTTTGAAATTTTGGAGACATTACTTGTATGGTGAAACTTTTCAGGTATTTACTGATAATAAAAGTTTAAAATATTTATTGAGTCATAAGGAGATAAATATGAGACAGAGAAGATAGATAGAATTGATGAAAGCTTATGATTGTACAATTGAGTATCATCCTGGTAAAGCTAATATGATAGCTAATGCATTAAGCAAGAAGTCCAATAGCAGTGTGGCTCCAATACAGTTATCGAGGTTACCAAGCCTAGTTCAATTGAGAACATTGACTATTGAATTGAATTTGGGGCACAATGAAGCATTGATAGCTACATTAAAGTTGAGACCTATACTGCATGAAATGATGAGAAAGGCTGAGAATAGAGATCTAGAATTGGTGAAGTTAATTGAAAAGTTGAAAGTGAATTTAAGTTGAGCGATGATTCATTATGGTTAAAGCAAAGATTATGTGTTCCCGATGTTGATGATTTAAGGAAAGAGATTCTGGAGGAAGCACATATAGCAACCTATGCTATGCATCCTGGCACGACCAAGATGCATAACACAACAACATTTTTAGTGGTCAGGGATGAAAAAGCAAGCGGCTGAATATGTGGCTAAGTGTTTAACTTGCCAATAGATAAAAGCTGAGCATCAGGCTCCAGTTAGTATGTTACAGTCCTTGCCTATTCCAAAGTGGAAATGGGAGAGAATCATAATGGATTTTATTATGGGTTTGTCGATGACTCCAAGATAACATGATGCCATTTGGGTCATTGTTAGTAGATTGACCAAGTTAGCTCACTTATTGCCAATGAGAGAGAATAACTCACTGGATCAGTTAGCTTGGAGATAAGTGAATGAGATAGTGAGGTTACATGGAGTTCCAGTGTCTATTGTATCAGACAAGGATCCTAGATTTATCTCAAGATTTTGGGGTAGTCTGTAGTCAGCATTGGATACAAAGTTGAACTTAAGTACTACATTTCATCCACGGACAAATGGACAGAATGAGTGAACAATTAAAACTATTGAGGATATGCTAAAGGCTCGTGTATTGGAGTTTTAAGGAGCATGGGATCAGTATATGGCTCTGATTGAATTTGATTATAACAATCAGTATCATAGTAGCATTGGTATGGCATCGTATAAGGCATTATATAGTAGGAAGTGTCGATCACCTTTATGTCAGGATGAAGAGGGTCTAAGAATTCTTGAAGGCCCAGAATTGATTCAGGATACTATAGATAAAGTGAAATTGATCCGAAGTAAAATTAAAATAGCAGAAGATAGACAGAAGAGTTATACAAATCAGCACAGGAGGGACATGGACAAGTTGGAGATAAAGTATTTCTAAGAGTATCGCCTTGGCAAGGAGTGCTGAGGTTTGGTAAAAAGGGCAAGTGGCTTTTCAGTTACAAGACAGGAGACCTAATTCCTAAGATTTTCTAGAGGAACATTTTGGATCAAGATATGGCTCAAAGGTCTATCAACTGACATCAAAGGAGTTATAGATTGTATTTTGTAGTTTCTTTGACATATATAACTTTTATATAAGGGATTGTAAACTTTCTCATGTTTGGTAATGTAAATACTTGTTTCAATGACTACAATGTAAACTTTTGTCTATGAATGAAGTGAAGTGTTGAGGTTTTAAGTATTGTATATTCTTTATGATGCTATTTAAGAGATTATGTTTACTCTGACATACCATTGTCATAACATATGTACTTAAATGTCCTCTAGATGTTCGGTTATATATTCTTTGGTAATAGGATGTTACATATTTTTCTCATAACATTCCATCAACTCCTACACCATCAACGTATTGCCAGATATAGATCTAGCTGGTATAAAAGCTCCTATGTAAATTGGATTTTATGCTTCAATGGATCCCTCAGTCTACTTGTTATAATCTTTAAGATTACTTTATATACAATGTTACAACATGAAATAGGACAAAAGTCCTTTATTCTACTTTCATTTAGAGCCTTAAGGATTAAGCAAAGGTGAGTGTAATTCAAGTCTCTCATAAGAAATTTATGAACCGCCTCAGCTAGTAATTCACCTATGACATACCAATTAGCTTCGAAGAAACAGGCACCAAACCTATTAAGGCCAAGAGATTTCCTTGAATTAAGGCAAAACAAAAATCATTTAATTTCCTGAAGTGAAGTTGGTTTTACAAGATTCTCATTTATTTCCTGAGAAAGGGCAATTTATTGACACTCTTTATTCACTTAAAAATGGTAATGCAGTTAAAAGTATGCATATCTTGACATAAACCCTCATCTTGACACCAATATATGTATGGACTCGACTAATTGATTATTACTGTTTTGATGATTATTAATAATTAGTATTTGGTAATACAAAATTTTATTTCATTAAAATAATATTTTTACTTGTCATTTATGATAATGATAATTATTAATAACTACCAAGTGATAGTCATCAAAACTTTTCCTATATGTATATGCAAATTATACAATGGTTAATTGCCCAAATACTAAAAAACTGAAAAATGTCACTTGTTAGAAGTATTACAATATCAAAACTCTCATTTTATAATCTGATTATGATTATTTTCCATTACGATTGTATTTAAACTCTTTCTTTTTGTTTTTTTAATCTTTTATGTTATGTTAGTTGATAGTTGCCTTTTAATTTTTATGCTTAACATTTGTTTTATTTTAGGTAGATTATGCAAGTAATAATCAACTTCACAAGTATTTTTAGTTAGGCTTTACAATTTGCTTGCAGACTGAACTCTTCAACTTCTAATGAGAACAATAGCTCACCAATCACCATTAGCTCGTTAATTATTATAGTATGCAATTTATTAATTCTTATGATTTTTTTAATCTCTTATTCCACTGCTGTATGTACATGTGTATCCAAGTGATGCTAGCATTTGTGACACGTTAATATAGAAGAAAGCTTCATAAAGCTATTCTTTTTTATTTCATAAAAGAAAAAGATAAACTTTGTGAGTTCTAATATTATATGGTAGCCACTCTCTTGCACCGAAAGCAATTCATTGCTTAAGAGTAAACTAGGCATATGAAAGCAATCTTTTTCTTTAGAAGGATATGGTAATTCTTTTAGTTAGTTTCAACAAATAAGTAATCATAAAAGTCATGTATTTTAATATTATATTTATAAAAAATATAACAAACTGTCTTTTCTCTCTCCAAGTTCCTTCTTCATCTTATTAGATTAAATACCATAATATTTTTTGACATATTACAATCAAAGGTAAATGTTCTCATTTCTGGAATTCTATATAAGGGTTTTTTTAATCTGTTTTTGGTTGGATGGGAGTCCATAAAACGTTTTAGATTTTTTTCTTGTTTTCTTAGTGTTACTTGATTATGCCACATATTGAAAGTTTCAGGCTCCTCCATAGGGACAAATTTTAATTTCTTGTGTTGTTTATTCAGTAATATGTATGTTATGCATGTATATATTGTTGCCTCCAGATTGCTAAGATGTTATTTAAAGGAATTGAATGGAAAATATGTAAACGTAATATTTTTAAGTTTATCCAGTTGATTTATGATCTCTTTCAAATACTTAATGTTCTTGGCTAAGATCCTATTGATTATTGCTTGGTTGTAGGAACTTATTTGTTGGCAATATTTCTATTTTCAAGGAGATTGAAGAGAAGCTTCAATAAGTGTTTAGTTTTAACATTCATTTCCTTTGCTAATTGACAATGCCAATAATGATTTTCCACACATTTTAATTGAATTTGTATCTGTTTCTAAAATTTGTAGCATAGTTTTTTTGCATCTTTTTACTTCATTGAAAAGAGAACTTTTATCATCCTTTTCATGTTTTAAAAGGCAAATGATAGGATTTTCTTGCATGACATGGCGACAATCAAATGCTTAACTAAGACTTCTGAACATGAATTTATATTAATTTCTGTACTGTTTTGAAATTAATTGTCTTCTTTGCTTTGTTTAGGTTATCTTCTTTAGTTGTCAACTCATTATAGCTCCATCATCTTCTTCCTTCATGTGCTTTAGTTACTTCTTCTACGTATCAGTTGAGGTAAGTGAGTTTTGTTATTTACTAGGTTTTTGTGTACTTGGTTTAATTTGGGTATTTATTTATGGTTTAAACATCCCATTTAAACTTCCTGCATTTTTAATGTAAATGACTTGCACCAACCGAAACTTGTTTGTAGTATGAAATTCGATTTATCAATGAATTAATATAGGATGGGTTTGACTTATAGTTTCAAATATCTAAATTTTGTCAATGGGTTATTTCATTAATGCTCTCTAAAATGATTAGGTTCTCTTTACTATTTATGTGCGAATCTTTACACGCATCTTTTTAAATATAATAATAATATTCTTCTAAACATATTAGATAATTTGTATATGTTACAATAATTTATTAATCAAATTATTCATATTTTTATCTTTACTTATTATATTTATTACTAGTACATAATTAATTTAGGTTAAATATAAAACTTCTAACATTAATTTTAAATTTCAATTACAATATCTAAACCATTCAAATAAAAATTCCAACCTTATAAAATTAATTAATTCATTTTATGTTCCTGTACCAAATCAAGTAGTTGTTGCTTTTCCCTTTCGCGTCCTTAAGTACATCTTTGAAATCTCTTCTTACATATATGATTACAAAAAAAAATCTTTAGTTAATAAATAATTTTAATCTTAACCCATAAACCTTAACCTTTACCCCATAATGCAACTCCCATGAGGCTTATCGGTGAAAAATACCATAAGCTTCGGAGTCACAATGAGAACTTGTTATGTTGATTCATAGGTGTAAACTTTGGGAATTAATTCAATTGGTTAATACTTAGGGGATGCTATGTAAAGTTTAGATGTTTTGTAAACTTTTGGGAACATGAAGGATACTAACTATGGAATCACTATTTAAAATTCACAGTTTTGCAGAAATGAGTAATGTTGATAGATCTTGGATGTATAGATGATTAACAGCCGATGGATGAAACATGAAGGATACTAACTATAGAATCACTGTTTGTTGAGGGAGTTGAAGCTTTTATTCATTATGTATGTTCTCAACCTGCATATATGGATAGGCCAAAGATCATATGTAGCACCCCACTTCCGCAAGGACCCGAACCCGACATCGTGGGTGATATCCGAGTCTGTGTCGCGAGGGTGGCATGTTAAAGCACTCAATCATTCATAAATCGGTATAATTTTTTTTTTGAATCACAACACATTATGCAGAATCTATAACCAATTTAGGCCCATTTACAAATACAATACACTTAAGTCATTTTGGAATACCAATTTATACAAAAAGTTCCAGAATATACAATTCAATACAAAATAGAGAAATGCAATGCAGACGTGAACTGATCCCGACCTTTATCCTTCACTTGAATGCTGTAGGTATACTCCCATTGGCCTAACGGGGTATTCTTCTGATCCTGAAAAATAATTGTAAATTTTGGGTGAGTTTTTCGAACTCAATGAGTGACCATCATCGATGGCTCATCCAGTCACATAACACATAATTCACAATATTTCATATCCAATACAATTTAATCATTCATATTATGCATATGTAATGCATACGAGACCCACTTTCTATTATTATTTTGTTATGACCGAGTGCCTAGCTGTCCTAAATAGGGCTCATTGCTACGTATTGGGCTCATTGCTAACTGTCCCATATAGGGCTCATTAATAACTGTCCCTGTTGGACCTCGAATGTTTCATAAAAGTTAGAAATTTTTGGAAGAGAAATTTTGGCAAGTAGTCATGAGTAAAGAGCCAATGAATAAAAATTCTTGAACCCAGAAATGATAGGCAAGGGTAAAGTAGCGAATAAGAAATGTGGATATGTCGAAGTTTGGCTCTGGTGTTTCTAGTGGATAAAAGATTTTGAAGTTAGAAGAATTAAGGTGAAAGTTAGAAGTAGAATGAAAGCAAAAATGAAGTTGAATTTGTGTAGTAAGTTGATGAAGAATATGTTCATATGTGTATATTCTGTTGTTGGTGTTTATGATTAATCATGGACTATATATTTTTCTTCGGATGATATTGATTTGAGATGGAGTTAAGAATGAGGAGCAAATGAAGTAGAAAATGTGGTCTTGGTATGAGTTGGGTTAAGGAAAGATTGTGAAACAAAATGGATGATTGATATGGAAAATATTCACGGAGTACACTTCAGTCCTTTAGCCACAATTTCTTCTCTAGTTATCCAAACGAGATGATTCTTCATTTGGATTAAACTAGAAACATATGGCTATATTTTTTATGAAGAAATCGAATGTAAATTCTGTCTTTAAGAATCTCAAGATTTGTCATGAAGTTGAGAATTGGGTGTAGTACATTGGATGAATGTAAAGTACGTATTCTGAATTCAGGGAAAAACTTGATTAATCTAGGCTGAATTTAGGGGAGTGTGTCTACTAGTAAGTTGTAGATCTTTCTTTTAGCTTTCCAACGATATATAGTATGGAACTTTTGGACTTCTAGGCTGAAAGTTATGATCCTTGTAAAGGAAGATGTATCTTTTGTCTTTTCACTTCTTCTATGTTTTGTATCTTCTATGTTTTGCTTCTTCTGTGATGACATCATCTTCTTCTGTGTTTCTTATGTGATAACGTCATCTTCTTCTGTATTTTGCTTCTTCTGCCTTTAGCTATCTTCTAGTTTATTTTCGACCCTCCAGACGATAGAATCTATCTTCAAGGTCTTCATAAAAGTTGTAGATATTAAAGTCCTCTTTTGAACCATATAATGAACATCTTAATTTGATATCTGTAGGGAAAGTTATAGCAATTTTCCCACTTCTTCTGTATTTTCCATTAGTCTGCTTTGTACCTATCTTCTATTCCATTTTAGACCATTCAAATGATAGAATCTGTCTTCGAGTTCTTCATGAAAGTTGTAGATCTTGAAGTCCTCTTTTGAACTATATAAAGAACACCTTAATCCAATATCTGTAGGGAAATTTATAGCAATTTTCCCACTTCTTCTATCTTTTTCCACTCCTTCTATCTTTTTCATTAATCTGTTTTGTACCTATCTTCTATGCCATTTTAGACCCTTCAAAAGATAGAATCTATCTTCAAGGTCTTCATGAAAGTTGTAGATCTTGAAGTTCTCTTTCGAACCATATAAAGAACACCCAAATATGATATCTATAGGGAAAGTTATATAAAATTTCTCACTTCTTCTGCCTTTCGCTTCTAAAGAGAACACCCAAATCTGATATCTATAGGGAAAGTTATAGCAATTTTCCCACTTCTTCTGCCTTTCACTTCTTCTGTGTTTTGCTTCTTCTGTCTTTTGCTTCTTCTGCCTTTTGCTTCTTCTGTCTTTTTCTTCTTCTATCTTTTGCTTCTTCTGTCTTTTGCTTCTTCTATCTTTTGCTTCTTTTGTGTTTTGTTAACGTGTCTTCTTCTGTGTTTTACTGACGTGTCTTCTTCTGTATTTTGCTGACGCATCTTCTTCTGTATTTTGCTGACGTGTCTTCTTTTGTGTTTTGCTGACAGGTCTTCTTCTGTGTTTTGCTGATGCGTCTTTTTCTGTGTTCTGCTGACGTGTCTTCTTTTGTGTTTTGCTGACGCGCCATCTTTTGTGTTTTGCTGACGTGTCTTCTTCTATGTTTTGCTGACGAGTCTTCTTCTTTGTTTTGCTGACATGTATTCTTATGTTTTTTTCTCCTTTTGTCTTTCGTTTCTTCTGTGTTTTGCTATCTTCTACCTTTTGCTTCTTCTTTCGTTCGTTTCTTCTATGTTTTGCTATCTTCTACCTTTCTCTTCTTCTGTTTTTCGCTTCGTCTGTGTTTTGCTATCTTCTATGTTTTGCTTCTTCTGTACCTATCTTTTGTTTCATTTTTGACCATTCTAACAATAGAATCTGACTTTAAAGTCTTCATAAGAGTTGTAGATCTTGAAGTTCTCTTTCGAACCATATAAAGAACATCTTAATGCAATATCTGTAGGGAAAGTTATAGTAATTTTCCCACTTCTTTTGTCTTTTTCCATTCGTCCGCTTTTTCCTTTGGTTTCATCTAATCCTATTGTCTGGTCCATTTTGATCCTTCAGATGATAAAATCTGACCTCAAGGTCTTCTTCAAAGTTGCATATCTCAAAGTTTACTTTGAGATCTTCCCAAGATAATCTTAATCCAACATCTCTAGTGAAATTTATGCCATTTGTCCCTAGACAAGTTTGATATGATTGAGGACCAAATCTTGTTTGATTCTTTCGACCGTAATTTTGCTATCCAACCTCTAAATGAAGTGATTGTTGAAGCCTTAGATTCCTAACACTTCTCTTTTTTACATCTCCATGAAAGGTTATAGAGTTTGGTATTTATGTGAAAAATATGTATTAAATCAAGTAAGGGTATCCATTATAAGAGTAGGAATCGGATATTTTACTAAACATGCTTTAGTATTTTGATGATTTCTGGATCAGTAGAGCTCTAAATAAGATGATTCTTATTTCAAGATAAACTAGAGATATGGAGCTACAAATGGTATGCAGAAGTTGAAATCTAATTTAGTTTTTGAGATGTTTAGATTTCGGATAGAAGTTGTGCATAAGTATACTAATTTGGACAAGAGCAGTCCAAAAATGTTTGAAGTGTATCTTTTGAATCACTGAACCAAATGGATTGATTTTGGTGTCATTGGAAACTTAAGAAAAGGGAGAACAGTTTTCTAGAAGAAATAGTTATGTCAAAATATTCAAGGGTTCTTTTGGCAAGATACTTAAGTATAAAAGACATAAGGCATAAATGGAAGGGCAAATGGGACAATTCTCAATCATTAATGGCATAATTGGAAGAAGAAGTGTTGTTTTGCTTATAAATGAAGAAGAAAAACGTGAATGGAAGGGAAGGAGAAGAGAATAACAAAAGGAGAAAGAAAGAGACAGAGAGAATGTCATGAAAAAGAGAGAGAAATACAAAGAGAAGAACAGAATCAGAGAAAGAAGAGAAAACAAGCTAGGGTTTCAATTTCCTTAGCCTATAAAAGAGATTTTGAGGTTGTTCAAGAAGAGAAAAGGGTAGAGGAAGAGAAAAGCTTCCATTTGAGCAAAGGATCTCTTCATTTGGTAAAGAACCAAAGGGATCGAAGAGACCTACTTCAGTTAGATCAGCTCACAAAGCACACATTAAAGATACAATAGGAAAGAGCCTTAAAGACCTCAGGTTGGTTGCAAAGAGAAAAGACATTCTGAGCAAACCTATAACCAAGGAAATCAAGTGGGTACATGTTTATAATAGAGTAAATAAGCCACTACTGTTTTCTTTAAATCAAAGAAAGTTTAATGTTTCCAATT
>JANZLD010000237.1:58559416-58571012 GCA_026413575.1 Erythroxylum carthagenense
ATACATTGAGCTCCCTAAAATTTTAAAAAAATAAATATTTAAACCCTCCTAATTTAAATTTCTAGCTCCATCACTATTCGGAACCCAAAATATTATAACATTACACTGCCGTTTCTGTCACGTCATCTGTTTCAACCAAAAACCTTCAATGCATCTTCCTTCTTATCTCTTCATCACATCTTTTCAGTTTGTTTTCCTAACTTTATCAAGACCACTATTCCTTCTTATCAGAATGTAGATTACCTTCCGTTCAAGAGAATGGTTGGTGTGACACGAGCAAAAGCCAAGATAAGAATATATTCAAATTATCTAAACAGTATACAATCATGAAGCCGTTTGTTGTAGTTACACGTCCCTTGATGTCGGGGCAGAAACGAAAGCTGTGACGTAAAATCTGATGAGGTTCGAAGCACAAATTGACCCCATTTCCCCATTATCCAAATCCAATATAATATAGTAACATCCTGAATTTAAAAACAAAAAGTAGCCATAACAGACTCTTTTATGATACGCAATTGAATGTCATCTTCAACTTAAGCACGCACGCCAAAAACAGAAAAGGAAAAAGATGAGTCATTGGCTTGTAATCCATCCTTGACCTTAATCATTATTCAGATTCAGCACTTTTACTAAAATGGATAAATTGAAGGAACATCTAATCTGATCTAATCCATCTTCATCAAATTATCCATTAAAACCGTCCTAACGGTAGAAGAACAAACAGCACGTGAGTAAGACAGTGTTAGAAACAAACGCAATTCGCAAGCGACCGTCACGTAAGAGAATGGACGGTGAAATAAAATGGCCGCCAGAGACAATTAAAGAAAGAAGAGTACTTCCAGAAGACAACTTCTAAGATTGATTCTTTTAAATTTTCAAATCCTTATCTTCATCAAAAGTCAAAACACTTTCCTTGATTGCCTCAATGTATGTAACATATCCCCCTCCTTTTTTGGCCTTCAGAACTTCTTTTGCCAACTCACCCTTTTTCTCTGTTCTCCTCCTCCTCCAATCCAGCTTCAAACTTTCTCTGCTTTCCTGTCTTGTTTACGTTTTCGGCTTTCTTCTTCAATGGCTGGGCATAAAATCCTTGTCACTGGTGGGGCTGGCTTCATTGGATCCCACACTGTAGTGCAGCTCCTCAAGGATGGTTTCCAGGTTTCTATCATTGATAATCTTGACAATTCTGTTCCAGAAGCTGTTGATAGAGTGAGGGAATTGGTGGGTCCTGAGTTGTCGGAGAAACTGGAGTTCAATCTGGTATGGTTTCCCTTCTTGATCCTACTTGAACTCTGTTTTTGCTTGAGATGAATGCGGAGGATTTAGTCATGCAAACAAAATAAAGAAACGTGAGTTAGTAACAGGGTTCCAAGGCTCAATTTGGCACAGTGTTCATAGCTAGGATCATTCACATGGACCAAAAAGTTCCATCATTTTTTCTTTAAGATAGTATTCTGTAGCTATTCATTTCATGAAGGATAATGGGTTTTACGTCTGTAATGCTTTTTGGTTCAATTGGTGTATTGCAGGGTGATCTGAGAAATAAGGCTGATTTGGAGAAGCTGTTTTCACAAAATAAGTAAGTGAACATATGGTAGGGTCTTAAGTTAACACTGAAATTAACAATTCAGGTTTTCTACGTTGGTAAAACTTAATTTGACTAGGTTCTTTTTGGTCTTCTATCTGTGTTTTTCTATCTTCCTGGAGAAAAGGTAGAATCTTTGTGAGCGTGGTGTTTAACTCTTTTCCATACGTGTGTTACTATCCAATGAAAATGAATCAGAAGCTTGAGAATTCAAACTATGCGGATATCAATATGTGAGATTTTTCTTCATCTTCTGTGAGGTGGTTTACCTACCTGAAATTTTGACAGATTTGATGCTGTGATCCATTTTGCTGGCCTGAAGGCAGTTGGCGAGAGTGTTGCAAATCCTCGACGTTATTTTGACAACAATTTAGTGGGCACTATCAACCTCTACGAGGTCATGGCACAGTATAATTGTAAGAAGGTAAATCGCTGAGATCACTTTCTGGTTTTGGAATTGAGGCTTGTATAACATGCGAACATGACAAACTGATTCTAAGAAACTATCAGTACATGTAATCCATGCCAAATCTCTTTTTTCCTGAGGAAAGCAAGTTTTCAAATGAGATTCCAAGAGCTGGGATTTGATAATACTTGTAAGTATTTACAAACGAAGTAAGAGAAGTACAGGGTATGGATTATTTTCCCAAATTTGAATCCTTGAACATATATGGGAATGTGGGATCTATAAAATTAGATGGTTGCTTCTACCTATTTTTTACTCTTATATTTGGGAGTTGAAATGAAAGATAATATTCATGGTGGAGGCCATTCTCAAATTAGCAATGTCAATATTCCTTAAGGACTGCAGTTTTTGGCTTGCTGAGCCCAGCACGTAGAACTTATTATTTTGTTTTCAACCACGGCAGCATTACCAACTTTTTTCTCAATTTGTCATCCTTCTATTGGCAACTGTTTATGTGGAGAATCAGTTGTAGCAATTGAAAATTGAAAAGTTCTTTTAATTATTAATTTTCTCATTCGGCAATAAAAAGTCGTCATGATTCGTCTCATGGTTCTAAATTGCAGTTGCGCTTACTGTGATTTGTCACAATTGTGGCTGCATTTCCTGCAGTTACATCATCTACAATTACTATAATTGTCTGCAACCACAGCATAATCTGTAGTCTGTAATGTAAAACCTTGATTCATCTTTCAGAGCATCACTTTTCTTCCACTTCACCCAAATATTTTCCCTCACACTCATGGTGGCTCTGATGTGACCTAATGAAATCTTGTAGTCATTGTTAATCTTAAGTGGACAGCTTTATTGCTTTCCTCACTATTAATAGAAACTTCATGATCAATTTCTGAAAGCTGCTGTGTTTGTCAGATAGTTTTTGCATGCTTTCTTTGTACTGATAATGGCTTCGAATTTTCTTGCCATATGGGTTTTGTATGGGATGCATCCAAATAGATGGTATTCTCTTCATCTGCAACTGTTTATGGCCAACCTGAAAAAATACCGTGTGTTGAAGACTTCGAGTTAAAGGCTATGAATCCTTATGGCCGAACAAAGGTGAATGTGAACTTATTTATTATCCTTTGAAGTTAACAATTTTACCATTAAATTTCTTTGGAATCTGCACTTGTTTTAACCTGCTGGAGTTGAAATGGGTATCTCTACTAGTGCACTCTGTTACTGGTTATTATGCTATTTTTTTCAGCTTTTTCTTGAAGAAATTGCTCGAGATATTCAAGAAGCAGAACCAGAATGGAGTATCATTTTATTGAGATACTTCAATCCTGTTGGAGCTCATGAGAGTGGTAAGATTGGTGAAGACCCCAAGGGTATCCCAAACAATCTTATGCCATACATACAGCAAGTGGCAGTTGGCAGATTGCCTGAGCTTAATGTGTATGGCTATGATTATCCCACAAAGGATGGCAGTGCGGTATGTATTTCTGTGTAGTTGTTTTCCCTATTTGAAGAATAAAAGTTTGAGGAGAATTAAGAAATGTGTTGCTGGTTCCCATAAAACCCACACAGTGAAACAGAAGTACTACCATTCAGATCTAGTGCGCGTAGAATAACATTCTCAGGAACTACCTTGTGGGTTTACAATTTACTCCAATCTTTTGTGTGGATAGGTTCGAGACTACATCCATGTTATGGACCTCGCAGATGGTCATATTGCTGCTCTTCGTAAGCTTTATGCTACAAAAAGCATAGGTAATTATGTCACCTCTTTACTTGTGCCTGTTTTGTTCGGTCAACTGGCAGTGAGGTCATATTTGAACTTTAGGAGTGAAGAGCCAATAAGCAAAGTCTGTTATGTGACCTTAGTTCAGTAAAAGTTATTGGTTCTGGGAGAGATTTTTCATAACATATACTATTTGCTTTTGAAAACTTCATCATGTATGCTTCTGTAATTAGGTTGTGTTGCCTACAACTTGGGAACTGGACGTGGAACATCTGTGCTTGAAATGGTTGCTGCATTTGAAAAAGCTTCTGGGAAGGTGACTGTTCCTTATTTTCTCTCAGTTTTCTGTAGATCTCTTTTTCTCTCTCCACAAAACAGGTCAAAATGAATGGGTATATGTTTATAGAAAATCGCTATTAAGCTTTGTCCAAGAAGGCCTGGGGATGCTACAGCTGTCTATGCTTCTACAGAAAAAGCTGAGAAAGAACTTGGTTGGAAGTATGTTCCTAATCCTTATAGCTTGCTGATTATGTTACTCTCTTACATGTTCTATCATGCAAGGCCACATCGCATTTTACTTGCTAGATATGGGCTGGCATAATCATAATTGACGACAAGTTGTAGACTTTTTAAGTGCTTTGGTTTGATGGCAATGACAGGGCAAGATATGGTGTGGAAGAAATGTGTCGGGATCAGTGGAACTGGGCAATCAAAAATCCATGGGGTTACCAGAAAAACCCTTGAATGACTTTCTCATGTGTATAATAAACTAAGCAACCATTCTTTGCTCAACAGTTCCTTTCCTTGTGTCTTTAGGTGCTGCAAATAGTTCCATTATGACAAAACGTATCAGAACAAATACCTAAGGCTGTAGATCTTCAGATTTTTTTTTATCAATTCAATTCAGGATAGAGCACAGCAGCTTCCGCCAATATCTTTATTTCTTAAAGAATTCCAGGAAGAAAACAAAACAATGTCTTTCTACCATCACGTCCGTATTAGTTCTAAGAAGCAACACCCACCCTTTTCGTTTTCGTTTAATGCTTTATTCTCGGGGGATCCATCTCCATGCAGAATTAGCATGTAATCTTCAAAAGGTTTAGTTAATAACTCGCTTTGTTTATTGAGTGAACGTCATACTCGTAACTACTACTACTACGACAGTAATAGCCTTTGGCTTCAATCTTCCGTTAGTGACAGGGGTCGTAAATAGTGGCGTGACTTCATTGGCATGGATAAGCTATTCGATTATTCCTATCAGCCAAGTTGACCTGGATATTTTAAACTATGGCAATGCAATGCAATGCAACAAGGCTTACGAAAACTAAGTCCCTTTCCGTAGCCATAAAATAGATACTCACGCAAATAAATGTCCTCTCAAGAGCCATATTGTTTGCTAGAGTACAGGGACCTGCAGTTTAAGAAAAGAAAAGAAAAGCAAGTATGAAACAGGAAGGAGAGGTGGTGGTCCTTGCTTGCAGGTCTATGGCAGGCGTTTCACAGTCAACCAATTCTATATCTCAACATTCATTACCAACGCCTTCGCCGTTCTCTTTCTCGGTTGCCTCTCAACGACCTTCTATTAAAGTTTGTTCTCTGCTTCTTCGTTTCCTGGCTCTTTTGCTTTCCTTCACCTCTGCAGTTTCACTGGCTGCTCCATCAACCAAGCAACTTGCCTTGGAACCTTCTACCTTCAATCAATATTCACAACTCATGTAAGCCTACTGATAGATTAAAGCTTTTTTATTCACAACAGTAGCTCCCAATTTAAAGCTTGATATTCAAGGCATTTAAATCTTATGATAGATGGTACTGAACTTTGTTTTAACAAGCTAAACCAAATTGCTATATTTTCAAAGTTGTCTTTTTCTTTATTATAGTTCCGTCTCCAATATATCAGGATCATAAATTCAAGTAATTAATCATACATATAGTACCAGTTCCTTGTTATCTTATCGATATAATTGTTCTTGGCACTGAAGATGTCATCTGATATTCTTGTAGGTATTGCTTCATTGTATCTATCTTAGTTTTCCTTTACTCAGCGTTTCAACTCTTCAAAGGCATTTGTGATATTGCACACAGGGGCATTCTGATCTCAGATGTAATTTCAGACTACATGAGCTTCATACTCGATCAAGTAAGTGCCACTAATAAAGAACAACTTACATTTTAAACTCCAATTCCTTTCTATTTGTTTTAACTTTTAAGCCAAATTTTGGCCTATACTGACTCTCTGTATGCATCGCCATCTGCAGTTGGAAGGCTATCTTCTCATTTCTTCTTGTTCAGTAGCAATACTGACCATTCAACAGATTGCAAAGCCTGCACCGCTCTGGAAGGCAGCTATCATATCCACCAGCATGTCTCTTGCTACATTTCTTGTTACTGCAATTAGCTGTCTCCTTTCAGGATACAGGCTCTGTAAGAGAATAATCTGGTGATTGAGTCTTGATGCCGAATCCTTGTATCCATATCAACCCTCAAAACCTTCTCTCTGATTTCACATAGCCAATAGAATAACAATTTAAAAAGAAAAAAAGTTGTTCATTTCTAGGAACACGATGTGTAGTACAGCATCATAATCCGTCATTAATATGATCATCTGTATCTCTCAGATATATATAATCAGTTGCTTGTTCATTGCAATTGTTGATCACTTCTAAACAATAGACCAAGCATTTAATGCTGTAGCACTCTTTCATTATCAATGCCTGGAAACAAATTTCTTGCATAGCTTTCACGTAGGGTGATCAATGCATAATTTGCAAGCCTTCTATGTTGTCGCATCGTACTACATAAAGTCTACATATCAACAAGGACTGTAGATTTAGTATTAATTTGTCTCTGAAGCCCTTTTAAACACACAATAATTCAGTAACAAATGATATCACGACCACATAAAGACTTGCGTATAGCTTGATTGAAATGGGATAGATGAAAATTCTAGTCCTGTACTACAAATCTAACCGTGAAAGTCCATCACCTAAGGACCTCAGTAGGTTTCTTCTCTTCTTCTTCGGTGACAACAAGTTTACCCTCTGTAAACTCACAAGCTGGGATGGGGACACCAAGCTGCTTCTGCAGTTTCTTCACAACAAAAACTTCTGGCTCCTCACAAATCGTGACCACAGTCCCCTTTCTTCCAAGCCGACCTGTCCGGCCAGCTCGATGTGCATAATGAATTGAGTCAGTAGGCAACTCCAAATTAACAACCAGATCACATTCTGGTATATCCAAACCCCTGGCTGAAAGTTCGTTTGTTATAAGAACTCTCACATCCCCATTTTTGAATTTTTTCAGAATTGTTGACCTAGCGAGCTTGCCAAGGTCTCCATGCAGCTCTGCAGCTTTCATTCCTCGGGCCACCAACTTGAAAACAGTGTCTTTCAGTTGCCTAGTGTGGTTCATGAACACTATCACAGACTTGGCATCGAGCGCATGGACACATCTTCTCAACGCATCTACCTTGTGTTGCAACTTTGAAACACAGTGGAAGTGTTTCAAAGATGGAGGAAGGCTATGAACTGCTGCGTGAGGCTGCAAATTTGAGTTTGCACTTGGATCAGATGCAGGCTTTATCAGATTAACAGGTGGAGAGGAAGGAAGTGATTCAAGTGGGATGACTTTTTTGGCCTGGATAAAGAGGGGGTCAGTGCTCCAACTCCTTGCAGCCCTTATCACGGAGAATGGCACCGTGGCAGATACCATGATAGTTTGACGCTCAGCCCGACTGGCAATTGGGTTTTCACGTCCACGAGGATCTGCACCTGCTGTCCTTCCTACATGATCCAAAATCCGGTGCATGTCCTCCCGGAAGTTAAATGAGAGGAGTTCATCAACCTCATCCAAAACCAAATATCGACAACCATGAGTATGTAGTTTGCCTGCTGCACTGATTTCAGCAATCCTACCAGGCGTACCCACAACAATTGCTGGCTTGTTTTTCTTGAGAGCTTCTTCCTGCCTTGATCGATTTGCACCCCCAACAAGTTGTTGAACCACTTTCTTGTGTGCTGGACCCAATAGTTTCTCAACTTCCCTTACAATCTGCATTCCCAGCTCTCTTGATGGGGCCACAATTACTGCTTCTATCTCATTTTTCTTCCCACCTTTTTCATCACCTTCAGAACTTTTATCCTTCAATGGCCCCACTTCAGATAGTATGGGAAGTAGATATGCTAGTGTTTTCCCTGATCCTGTATAAGACTGTATAACAGCGTCATGATTCTTGAGAATAACAGGGATTGCTGCAGATTGGACATCAGTTGGAACTGCAAAGCCTTCACTCTCCAATCTTCGTAACAACAAAGTAGGGAGACCAAGCTCAGAAAATGACTTCGCAGCAAATGGAGCTGACTCTATTTCAGGCGACTTTTTTACCCCAACAGCTCTCTTTCCATTGCTACCAATTGCCTTCACTCTGCTTTTAGAGACGTCAATGGCCGAAATAACATTTCCTTTCTCGCCCTTTTTTGTTTTATTTATCCTGATTTTTTCAAATTCGCTCGGGAAACCGAGACTAGAAAGAGTCAGAGGGCCATGGTCTCGACCAACCTGACACAGAAATCTTATGCTCGTGCTGGCCCAAGCTTTCTTGGAAACACGGGATATTTTTTGCATAGGAAACGACTGCTCAACAAGTAGGAGAAACCTTGTAGACACCATTGCCAGCATGTTTGTTCAATTCACGCAATCGTAGACTACAAGAACCAATTCATAACAGCCTTTAAGAGAGTTGCCTTTGCAACAGATAAGCTCAGTGCCCACTCAGCCTTTCGAAAGAAAAACGAATGTAGCACTTGCCCTGAAGCTGTAATCCTACCTATGACAATAACAAAAGCAACAATGAACACTAACTGGAGAGCAGAAATGGAAGAAGTAAATTTAAGAAATGGAGCTAACCGAATATTCTAATATGGAAATCTTAACAGTGACCACACCCAGCTCAAGCTGTTGGGACATTTGTTCGAACAATTAGTGAGCAATCCAAAGTAGCAAAACATACCTTGACAAGAAGCGAGAGATTCACCTATTCAAGCGAAGCTCAACTCAGCCTCAGCTAAGTATCCTAAACCAAAACATGTCGAAGGAAGGGTTAGAGGCAGATAGAAATCAAAGCGAGGAGGAGGCCTAAGCTAATCAGCAGTAAATGTTAACGGCGCCTTAGTTTTGAGGTAAATTTGCATTTGGGCTCTCGCTCAGATTCTTGCATTTCATTAACACATGCCAACGGGCTAAAGTTTTCATCAAAATCATTCCATAATCAATATCCTCCTAACATACAATTAATTTGATTTCTATAATTCAAACGCAATAGTGTCCAGGAACGACGTGCGCAAATAATTGTCTATGGTGTGGTGCGCACTTACTGCATCCCCATATTGCCAATGCTACCCGCGTGGGTTGTCTTGTTACGTAGTTATTACTGAAAGTGTTTGATGTAAAAATAGAGAATAATACGCACAAAGATAAATTTAAAAGAAAAAATCGTAACCATTTAATACGCTCTTTTAATATATCCAGTAATATTAAATATACTTAAACAAATAATCTTTTTAACAGAATATTAAATTATGCAATAATTAATTTTTAAATATTTTAACATTTTGATTTTCAATACTGCATACTGAATTATTTTCTCATTATTAAATAAGGTAAAATTTTTTTAGTAAATTATCTCGCCAAATATTATGGTGTGTTACTATTCTATCCTCAAAGTCAATATTCATTTAGTTGAGCTGACACATTTGTCCGTGGAAATCTTGGCACCAGATCATCTGTGCCACTAACTCTGGTGCTATTCTATTTCACACTTAAAACATTGAAGTTTTTGTTTTAACTTAACAACATCTGATTCTCAGCTTATTTTGAGCCAAGCCGATTTGTTGTTCTTTGATTTTACTTCCCGCCTCAACTCTTTTATTTCCCTTAATTCATGGAAAATATCGAGATTTGAAGTCCTTCTTCGATATCCATTCCGACTCTTACTTCCCCATCCAAAACCTACCCTTCGGCTTCTTCAAGCCTCTTCCCACTCCTCCGCCTCGTCCCGAGGTCACTATCGGCGACTATATCCTGGACCTCTCCCAAATTGCTCACCCTGATGTTTTCAACAGCCTAGCTCTTAACGACTCCGATTGCTTCCTTCTGGTCAGTGTGGTTTTATCTAGCTTAACGATGTCGTTTCTAGTGTAGACTATGTTTGTCACACTCAGTCACTTCTTCATCTTTCATTTCAATATTATAGTTATCTGTGTATATGGTACCTTTTTTTTTTTAGTTTTTATGGTATTCTTGTTTGAACAAGTTCTTGTCTTTGGGATGACCTGCGTGGAAAAAAAGCTCAAGGGACCATTCATAAGTTGTTGTCGTGTATGTTCTTCCATATATAGTACTCAAACTAGCACTATTGTTGTATTGGTCATGGAATTGTAACAAGAAGTTCGTGTCTTTGGATGCAGCTACTGAGCCCACATTGCGTGATAATGTTGATTTGAGAGAGAAGTCACTTGTTGCAATGGTACGATGGCGATAAGTACAGGAGCTTGTTGATCTTATCTGGGTTATTCTTTGATCAAATTTGTTTGTGCTAGTTTCTGCAAATTGACAGAGCAAGGTCGAGATGGTACTTCCTGTTATGATAGGGGACTACATTGACTTCTTTCCATCCATTTATCATAAAAAGAATTGTGCGATTATATTTCATGGAACTTAGACTCCAATTCGTGACAATTGGCATCTATAATTTTCTTTAAGTCGCAGGGTGTTTAGATAAACATCTTGCCACATACATTTGAGTAGTAGTTTTGGCCATACAAACTGACTTGTGTTTAGGTTCCAACTTCCTATTGCTTATCATAGATGTGCTTCCTCCACTATTGTATCCGGAACATATGTTGTTCGATGAAGATCCAACTTCCATTTTGTTTTTTTTTTCCTATCATGACGTTGATTCACTTCTTCCTTTGACAATTTCTAATTTGTGGTTTGTCATCAGTAAGCTTAACAAAGATTAAAGGTATTATTGTTTTGCGAGTATCCTTGGGCATTTTTTTGAAGAATAAATAGAATTTTAAATGATGTTGGTGATAATTACTAGCTTTACATGCTTAGTTTCAATTTGTTGTCAATAATCTACACGTTTGAAGTTTTAATGTTTGTTGTTTGAATCATATGCTTAATCTCATTTCCGATTGCAGATATTCACCATGGCTACAAGATCAATGACCCATCTAGTCTATCGAAGGTTCTCAAGCGGTGGAAAAATTCTCATTGAGGAGGAAAAAGATGCAGAAAATGTCTACATCAAGTTAATTCCTGCATTCGTTTTATGTATGATCTTGTATTGTTTCAGTTGTTTCTTATTCCTTTCCATTTTAGTAGTTTCCTCATGACTTGTGTGCTATTGAGCTTTTATGCAAATTTTGAATTTTTGATTAATACTGTTGAACGCTATGGGAATTGGTCTTTGCACATATCACATTTTTTGTTGCTTGTTCTTAGTGTTCGTATTTATTCTCTTAGTAGGTAGTTTTCTCTTTCTTTGTTTAAGGCTATTCTTTAAGTAAGTGTGAAATTTATCAATTATGTATTCTGAGATTGGTTCAGATATTGTCAATTTAGTATGTTATAAGCCAGGTTCATATTTCAAGTAAAATGATATGTTTGTAATTGGTTGTGGTACTGGCAAGAGGTTAAGGCTGAAAATGTAAATGATGATATTTCATTTGTTCTTCTAATAATATGCCAAGTTAATTAGTTTAGATGTCTGGTAGGTAGATAATTTACAATGCCTTTTATATCATCTGCATCCATGTGGATTGGTAGGGGAGGCATATATGTGCCAATCCTTATGTTCATTGGT
>JANZLD010000237.1:58578079-58594485 GCA_026413575.1 Erythroxylum carthagenense
AAATAATTAATTAGTTATAATATAATTAATTGAAATTTAATTTATTCATTAATTAAAATACTCTAATTAATTAACTACAATATTTTAATTAATTAATACATTGTATTATTTTTTACAAACCAACCACTATCAATAGTAATGGTAATCATTCCTTCCTCTTAACCAACCATCATAATTATAATGATAATATCCATTTTCATTACTCACTATATTCATTCTTATTCCTATTATCATTATGCCATGTTAATTAACTGCCCCCTAAATAGTAAGAAAACTTAGTCGATTGGTGCATTCCTTTCATTAACTTTGAAAAGTTTCTAGTTATATCTTACTGAATCTCTTTCTTTCGAATATTAAATTTTATATTTTATTGAAACTGGTTATGTACAATATAAGGACGAACCATATCTACTTAGTATAAAAAATATAGATTGGTTGGATTAACAATTCCAAAAACCTAGAGAAAACAATTCCTGGTAATCCAAATGTACAAGGTAATTCATACCAAAGACCTTCTCCTTTTCATATTGGTAGATAAGTTAGTTATTATCCCTTTTGCTAAGAAAGTCAGCCTATTGTGGAGTAGGATTTCCTAGAATGCCTCCTCTATGCTTTTGCTTTCTTATCTAAAGTCCCCTATTGTTTGTTTCTTCCAAATATTGTATACCATTGGGCTCCAGCTAATCTTGAACGCTTTGTATGTAGTCAACCTGATTCTTCAAATTGATACTCCCCGGCCATTTAATAGTGTCATCCCAGGATGATACTGGACTGGTGATATTCCGTATGGCCTAAATTCTTACCCATATTTCCTTAGTGAATCTGCATCTGATCATTAAGTGCTCCAAGTTTTTCAGATCTGCTCTGTACAATTCACAACTCACTGAATTGATTAGGAACTTCAGCATGTACTTTATGAGCAACCCTTATTCATTCGCAACCAAATGATAAAGAATGAGCTGGTCTGATGTCTGAATCCTAGACCAAATTTGTCCATCTTACTTTTTGTTTTGATCCTTCTATAGCATACCCTTATAAGCCTTTGTTCTAAAAGTCCCAAAATTGTCAGCAACCCATTGAATTATATCCTCTTCATCTTCCTGGCACCTCGAATCTGATCCATTATAATATTTGTGCTTCTGCTATTATGGTAGGGCCATAGCCATTGATTGCCTCTAATAAATTTTCTCACTTTGTTCTTTGTATTTTCAACCATCTTTAGTTTTTGTAACTTTCCCAATTTGTAAAGAGGACCCCTGCAATCCCAATTATTGAACCAAAAAGATGTACTTTCACCATTCCCAATCTTATAAAACACTAAACTTTGCATCCATTGCCTTGCTCTTAAGATTTTCTTTAAAATCCTTAACATGTATTACCTATATTTCAAAGCCGAAATGTTATTGTTCATGAAGAATGTGCTATGAATCCATTTCACCCAAAGGTCCTCCTTCTTACTACACATCCACCACAAGCTTTTACCTAAGCTAACTTTACTAATTAACATTATTGAACATAAACCCAATCCACCCAAGTCTTTTGGTCGGCATACTTTGCTCCATCTTAACTTTGCTTTACTTCTGCCTTGACTCGAGCCATTCCATAAGAATTCCCTGAGGTTTCTATCAATTTTCTTAAGTATGCTCTTTGGCAAAGATGCGTGATTAATTCAGTAATTGGTGAGGTTACTCAATATTGACTAAATGAGCTGAAGCCTTCCCCTATAGCTTAAGAACCTATTGCTTCATTGGTTGATTCTTCCTTTTATATTGTCCAACAAATGTTTACAATCCCCTACATTTATCTTCTTTTAAGTAAATGACACTCCTAGATATTTGAGGGGTAAACTCCATTGTTTCAACCCTATCTTTATGGCCTATAAAGCTTTATCTCTATCAAAATTACAAGATAAATAGAAAGAGATTTTCAGTGAATTGCTTATTAGTCCTGAAGTCTTTTGAAACTCCTTCATTATTTGCATAAAAATATTTATAGAGTTTTTGTCAGCCCTGCAAAATAGTAAAAGATCATTAATAAAAGCAAGGTGAGTGAGCTTCATACCTTTGCATCTATGATGATAATGGAATTCTAGGTAAGTCTTTATGTTTATATAAAAAAGAGTGGACAAGGCTTCTATGCAAAGTACAAATAGGTAAGGGGATAGTAGATCCCCCTGCCTTAATCCCCTCATAGCTTTAATTAGTCTGATAGGTTCCCCATTAACCAACATGCCTAAGGTTGGTGTTGTTACACATTCCTCTATCCACTCTTTGAACAATGTTAGGTATCCTGTTGTTTTTATAATGTTGAAGAGAAAAGTACAGTTAATGGAATCATAAGTCTTAGCTAGATCCATCTTTATTGTACAATTCTTCCTTTTCCTCTAAGAATGATATCATTCTAGTAGTTCTTGACAAAGTAAAATGTTAGTAGCCACTGACCTCCTCTCAAGAAAGCATTTTGTTCTTGGCTAATGATCTCTCCTAGGCTCCTTTTTATCCTATTTTCCAAAATCTTTGTAACTATTTTAGAAAGAAAGTTGTAACAAGCAATAGGCCTAAAGTGTTCTAGTCTTATGTTATTGCTTGTTTAGGAATAAGACACACAAATGTTTTGTTCCATTCCTTTTGTAGGGTTTTGTTTTGAAAAAACTTTTTCGCTATTTCTACCATTCCATATCCCAATATATCCCAATTTTTTTAGAAAAACCTACCATTATAGTCATTTGTCCCTAGAGCTTTATTGTAGTTCAATGAGAAAATAGTCTCTTAATCTCATCCCTTTTTACTACCCTCACTAATTCAACCTTATTTTGTTCGCTAACTTGTTTAAAGCTAGCTACCACCTCCTCTTAGATCTCCCTGACTTTAGTGTTAGTTCTATATTGTTTAGAAAAGTATTTAAAAATGAGTCTTTTTTTGTTCTCCTAGTTTTTCATATTTTAGCCCAGCTTCATCTTTTAGAAACTTGATGGCATTCATATTCCTTCTTGCTGAGATGAAGCCCACGAAGAATCTAGTACATCTTTTCCCCTCCTATAACCATGTCATTCTTGATTTTTGATTTAGCATTGTGTTGGTGTCTACAGGGATTTTATTATACCTAGAAACCAATTCAGCTTCCTGCCTCTTTAATTGCATCTCCTCAGGTCTAGTTAATGAGCTTTTTTGACGTGCCTCCAAGTCCTCCAATGCTTTATCCATTTCAATCTGCTTTAGCTTTTATGTATCCCTGCTTCTTCAACTGATCTCTCAAGCCCTTCGACTTCTCACGTAGCTTGTAGAACTTAGAGCCCAAAATCTCAATCTCCATCCCCTGTATGCCTATCTACCTAAAACTAAGGTGATCCATTCGATGGTTGAATATCCTTAAAGGTGCACTCCTTTTCCAATCACTGGCTAACAAATCCACAACTATTGGACTATGATCCAAGACATTAGGTTCTTCAAACGTAGCATTGCTTAGGGGAACTACTCTAACCACTCGCCATTCACCATACATCTGTTGAGTTTTCTCATCAAGAACCATTCTCCATACTGTTTATTATTCCAATTGAATTCAATTCCATACCCCTTTAGGTCAGACAACCCTGATTTCTTCACCAACTCCTACAGTTCTCTACATTGTAATTGTTTCCAGTTTCTCTCGCCCCTTATTCCAATCAATTTAATAGTGCAATTAAAGTTTTCTAGCACTGTCCATAGCTTCTTTATGAAGCTATTTATCCTTTCTAACTCAGTCTATACACCTTGTTTAAGAAATTTGTCATTAGCTTCATATACCATTGTTACTGCCATCTCCTTGCCAGTTTCTTTCAGTAGGATGTCACAATGAACTAACTGGTCATTCTCAAACCTATTCACCATTTCTACGAGGATTATAACTAATAAATACTATACCATTCACATGATAATCATGGTTAGTGATTGCCTTCCATCCTTTGTCTAGGAACTATAAATTGCTCTCTAGCTTTTCCCTCTTTATTTTGGTCTCCAACAAACCAACAAAATCTAACCTACTTCTTTTAATTAACTCCTTGACAAAAAGTTATTTATTAAGGCTATGTAGCCCTCTAATATTTCAGGCAACCATCTTCATCACTTTTTCTTTTTCCCTGACCTTTTCCTTCTTGTTTGTCTATTCAGTTTAGGTGTATTTGATCCTATATCATGTTTTATGCATGAAACTTCTCCTCTTTCCATAACTGGCATACCAACCATTTCTTCTTCTATTCTCATTCCCAACACTTCATTGACTTGTTTCCCTTTTTTCGTCCTATTAGTAGCCTCCTTTTCCAATTCCCATTCCAAATGTCCTACAATAAACTTCCATTTTTCTAACTAATTATCCATCTCTACTTCTATAGTTTCGTCAAGGACTTGCTACCCCTCTTGAGTCTCATCCACTATTACTATAGTTTGCTCCTGTACTTGCTTCCCCTCTTGGTTACCCTTCCTCCTCCATACTTGTTTTTCTTCTCTGGTCTTAGGGTTCCACATATATGTAATCCCTATTGTGTCTTCTTCCAACTCTCCATTCTCTTTCAACTTTATAATTCTAAGCTTATTTGGAAGCCTCTTCAATATATCTACGTCTATGCATATCATAGCAGACCCAATTCTCTTCATTAAAGTAGTATTTTCATCTAACCCTAATGATTTTCTTATTTTACTTGCTATATAGCTTATACATTCAATAGACCAATATTCCAATAGCACATTATATAAGTTAACCTACAGTGGAGCTGACTCTAGTTTGCTTCTATCTAATGTGAACCCTAGATGCCATTTTTTAATAAGTAGTGGATGATTCATAACATGTCATGACCCTACTTCAAGCAGTTGTTGTGCATTTTCTTCTAAATTGAATTTGAACACAAAAAACTGATCTTCATTCACTATTGTATTCACCAACCCCTTGTTTGTCCATGCTACATTGGCCCAGTTTTGGACAATTGGGAAGGCCAACCTCTTCTCTAAGAAGAATCCCTCCAATGATGTGCTCCATTTTTTTACACCCTGCTGCAAAATCTCTATTGGTGCCTAGATAAGTATTTCAGGCTCTATCTCAACATACTTGAGTTTTCCCATGTTCTCTGTGTATCCTATAATAGTGCTTTATTTAGTCTTCTCCTTGTTCCCATTTTCCATTCTTGGAATTTGTTTCTTTGAGGTTCCTTTCAAGGTTGGGAAGTCTGTTTTGTTAAGTTGGTGAGGAGGTGAGTTGGGTCTATTTTGTTGTTCCGTTTGGGTAGTATTTGTGAGTAATGTGGTTAGGGAGTTAGATTTAAAGGGTAATATGGTTAACAGGTCAGAAGGATTCAGAAGTTGAGTCTATCAGGGCTTAGGGAACAAGGTTGTTAGCTTAGGGGGGAAGATGGAGAGCGTTTGGAAATATCATCTTTGAAATGCCAAGTTAGATGCACAGACAAAAGAGACTTATATATCTGAATAAATCTGTGTGAATATAATCAAAAAGTTCAATGCTTTTCAACACTAATTTACCATTACATCTTACACAGAGTTGTCATTAGGTAATCTTCTAAAAGAATTATTTAGGATTTGACAATGCTTAGAATTGGGTAGTGGTGAGGTTGCATAATACTAGACCTCCTCAGACCCCGCACCTCAGTAAGATTTCAATTAGGTATTGTTGTTGTTAGAATTAGGTAGGGATTCTATCGTGTAATATCGTTTGTGCTAAATACAACCCATCCATCCAACGTCTAGTTAATATTATAGAGTCCAATACATTTAAAGCTCAAACATACTTCATAAAATTCAGTTCTGAAAAGATAAAAACCACCAGATATTGTAATTAACATAACAATATCTAACATAAACTTTCTTTTGTTCATTATACTACCTAACTTACCCATACCATTATACCATTCTAACTCTTCTTTCCACTTTTACCTTATACACTTAGATTAAAGCAAACGTTTCACAATTTATCCTTCCGTCATTTGTATTCCATTTTATCTAACTAATGCAAACCTTAGGTTAGAAACCACCTAAAATTCGAATCATAAGGAATTAGAATTTTACAATCTTCTTTAAATAAGTAGAGAAGTTCAACCTTAAGCAAATCTATTTATTAGAATCAAAGTTATAAGAATTTTGATTGCTACAAATTTCCGTAAAAAGGTTCAGATATGTTCTTCTTAAAAGAAAAAAAGAAATACTTGCAAAAGTAAAGAAAACTCTTTAAATGATTTTATATTGATGATTATGTGAATTACTTCAATAATGCACCTTTTATAAGCATAACATATCTATAAACTAGAATCTTAAAAAGAAAGAATATTTATATCATAATCTAATTAGAAAACAATTAATTAAATTTGGAAAGTCAATTTCTATCTAAATAGAAATATAAGGTTTAATGAAACTAAAAAACTAAATCTTACAAGTCTAATGCCTATCCGATAAGTATTTTAGTGCTGGTTAGTTTTTAAAACTTTACAGATGCTCAACAAAGATGATTTTGATATTAGTGACAAGTACCACATTAATACCAATATGATTATCTTTTTTAAAACTCTTGAATTTAGTTCAAAGATAATGAAAAATATGAAAACAAAGGAAAGGAGATAAAGATAATTGATACTTTTTACATTAGTACTGATTTGATTGTGTTTCTTACTCCTCCTAAAACTAGTACAAGGACAACAAAAAATATGAAAACAATGGAAATGAGGTAAAGATAATTGCTATTCTTTTATAGATAAAAGATCATCAACCTCATCTAATGCTATTGATATTTAACTAGATTCTAGAGCTGATGAAATGTAATCTCTATCTAGTACGTAAGGTGAAGTTGCCTTTATAACCTACAAAGTTCCATTAAGTCTTAACTAAAATAAGATAATTGTGTTTCAATAATGAAAGAACATCAAAATAAAATCAAAACCATAAGTTTAGATTGTCTCCCAACTAGTACTCCTTTATGAGTCTTTTACATGAACTTGTACTTGTCCTTAGGCCTTTCATTTATACTAGATCTATAATCAATGGTTTGCTTCCACTTATCTTCCTAGCTAAGGGTTCGCTAGTCTTCAAATATGTCATACGTTATAATATGGCAAAGACATATGCACCAAAATAATAATGCAAACTAAATCCACTATTGCCATTTTGATTAACAAACTACCATAATAACATGGAATAACAAAACCTATTAGATCTTTAATTGAGTGTGTGACTTTATTCTATGGGATGTAGGGGCTTCATTACTTAAGATGACTAACAAAAATTCCTTAATGCCCCTCTCCTTTGTCTCCTTTTTTATCATCCTTCTCTTTTTGAACAGTATCCTTTCCTTCCTCTCCTTTCTCATTATTTGCTCTCCATACTATAACTCCATTCCACTCATTAAATTAGTTACATCCACTTGCTTCCTTAGATTTAGCTTGGTGTATCTAAGCAAAACACCTTGATGCTTTTTAAAAATAAGCTACAAACTATCCAATTAAAGTTTTTAGGTTATGGATGGAGGTTTTGACCTTTAAAAGCAAGCCTCAATTGTAGAAATGAATTCATCACAAGCTCCTCAAGACTTGACTTCTCCTTTTACTATTATTAGTATAGATTGTTAAGTGAAGATTGAATGTTCCAATTGAAGTTAGGATATTCTTTTCATCCCAAATTTTATAAGTATCACTATAAGAGATGTTTTAGGCTAATTCTTTATGAAATTTGGCTACTTATAATTGTGGTTGCCACCATTGCAAATGTTATGTCACTTCACCAATACCAGCAAAGTTTTTAAAATGTTACTTCACTTCACCATTGCAAATGTTACTTCACTTCACAACAGATTACCATGTCTCTCATTTTAAGCTTCTAACATTGCCATAAGCAATGAAATACCATAATTCCTTATAAGATACTGTCTTCCCCATTCTGCTATTATGTTTGGTAATTGTATTGATAAATACCTAAATCCTAAAAATAAGCCATGATTGGCAACTTTTAACTCGATAGCTTATCCTAGGGCCTGAGCTTAGTTCAAGGGTTGATCGAACTCAAGCCGGCCAATCTCGAGCCCAAGCTCGACCAGTCTGACTTGTTTTTTATTTAATTAAAAATGACATTATTTTTGTAAAACGATGTCAATTTTTGCAATAGTTTTCGAGCCTGGCTGGGCCAAACCTAGACCCAATTGTCATCTCTAAGCCATAAACATATGATAAAGAAAGAGAATTAGAAAATTAATTAAATGAAAAAGAAAAGAAAAGAATTAGATTAATAAATTTAAGGCTTTCTAGTATTACAATCCCCAACAACACCACTAAAAACTTGATGTCATAAAATAAAATGAAACATAAAGCAATCTAAAGAATCACTGAGACAAGTGTAACTATTGTTTCTTATAGTATAGCTTAGTGAGTCGTGTATTGGTCCCACAGGACTGTAATTACTAATACTAGTTGTTTTTCTATTATTAAATCTAACTAAGCGAATAATGGGATTAAAGGAAAACAAAATAGACTAAAATAAAAAATAAGGTTTATTCTGTCATTTAGATAAATTAGGATAAGTAATTAATATATAGAATTGATCTAGATGAAGAATCCCCTATAGACCTTTTTTATGTTTGAATTTCTTAATTTAATATTTGATCTTAGTTAGTTGGACTGATAATAATTTCTATGTTAAAACTATGTTCTCTCTCGAGATAGATAACCTCTATTCTTAAGTTAATTGATTGAAATCTCTTTCCAATCAAAACTCCTAGTAATACATTACTTTGCCTTTTGAACTCCCAAGATAGTTTTAACCCTAACACAAAGATTTATGTAGTTATATCTTTAGTAACCAATGTAACTCTCATTATCTATGTTTTGACCTATTCATATAAATAATGTCTTGATTCCAAAGTCTGAAATCAATATTAAATTAAAATGCTAGTATATTTCAGTTCAATATAATATAAAATATGAATAATTCTTAAGAACTAAAATCTTCTATTAAATGAAAGAAATCAAATCAAAAAATAATTCTAGGATTCATCCCACCTAAATCTATATCCTAATTTAGTTCATGAAAAATTAAAAAAAAAGAAAGAATAATAAAGAAAGCAAGAAAAAGAGATTAATTCTCATGGCTCTTGAATCTTGTTGTTCTTGATTGACTCTTGATGTAAGCTTGCTTTTCTCTAAGATTATTTGTTCTTGAAATGCTTTTAAGTCTCCTTTACCTTGTGATTGATTTTTGGTCATCCTAGATGTGCCCCTCCTTTTCTCCTCTTTTTATTTTACAAAACCCTAAGATATGTGTCAAACAGGGGACTAGCATGGCTTATATTAGTCTTGTATTACTTCTACGTTACAAAAATCATAATTTATCTAAACATTAAAAGTAATACAGATTAGCAATATGGTATTATATTAAACTCATGTTAGGGTTCCTCTATTCTATTTTGCGTCTGAGATACATCATTTGTAACATAGGTCTAGACATAATAGCGTATAGGTTTGTTGTTAGGTAATATAGGACCATATCTAAATCATGTTTTTCATATATCCAAATAGTCAAAGAACCACAATAGACCCTCATTTAATAAGGAACTTACACAAGAATGTATTTACATCGTGTTCCTTTGTACACCATGATGTATACGTCAGGAGTCCATTAATGAGAAGGGGTTTTATGAAGTATAATGCACCCTTAATCTATATAGGTTAAGCATATTACTTTGTAGGTGCCATATTAATTAACATAAACCCATGATCAAATTGTATTCCTCCAAAATTACTCTTATACTTCTCTAACTCAACTCTAAATTACCTAAATTTTCTCCTTCATTAGAGATCTAAAATATGTAAATGAAATATAAACTAAACTAAGTACTAAGTCATATGAAAAATATCAAAACACAAGCATAATGCTTTAAAAGGGTCATATTAAAATCATAGTATGATTAATACTTATCACAACCCAAACCTAATATACCAATTCAAAAATAACCTTTATGTGCCCCATATTGGACTACCTTACATATTGATTATTTTTCTCTCTATGATAGTATAAATATTGGCATAGAAATCTATAACAAAATATGCCTTATACTTATCATCGATTTCAACATATTTGTTAACTGCAAAAGGCAAATTTTTCAAAGGAGTTACAAGGATTAAAGTTATACATAACTTCAAAAGGAGAATAAATAGTAATAGAATAAACTGACCTATTGTATCTAAATTCAATATGCGATAGATGCTTCTTCCATTATTTTAAGTTCTTTTAAATGATAACATATAACAAAATAGTAAATATCCTATTAACTACTTTAGTTTGTCCATTTGTTTAAGGATGTGAAATAGTAGAAAAACAAGAATTTATTTGCAAACTTATTGTATAAATTATGCTAAAAGTGGCATAATAATTTAACATCTTTATCAGTTACTATGGTTTTAGGCAATCCACGTAAATATGCAATTTTTTTAAAGAATAAAAGAAAAATATATGTTGCATCATTGTTTTTATAAATGCAATGAAATGCACCATCTTACTAACCTTATCCACAAAAATAAATATGATATCCTTATCACTTGGAGAGCTAGGCAAACCATATGGTATTTCCTTGGTAAATAGACTTGTGAATTCCTAAATTAAAGAAACAACCATTTTAGGCAAAGAAGTTTTAAGATCATTAGTTTAGAAAGAAATATCCTTATACTAAGATATAAGTAGTTACTGCCTTGCTAATATAACACTCTTAATCACAATACTAGTAGTAAAGTACTAAATCTTTTTGTCTTCCTCATTGCAAACAATTATGCTTGTTTTTTCAGTTTTTTGTACACACTAATCTTTTTATCACTTTTTCTTTTTCTTAAGTGATTGTTTATGTTTCTCACATCTTAAACTCTTTAAATATCTTGACATGATCCTTATACACTTCTACAAAATAGTATCTATTTTTATTTACTACAAAATAGTATCTACTTTTATACCCATTATGAGTAACCTTATTCTAAAACTACTAAAGAAACCCCATAAGTATATGACCAGTAAGCATGCCACATATAAAGAACCTAATCCTTGTAGTTGCTAATAGCTAATTCACCAACACTTGCTTTGCACCTTAACTTCTCCTTATTCATTCAAATATTGAAACTTATATAGTTTATGAGGCTTTTAATGTAACAAAGTTCAACTTTTCAACTAGTAAGTTACTAGCAACATTGGTATAATTACCACTATCAATAATTAGACTATATACCTCATTACTTAAATGGCACCTAGTATGAAAAATGTGCTCAAGCTAGACCTTATTACTATTCTCCTTAGGTTGCATATTAAGAGCACACCTACTAACTAGTAGTTCTCCATAAATGAGTTTTTCAATGTTAAAGTCACTACATTCCTTCAATGGTGGCATCTTTTCATCTTTTAAACTAATACTCTTTATAATATTGTTATCCATATCATTCTTAGTTATTTAATTTTTGACATAAGAACCAACATGTCCAAATAATTGGCACCTAAAACATTTAACATTTCATGATCTAGAAATAATAAAGTTTCAATTTTACTTTAGAAATAGCAATTGAATCCTTTGCCTTTGCATATTCTTCAAGTTTTCAGGCAGCTCTATTTTCTTTTTATTTTGACCTCTATGAAGAGCTAGATGTCAAATCATATTTGGAAGTGCCTATAAACTTCAATTATCTTTCTACCTTGATAGCTTTCTCCATTAATATTTTATATCCATATAATCCTACAATTCCACCATATTAGCTATCTCTTTATTTAAACCACCAATAACCTATCTATAGTCACCTTAAATTCCTTCTCTGTATTAGCCCTAATAATGACTATCTCTACCTCCTTATGATAATTCTCTATGCTTATAAAACCTTGGCTGAAATGTTACACTTTCTACATGAGTCCCCATAATAATAGTTAGGTGTGAAACTCTTACACATCACTACCTTCATCTCTTCCTAAGATCAAATAGGTCTCTTATTATTCCTATTCATATTGAGGATATACTAATTCCATCAAATACTAGCATAATTCATGAACTCAATTTTTGCTAGTTTAACCTTCGTTTTCTCATAGTAATTATGATAATCAAACATATATTCTACCTTCCTCTCTCACTCCAGGTATGGTTCGAGATCATTCTTCACTTGAAAGGTAGAGTTTTTAATTTTAGTGCTACCCAAATTTCTTTATATTATATTATTAAATAATTTTTTTTCTCTTTCTAGAATTAGTCTCACCGTAATCTTTATCCCCCTTTTCCTCCTCCTCAAATGTGTTTTTCCTGGGAGGTTTGGATCTAGATAAAGAATCTAAATGAACCATCCTCAAGTTTAGAACCTTGAATTGGTCTTAGATAGCAATAAACATTTTGAGGTCAATTTCTATATTATCTCCACTACTACTCATACTTAAACCTATCTAAAAAATGTTAGTAATAAACAAATATATTTTCCTAGACATTCTCTCATGTACTTGCACTTGAGGTTAGGTCATTTAATCACTTATGTTTTAATCAATTTCAACTTTGCTTAATGATGTTATTACAACTCTTGCCTTTTACTACTTAAGTTCCTCTCACTAACTCTTTAAGAAGAAATCTATCAATGGTTCTACTAAAATAACAAGCACAAATGGAATTTATAACTTTAAGTTAATAAAATCAACAAGGGAAAACTAAGGAAGCAAACAAAAGCAATAAGAAAGAACAAAGAAAGTGAACAAAATTAACAAGAAAGAACAAAGGAAGTGAAATCAATTAGAAGGTGTCAAAGATTAAATTAAACTAAAAATCCTTTTATATGGAATACTTTACGATCAGGCTGCACAATATATGATATTTAGGTTTTAATGTAGACTTTTGATTATGAAATTTTTAAATTTTATGTATATAATATATAAACTAACTAAAAAACACAAGAGAAAAGTAAATGAAGCAACTTTGATTGAAGAAAATGCACAAATTCAATTGAAAATAATTGCAAAAAGAAAGAATTGGATAGCATGGATAACGAATGAAAAAATCGCAAATAAAAAAAAAACAAAACTTAAAAGATATATGTCATCTGATTTCTAGAGCCAATGCTAACTTTGGGTTAGAAATCACCTAAAACTCAAATCACAAGGAATTAGAAATAATAAGACCATTGTCATATCAATCAAAGAAACTCAACCATAACATAAACTAGAACACTTAATTTTATGAGTCCGCTTGTCTAAATACCACCATGGTGTTATTAGCTTCTAAAACCTTACGAATGCACAACAAAGATGAGTCTAATGTTAGTTACAAGTATCATATTGGTCCTAGTTTAATTATGTTTCACAAACCACCTAAATCTAGTCCAAGATCGATGTCAGACACTAATATAACTTTGGCACAAGACACTAACATAACACTGGTGCCATATATATTTTGTTTCCTCATTCTTCAATTTCCTATGCTTAACATGTAGAAAAGTGATCAATCTTAACAAAGCATATGATTTATTTTGAATTGTCTCCTTTTCTTGTGTCTCTATGATTAATCATTATAAAGTTACTTTCATGTATTTAATCTTTACCCTAGTCATTAAACCTCTAATTTCTTAGAAAAGATTTAAAAATACGATGTGACTGAATTAGGCCAAATACTTAGAGTTAATATTATTTTTTAAATGTCTCTTATTGTGCATTAAAAAAGGTAGTAACACTTAATTAGTATATTAATCTTTTTGGGGAAGATAAGTTCACTAATTTATTTTATAATTATAACTTTATCGGTTAAAGTTGAAGATAGCAATGCTCGACCCAAAAATTAGTGCCAAGCTTGAACTTGGCACAAGACACATGGCTCAAACTTGAGCCTGAGCATATCGAGCTTGAGTTACCTTAAATTTGATTGAACCTTAGCTCAATCCCTTTATATTATTCTTAATTTAAAATTTAAAGAATGATGTTGTTTTGAAACTTTTGAGCTTGAAGTTAACTTGAGCAGCCCAAGTTTAAAGTCTAAAAATTCTATTAGAAAAAACTAACTCAAAACACGGAAAGTCTAAAAATTCTATTAGAAAAAACTAACTCAAAACACGGTCAAATTGAATAATAAATCTATTAACTTAAGGTCAAATCAAATTGGATTGAGGTGGATCAGGCTTAATTATCAAGCCTAGTCAAAATATACCTCATTCAAATATAAATCCTTTGAAAAAGTTGTGGTCCGCCGAAAATTCTGAGGAAAATTTTCTGTAGTATTTATTGTTTCATTACTAAAAACGAAAGAAAAAAAGTTATGTGCAGTCATAAATGATGGTGACGCAGCCTGCCATCAGCCAATGACTTAACAGGCTCCGAAACTTGGGCAACTTTGCATGGAAGGATCATTCCTTCTAACTTTCCACCTACCATTTAATTATTATTCCACCGGCGGAAACTGCAGTGTGAGTAACCTCAGAAGCTCCCAAGAACTCTCTTTTCGACAACTTGAGCCTACCACGAACTCCCTCATATATTCATATATATACATATATATTATATGCATAGATTCCTCTATTTTCTTACTTCAGATATTAGTCGATATAACTGTTCATATAATCAGTTACTCTTGAAATACTAGAGATATCAATGGAGGTCATAGTCTTATCAGCACAAGGTCTCAAGAGCACATCTTCAGGCCCTTTCTCTCGCCGGCTCAGATCTTTCGCCACCGTCACCACGTACCCACTAGTCCCATGCAACCGTGACGACAAGTGCACGAGTCAGACTAGGGTTGACGATGAAGGAGGAGTAAATCCAACTTGGGGCGATAAGTTTCATGTCCCTATCGACACTTCTTTTCTTGCAAACAGATATTCTTCCATCTATATTCAACTGTACACCAAAAGGCTCATTACCGGACGAATCCAACTGGGTTGGTGTCAGATTCCAGTCACGGACATTAGGCTTGGGCCGGAGGGCTCAATAAAATACCTGAGTTACCGGCTGAGGGCCAGAGACGGTACTAGGTGTGAAGGGATAGTGAATGTGGGAATCAGGCTATTAACAGCATTAGAACCGGTTGAACGTCATAGATTGTCGATGGATTCGGACCCAAAAGCCTCCGATGCTTGTCAAACCGTGATTGGCATACCGGTGACAACGTTTTCCCTCATATGAGCATTTGTCAATCAGAGATTCCGCATATTTATGGATCACAGTACTTCCAACACAAAATTGAACTGTAAGTTTACTGCCAAAGATTTAAATATGAAGTTACGGATGAATATGCTGTAATTCGCTAGCCACGACAAATTATTATATATATAAATATTCAAAACGTCAGTTGGCAGGTTTGAATAAGTCAAGCCATGTGTACTTTCACCTCTCCTGACTTTGGCTGTTAACCAACCAAAATCAAATCATCAGTTGGCTCTTTTTTTCTCGTTGCTTGACATTTCTTGGAAGGAAACCGGCTAGAGCAAACGGGATAAAGTATTATTGAATACAGGTTATAAATATAAATCCCAAAAAGATTTACATCTTTAGAGGCCAAATTCCACTCCATAATTTAGTTGGTTTCAACATCAAACCTGTGTGATGCCGTAAAGATATCAACTACATCTGGTTACCCAAAGAAAAGCAATGCACATTTGTAGGAATTTCAGCGTATTCAAAGCAAATTGAAACACAATTCAACTTCTTTAAATTTGGTTTAATCATATAATTATTTAAAGAAATTCTCTATCCTACAAATATTTGAATATATATGTTAAAGTTTATGAGATAAATACATATTAAAAAATAAAATTATAATAAGATATAATAATAAAATTTATATTACGTGTATGTCTTATCCGTAAATTGTTCTAGTTATTGTTATATTAATAGATAAATATTAATACAACATAAAAGAATCAAAACATTTTATATTTTTTCTTATTAAAGAAATAGTCAATCTCATAAAATGAATATACTTAAACAAATGTGTAAATTCTTAGTAGATAACAAGTTCACTGAAGGGGCGCTTGGTTCATAAAGAGTAATGAGAATGGGAATATAAATGAATATAGTGAAGAATGAGAATGGATATAATCATTATAATTATGATGGTTAGTTAAGATGAATGAACGATTTTCATTACCATTAATAGTGGTTGGTATGTTAAAAAATGTTAAAAAATAAAAACTTGTTAAAATTTTGTTTTATAGAAAATTTTAAATATATTTTAAATAATTATTTTTAATTTATGCACCCTAATTATAATGACAAAATAATTAAAATCAAGTATATTGCGATTTTTCCTTTTCGATAGCTCTTGAAGAAAAAAAACTCTAATATTTTCTTGCATCAACATATCATTAGTTACATAATATCCTCAAAATATAGATTAATCGTCCAAAATATTGTATAATTTATCGACACAACCATAATATCTACCATTTCATTGTTACAGTA
>JANZLD010000237.1:58687094-58701436 GCA_026413575.1 Erythroxylum carthagenense
GTCATGAATGCATGTACCTATCAGTGCACGTACCAAATGACTCAATCCTCTACAATTAGAGGCCAAATGAATGTTCAATTGATATTATGCGGTAAAATCCTATCCTGTCCTAATTTACCAATATAACCTTCCCATCGATGACGGGATGTTACACTCATGAACATCTATCTTAGTTTGAGCTGTATTGAGAAATGGTCTCCCCAATAAGATAGATATTGGATTGTATGAAGTGTCACCATTAATATCAACAACATAAAAATTTGTAGGAAATACTAACTTATTCATCTGCACCAAAACATCCTCAACCACACCATCAGGGTAAGCATTAGTGCGATAAGCTAATTGTATGATAACATTTGTTTCTTTCAAAGGGCCCAGATTCAAGGAAGCATAAATTGAATGAGGCATAACATTAATTAAAGCTTTTAAATCCAACATAGCTTTATTAATCACAATGTTACCAGTTTTGCAAGGAATAGTGAACATACTTGGATCCCGACATTTTGGGGGTATCTTCTTCTTAAAAATCATAGACACATTCCCACCTATTATCACCTTTTCATCACCTCTCAACTTTCTTTTATACATACATAGTTCCTTGAGAAATTTTGCTTACCTTAGTATTTGCTTAATTGCAGCTAGAAAAGGAATGTTCACTTACACCTTTTGGAAAGTATTTAATATCTCCTTGTCTTTCTCCTTTTTATTCTTGCCAATCTGCTAGGAAAAGGTGGAGGGTTAGTCTTAATAATATTAGGGCTTTAGAAGTTTAACTTTGTGCTAGATGAGGGTTTTTCTTCCTTTTCCAGCTCCTTTTCAATTTCTTCTTCATTTGTAATTCTTAGTGAAGTTCTGTTGGGATCCTCAATCTCCTTTTTGCTCCTCAAGGTTATAGCACTAGCATTCTTTAGGTTAACCTCAGGTTGAGATGACATTTTTCCTCCACTTTGTGATTCTAGATTTTTGAGCCTCATTTTGATTTGACCCTTTTGGTTTTCCATGCTTTATATGCTCGATTTTGTCCCTTGCTCAAACTGTTATACATTTTGTTAAATATGTTGAATACCTTATTGAAATTGAAGATTGTTAGCAGTAAAAGTCTTGATAAAGTTGTCTAGAGATGTGCCTAAATTGGAAGAGGAGGCTTGTGGCTTGGTTGAAATTGTTGTGATACTTATGGCCTATTTTGAAAGTAATTATATTGCCTATTCCCCTCGTAGTTAAGGTTGGGATGATCCCTATGGCCTGTGTTATATGTTTGCTAGTACGGGTTGTATTTGTAATAGTTTGGGTTCCAAAATTTACCAAGGGTTAGAATCTTAGGCTATTGAGTCATATCATTTGAGCATTTATGAAGTACATTTCATTCACATGCATAATGTTCGCATACACACATGAATCATGATTTAGTAAACATTGCCAAGATTGTATATGCACTCAATTGACATATTTTGGGTTATAAAAGGTTTAAAATGATCATAATGTGAATTGTGTATTGCTTATATCTTGAATTTTGGTTTGGTGGATTATAATTAGTAAATTTGGAATTAATTTTTATAATTGGAAAATTGATGAATTAAAAAGTGCATTTAGATTAGAAAAAATGTCAAATTGACACATGGAAATTTAGGATGACTAAGCCTATGAAATAAGTTATACATGGCAGTAAAATTAAGTGACATTTGGCATAGGAAATTAAATGACAAATGGCAGCAGTGATTGAGTGATAAATGGCCCAGAATATTGGTGACATTTGGTAGCTGATGTATGCGACAAATGGAATGGATGCATAGATGACAAATGTCATTATAAAATGGTGACGCCTAGTACCTAATGAGTTAAGCTGCTGCAGGGATAGTTTCTATTGGTTTCACTCTTCTTCTCCTTTCCTCTCACCATCGAAACACCATACCCTCACTTCCATGTGTTTTTCTTAAGTTTGTGTTCTACTACCACACCACAAATCCATGCTTTCACACTTCACAAGATAGTCATAGAACCAGAACATTGTTGATTTTGCAATTGTCTTTTATCTTTGCTGAAAATCCATCCAATTCCCACTTTGTATTTGAGATGATCTTGAATGCATATAAGGCAAAGTAGACTTGATGAATTGAGGAGGAACTTTAGCTGAACAAGTAAGTAAAGTACTAATCTTTGTGGCATGTTGTAATAGAAAGTTTATGATGATTGAATAGGGATGGACTGCATGTGATGTTGATGATGAAGTGTGCTGAAAAATCATACATGAATTATATACTTTTATGTTTTGTTTTTTAATAATGAGAACCATAGGTTATAGGTTGCTATATGAATGATTTATATTGAGATATGAAGTTTAAATTATGCTAAAGAAAGGTGCTAGTCAAGTGTTCTTGAATTTGGAAAAAAAGCTAGGACTACATATATGATGAGATTAAGTTAGTGAAAGTTTCTATTTTGTTTTTGTATACATGAAAGATAAATAGTTTATAAGTTGCCAATTGAATGATTTTGAATTGGAATTGGAGATGAAATTGATGAGGAATTGAATTATAATTAAGGTATAATTGAGATATAATTAATGAACTAATATGAAGATTTTTTGAATTTGGTATGAAGATGTTAGAATCTAGAGAAATTGAAGGAAAATGGAGAGTGCACATTCGGTTCACTGTTCCCACAATCATGAGCAATGCTTTAAAATGAAAATTTTATGTTTTGTATAATTGTTGAACCACATGAGGATAAGTCACTTTACTTTGGTGCATTTGGGTTAAATTGGGGCTTGAAATAAACTTAGATAGTTGCCTGATTAATTGATTAAGGGTTTGATAAGTTTAGGTTGTTAATTGATGTTATAACTTAAGGAATAGATTATCTTGATATCAATGTGTTTAAATTTGGAATTTATGAGTTGTTAAAGGTATAAAGGTGTTCTTATGAAAGAAAA
This sequence comes from Erythroxylum carthagenense, assembly GCA_026413575.1. NCBI lineage: Eukaryota > Viridiplantae > Streptophyta > Magnoliopsida > Malpighiales > Erythroxylaceae > Erythroxylum > Erythroxylum carthagenense. Next base: position 58,690,027 of record JANZLD010000237.1, read on the forward strand.
TATGATCCAAAGGAAATGAGTAATGTGTATTAGGTATAAATGAATGAGAATTGGGAAAAAATTGTGTGAATATATTGCTAGAAAAGGGTTAGTAAATGTATGAATGATGAATTTAGAGTAATCGAGTTTACTTAAGGTATAAACCTAATTTTAACTAGTTATATACAAGTTATGATGTTTGAATGGTCAAGATTTGTGAATAGGGATACATACCCAGAAAGTCAATTAAGTATACATTGAACATGACACATATATGTGAATGATTGAATATTCACTTGATTAAACAACTTAGTAATATGTGAATTATGTGTGTATTGCATGACTTTAGATGCACAGATTGATTGGGCAATAGCTTATCTGGAGTGTATTGTGAGTTAACCTAGATATTTCTCACTATGATTAAGCTATTTTTGGTTAACTTTCAGTTATTAAACAGTTACTTATATGATTGCTATGATTTCGGACATTATTGTTCCTAGGAGTTTGATACTTGGGATTGTATATGGAAATGTTTTCAAATTGTATGTATAATATGGAATGTGTACCCAACTAAATGTTGAATGTCAGACTCAAGTCCAAAGAATCCGATAAATGACCTGAACACATTGAATGAAAATTATTGATAACATATTATGTGAATTGATGCATTCCATTGCATTGATATGCATGATCATATAAAGGAGTTGTGACTGGAGTGACCAATGTGAAAAAGAGCTTTAAGCTCGAGAATTGTTCAAAAAAATCCATAGGCTTAATTAATAATGAGCCCGATATCCACAACGGATACGGGATAGTAAATAGGCACTAGGTCACAATAAAGTAAAATGAAAATGGAGTCATGCGTGCATTTGCATATATATAACTTTACATGTATCATATGAATGATTGAGATGAATTAATGGATTGTTTTGAAATAGTGTTATGAAATGTTTTTATACATGTTGTACTTGTACCTGATGAAATATGACAAAATGTGATGTAGGATTTGATACTGGATGATGTTATAAACTTCTTGAAATTGGTTATATACTTGGCTTATATTTTGACTAGAGTGAGCACATCGATGATGGTTCACTCACTGAGTTCACAAACTCATCAAAATTGTAATGTTGATTTTCAGGTATAAGGGAGTTCTAAGATCTAAGGCAACCAAGTAAAATTCTAGTACTGTCATTTTGAGAATAAGAATGACTTAAAGGTCTGGTCAGCTAATATATGAGGAGTCTAGTTAGGATGTGTTTATTTAGCTTCTCATTTCATGTTAACATTTTGTATGGAGTTGTAAAATCTTAAATGTTATGTAATGTAAATACATGGATATGAATTGCAATGGTACAATATAAGTAAGTTTATTTTGTGAATGAAATGAGGGGATTTGATCATTTTGAATAATTGTGTTATGTGTGACGCCATAATAAGTTAATGTGACTATTCTAACTTACCATTCTTATAGGGTATGTTCTCGAATATCCTCTGGATGTTTGGGAATATGCTCTATGGAAGTGATATGTTATAGTATTGGTTAGGAAAGTTTCCTCCTACAGCATTTAGTACTCCATACTTCCCTCTTGCAATGTTGGACACTCATCAGTCGGATGACTCATGTTTAAACATATGCCACATGCCTTTAATTATGCCCATCTAACTACAATTTGTATAATAAAAGATGTTAGCTCATCTAAACGATGTTCAATAGATGAAGTACTTACCTCATTTACAAGGCGAACATCGTTACGAGTGCCAAATTGTTGAGTATTAGTGGCATGCGCTCAAGTAAAATCCTAGCTTTGATAGGAGTCTTTTCACACAGCCCCCCACCACTCACCGTATTAACTAAACTCCTTTTCATTAGTAGCAATCCTTCATAGAAATGCTGGATAAGAAGTTGCTCTGGAATGTTATGGTATAGACAATTAGCACTTAGCTTCTTGAAGTGTTCCCAATACTCATAAAGGAACTCCTTGTTATGTTGCTTTATGCCATAGATTTCCTTGTGTATACTTGTTGTCTTCGATGCTGGAAAATATTTTTCCAAAAATAACCTCTTCATCTCTAGCCAAGTGTTCATACTCCCAGTAGGTAGATCAAACAACCAATCCTTCGCTGCATCTTTTAATGAGAATGAAAAAGCTCTCAACATGATTGGCTCATCTGTCACCCCTGAAGGCTTCACGCTTAGACACTCCATATCGAGTTCCTTAAGATGCTTATGCATATCCTCACCTACAAGAAATGAAAATTAGGCAAAAAATGTATTATCCCAGACTTATGCTCAAAAGTAACATACTCAGCAAAATTAGGAAATGCAATGCATAAAGGTCTTTGGTGGTTAAGTCTAGTGTAGTCAACTCCTTTAACGTTCTTGGATTTACCATTGTTTCTTTGAATTCAAGTTTTGGTTCTACTTCTAAAGTTGTTCTTACTTCTCTTCTTAATCTTAGGAATATCCTCCCAATCTCTGAATCAAATTGTACAGGTTCTCTATAAAGAGATTTGGTAACTACTATTCACCAACACTAACAAACATTTAAAGATTGACAAATAACTAAAAGAAACGATTATAAACAAATATAAACACAAAACACAACTGAAATCAAAACAAAAATTAAGTCACCACACTCCCTGACAACAACACCAAAATTTGACAATATGAGTGCACTGTGAAATTTACCTAATTCTGCACACTAACAATTTGTAGTTGTGGTTAGTCGGGATTGTATCCATAGGGAATGTTTGTTTAATTTTCATAATGAAAATAATTGATATAAAAGGAATAAAATGGGGGGGGGGGGGTTTAGGTTGATGCAATCGAGAAAACAAAATAAAATAAAACTATATAAAAGCAATTTGAATTAAATAACAACAAAGTGATAAAATTGATGGATGATTTGAAATCCGGTTCTTCGGTTTAATCTTAACCCACGCATAATTTCATATACGTCATTGCATTATCATCTTCCCACCTCTCTTTATACTATTGGTCGTGAATTAATAATAAACTCTATTAATCCAGATTTTTCCTTAGGTTGTAGTAAATCAAGAAGAGCTCTTTAATTAACCCTAACTTTCGGATAACCCAAAATAAGCTCTCTAAGTTTAATTAGACAACCACCTTATGAGTGAGAAAAAATACTAATCTGCGCAATAATCACACAAGCTTGGATTATTTAACTTAGGTTAGGTTATCCCTAACGATATTATAACATTAGTTACCATAAATATATTCAAACACGACTATTATCTATCGCTTTCAAAGCTCTAGCAATGGGTTCTTATGAAAAACAATCCAATATAACACCAAGACCATTCTTATACAATACCCAATCAATAAACACAAGATAACATAAACAGTTAGAAAAGAGGGAAAGAAAATGATACACAAAGCCATTATGTTTAATTACGCTCTTTGACGTCAACTTCACCTCCAAATCGGCATTGGGAAGGTTAGCCCTCCATCTTCTCCATCAATCTCTAAGCCATGAATTGCCTATAGAGATGTCAAAAACTAAAGAAGGAATGAAGAAATTCACATATGTTCTAGTCCCCATTTATGTCGTCATAAAATAATGCTTTTATACTAAAAAACTAGGTTATAGGAGGGACAGGTGGTAAGTTCATACGGTGACTTGGTGTGTCATGCTCGTGAGTGTGAGTTATGGCTTAATAAGGAGTCACGTGTCTCACAACCATAACTAATTTGTTATAGCCGTAAGACACGTCCTATGGCCATAATCTTGCATATCTTCATTGCTTTTGGTATTTTCTTGTCTCCTCTTCATTTTAACCCTTCTCCTTCTTTCTTTATGAAGCCAATTGAGCATGAATCTCAAGAAGATAGCTCAACAAGTATGCTTTCGGCTCACTTTAGCTATTATTCTTCCAAATTGTACCTGAAATCAAATATGAACTAAAGTGAGTGTCTTAAGCATTTTAAAGTATTAATCACTAAATGTCAAGGATTAAATGTATCAACAATTAAGCATATATCAATAACTTCTTTCATGGACCTCCCTGTTATAAAACTAGATTGGTTCTTTAAGGTAGGTGCACCTTTTCTCACTTTGTTCTTAATCACCTTCTCCAATAACTTCATGGTGTGATTGAGTAATTTGATGCATCTATAGTTGTTACAACTTTAAATGTACCCTTTGATCTTGTTGAGAGGGATTAGAGCGCTACATTCCCATTCATCTGATATTTTAGCATACTTAAGGATGAGATTAAAAAGCTTGTTAAACCAAATAAGACCTTTTTCTCCTAGGCTCCTCTACAAATCTGTACGCAACTTATAAGGTCCTATTATTCTTCTACTCTTAATCTCCCTTAAAGTTCTTTTAATGTCTTCTCTCATGATCTATCAAAAATAAGTGAAGCTATGACAATTCTCACAGGTACTAAGATCACCTAAGGAAATGTTACCATCTTAGCTTTCATTAAAAATCCTATATAAATATTTGTGTCATCTTCTCTTAATGCCATTTTCATCCCTGGGCATATGTCTTGCTTCATCCTTTATAAAATTAACTTGATCCAAGTCTCTCTCTTTTCGTTTCCTAGCTCTTGCCAACTTAAATATATGGTTGTCTCCATCTTTAATTTCCAATCATTGACATAATCTCTCATAGGCTCTCTTTTTGACTTCTTAGACAATCTTATTTCCCTTTTTCTTTGCTAGCCTGTCACTATCTCTATTAACTACCTTCTCTACATCGATGTTGCGATCTAATAAAGCTTTATAGATAACCTTCTTGATCTCCACCTTTTCTTGTACATCCTACCACTAAGATTTCCTTTTACTATTGAAAGGCCCTTTAAAAACTCTCAAGATTTCTTTAGCTGCATTTCTTAGAAGAGTTGCTACTTCCTTTATATTTGATTAACATCTCCTTATAGTTTCCATTCTTCTCCAAATATTACTCTATGCCTAAGTTTTTCCATAGTATCCCCTTTTAGAATATACCAATTAACTTTAGTACACCTTTAAAAACTTCTCTTCTTTCTCTAACCTTTAATTATAAGATCTATAACTAACAATCTATGCTAAGTTCACAAGCATGTATTAGGTATCACCTTGTAATCCTTGCAACTAGGTCAATTGCTAGTAGAGCTATGTATAAGGAAGTATATAAACAGCTCTACTAGTAAGAAATAAAAGACCTTCTTAAGCTTTCAGAAAACATGCAAAGGTGTTATAGAGCTGTGAAGGCAAAGAGTAAAAATTAAAAACAACAAATGAAGAACCAAATATAAAAGAAGAACATTGACATAAGATTAATTGCAACTGTTTGGTATGCACAAAAGGGATTCAGTGTTCCCCAATGATATTTGTGTGCAGGCAACTGAATAGAAAAAGAAAAAGAACCACTAAAGTTTGAAATCTAAATGTATAAGCAAAAACCTATAAACTTATATCATGGACCAAAAAGGACAAATCGAAATAACAGGGACAACTATAAGAACGAAAGTAAGTTTTAACATATAGCGGGAAGAGCAATCTTTAAAATGCTGAAAACAATCAATTTTGGAAACTCTAAATTTAGAAATAGAAATTATATGCTGAAAAACTAACAACCCAAAAGGCCTAAAAAAAGTGATACTTACAAAGATTCTTAAAGCTAATGATGGATGAAACAACACAATTTTAAAATGATGCTTAAGAAAGAAAGGAAGTGAAAAGTAAGAATGCAAATCCTATAATTTGAAACTAATAGAGGGAAAAATTGAAAGTTTTCATATGTAGAACTATATAAGATAGAAATAGATTGAGATTCTTGTAAAAAAAAAGCAAATTCATAGCACAATCAAAAGTTTGAGGAAAATTCTAAAAAAAGATCACTAACTAAAAAGAACTTGAAATCAATTATTTATTGAGGCAAATCCTCAAACCAAGCAAACTAATAAAAACATATTCAAACAAACACAAAATGTATAAGAAAATGAGAGAGAGAGAGAATACCTTTGAATCTTAGGTGGATCTAATAAACCAAAGGCATTTATTTCTTGCTTCTAGTTGTGTACCTATAATATCATTAAAAAACCACGAGAGAGAGAAAGTCATTTAACTCCTAACCTTTAAAGTTATGCTTCAAAATTTCAGAACCCGAAACTTGTTTCTTGGGCTTATAATGAAACACTTAATTAGAAATATTCTGTTGTGTAGTTGTTTTATTGTTAACAAATTCAAATTATTTCAACCTTGAGGGATAAAAAAACAACCCTCCAAGTCAATTCACCAAAAAAATGAAACCAAAAAAAGATAGCAAAAATTAGAAAATGAACTAGTGAGAAAAAGGAAAAGAAATAGAAATAAAGAGGATGATCATTTAAGTTGGGTTAAATGAGATTTTTATTGTTAAAGTTAATTTTATATTGAAAGTTTTTATCTTACATAATATATGACTTATGCTAAGTTTTATATGACTTTCAAGAATTTATTTTTGTTTTGGTAAGTACATTCAAGAATTCATGTTGTAAGTTTTTTAGTTTTAGTCATTTTTACATAAATCTTCATTTATGTATTTGTATTTAGATTAATGTAACATAAGATGTAAAGTTAAGAATGTATTGTGAAATCTTATGAAAGAGATAGAATGTTATAACTTATATTAAAAAAAGAAACAATAGTTTAAAATCATTATTAACTTATGCAAAAGAGTAATAATTAATTTATCACTAACTATTTTTAGACACGTAATTTTTTTGTCTAAATTAAACTTATAATTGGGTTAATCTAGACATGGAACATTATAAATAGTATCAAATCAAAACCTCCATTTATACGATATTGGATTTAGACAACCAGGACGAGGAGTGATATAGACAAAAGGGTCGTATATAATGAGAGACTCCTAGCAAATTTCTAATATGATTATATCTACATCGAAAGAGGAAGGAGAGTCCAAATTGTACATTATGCTTTAACAAGAACATCAAAATTTCATTCATATTAGAAGTGAGAAAATTCTAAATTGTGTACTAGGTTTTGACAAAAACATTAAAGATTTAAGGAAGAGAGATTATGAGTATAACATAATTCTGTATAGGAAAGAAGAAGTAAAAGTCTCTTATTTACATTATAGTCCTTGATGAGAACATAAATTTTTTTAAAAAGAGACATTATTAGTATGACTTTAATTCTATATATGAAAAGAGAGATGAAAATATATATAAGTCTATAAAAAAGACTACAATTCAAGTTCTTAAGTTAGTCTAAACACTTTTAATTTCTTTTTTTTAGATTGAAAATGCAAAAAAAAATTTAAATAATATTTTTAAGTTTTATTTTAATTAAATTACTGATGTGTGTTTAATTGTTTATACATTTACTCCATAAAACTTAGTGACTAAAGCTATGAAATGATCAAGATACTCAAGTTTGTTTATATTTGGTTTTAGTTACAATTTGGAAACATGAGAGCTAAAATGAGTTTAAAGCACATTTTTTGAGTCATCCTTTTGACATATTAGAGTGAAAATGGGAAAAGAAAATTTAAGAAAATGAAGGATTCAACATGACCAGCTAGATTCAAGATTATGTATCAACTTGCACGACTATCCATAATCACAAAAGTGGCATTATTTTGATGCATAGTTGGATGCACGACCCTGCATCTTCACCAAAACCTAGTTTTAAAAATATAAATAGACATGTGTGTGGCCAAAGAAGGCATGAATGGTTTTTGGAACACAAAGGGTAGTAGAACTATGACTTCTTGGATATCTATAGAGGGTTAATCCTTCTTCCTTCTGGTTCGAAGGTGAAATTAAAGCCGAAGATCTCAATTGAGCATCTCTTTATTATATATTGTTGACTCTCTCTTTAGAAGTTGTTTATGTTATTCTTAGCTTAATGTTTTGGGTATTCATGTATAAATGATTTATATTCTCATTCTTAATAGATTGTTTATCAGTGAACTCATTGCTATAATATGGAATACAATAGTTAATATTTGTATTTTCAATTGATTTTTGGTAAACCTAATAGTGATAAATCATTAAGGATAACGAGATATAGGTTAAATGGCCCAAGCTTGTGAGATTATTGCCTAGATTAATCTGTTTTCCTAGTTTGTCATCCAACTGTCCTATTAAATCTAGAGAGCTTATTTTAGGTTGTTTGATAGATAGGTTTAGTCAAAGAACTTATTTTGATTAAACACGACCTAAGAGAAAACCGAGGTTAAACGAGCTTATTGTTAACTTACGATTAATAGTTTCTAAGAGAGGAGTGAAATCAATAAGACAATGAAGTTTGTTTATTTGTGTATAAGTTGAGATTGAACCAAAACAGAATTCCAAGCTCATTCATCAATTTCTCATTTTTTGCTGTTTAATTTGATTTTCTTTCATTAGTTTAATTTCACTTTATTTAGTTTATTGATTCAAACCAAGACCCACCATTTCCTAACACTAATTCTTTTCGTTACAAAAGCTACACGTACACTTATTGCGGATACGATCCCTACTCACCGATACTATAAATTTAGTTTTGTAGAGTTATGTTTCATTTTTTGGTTTATTCAACACACATCAAGAATTTTGGTACAGTTGCCACAAGTGTAGTGCTTTAGTTTTTGTTTTTGATTTCAATTAGTGTTCTGTATATATTTGTTTGTAACTAGTTTTTACATTTATTTCTTGATCTTCTCATGTTTATTAGTGTTTGTGTATAGAAAGGACACTTTAAAGGGAGGATGTCACTACTAGAGTATGTTAATGCTATTAGTGGAAAATTTCTCCCATAACCCATGTTTCCAATCCTATAACTCAGGTTGGAGAGATCACTTGAACCTCATTTATGAAGTAAATGCATATGAAATGCTCATGAGATACTTTCCATTTATTATGTTGTTGTGACTGAGTGCCTAAACTGTCCCGTATCTATTTTAGATACCAGGCTCATTAATAACTATTCCTTATCCGACGAGGATACAGGACTCATTATACATAGTGAGCCTTAGGCTTTTAATCACTATTTGAGCTTAAGGCTCTTTTTACTCGTTGAGCATTAAGTTTTGATCGGTGACTACTTTAGTCACAACTGCCATTATCTAATTGTGCATTCATGAATGGAATGCATGTACCACAATCACTCACATTATAAAGCACTTAGGTCTTTACATTCACATTCAAGCAGCACTTCAATATACATTCCACATTCACAATCATCAGATCTTCTATCCGGAATCAACAATCAAACACATTCATTTCACATTTATTAATCATTCAAGCCTAAATTAAGCAAACAATAATTGAGAGAAACCATCTAGGTTACTTACGAGTTGCTCCCAAAGCTAATGCCTGGAAGTTCCGACAACGTCTGGAGGTTGACATTCTAGTTGCTCCTCTATAACAAACAACATACACATATATCACAATTTGCACAATCATAAGTATTTAATAATGCACATGTATGAAATGAAATATATACAATGCATGTTCATGACAATCCCGGGTATTTATCCATCAATTTTATCACAAAGTCATTCTCATATCAAAACTCATCTAAGAACAATTTATACTTAGGTTTATGCCTCACTAAAACCATTAAAAATCACATTTCATTCTCATTGAATCACTTCAGATTTTTCCAAGATATACTTTTAGGTCTACTGTTCACATTAAATCAGAGAGTGCAATTGATGTAATTTGGTCATGCCCTCTTCTATAAAAGTGTTCCTCTATGCCTTATGTTTCTATTGATACCAAAATCACTCAATTTGGTTCAGTAATTTGAGAGATATGCCTTAAACATTTTTGGACTGCTCTTATCCAAATTAGTATACTATACACAACTTCCTTACAGAAATTAATCATCTTAGAGACTGAATCACAATTCAACTTCTTCAGATAATTTGTAAATCTATATCTCTAGTTTACTCCAAATAAAAAATCATCTCATTTAAAATCTTATAGATCCAGGTATAACCGAAATAGCCAAACATGTTTAGTGAAATCACACCAGTTCATAATATTCCAATAGATTCCCTCACTTTCTTTCAACCAAACTTTTTCAAATAAATTTATAATGCTACCAATTTTCATATAGAGATATAAATATGTGTTAGGAATCTATTGGTCTAAGAATCACTACATTTGGGTCGGATGACAAAGTTATAGCTGAAAGAATCAAGCAAGGTTTTGTCCTCAATCATATTGAGCCTATTTTGGGCCAACTAGCGTAAGTTTCGCTATAGGTATCAGATCAAGGTCATTATTAGATGGTTTGGAAGAGAACTTCAAGATCTACAAACTTTATAAGACCTTGAAGACAAATTATATCATATAAGGGGTCAAAATTGGACTACACAATACAAAATGAACAGTGAAGAAGAAACAGGTGGTCAACTTACGAGAAAGTAGAAAGTCTACCTAAGACGAAGCAGATGGTCAACTTAAGATGAAGCAGAAAGTCAACCTAAGATGAAGCAAATGGTCAACTTAAGACGAAGCAAAAAGTCAACCTAAGACGAAGTAAATGGTCAACTTAAGATGAAGCAGAAAGTCATCCTAAGATGAAGCAGATGGTCAACTTAAGATGAAGTAGAAAGTCAACCTAAGACGAAGCAGATAGTCAACTTAAGAAAAAGCAGAAAGTCAACCTAAGACGAAGTAGATTATACCCCTGAGCATCTCCACTTATAAAGATCATAACTTTCGACTCTGATGTTTAAAAATTTCATACTATATACCGTTGGAAAGCTAGAAAGATAAGCTATAATTTTTCAGAAGACAACTTTATCTAATTTAGCCTAGATTAAACCAGAGTTTGCCCTGAAGTTAGAACACGAAATTTACCCCTATGGAAGGCTCAAAATTTTACACTGTGCAAACTTCGAAAGTCCTGAGTATAACCATTCAGCTACCAATTTGACTTCATTAAACTCTCAAATCCCAACTCAATAGGGATTTTAAATTGAAAAATCCCACAACGCACAATCACTAAAATTGGTTCTAGAATACTTAAACCCATTTATTTTCTAACTCCATAGCCTAAAATTCTTCCAAAAAAATCCAAAAGATTCAAATGATCTTACCTTGATTCTTCACCAAATGAAGAGATCTTTGGCTCAATTTGAAGCTCTTCGCTCCATCCTCCTTTTTCTCTTCTTGACCAACTTCAAAATCTCTCTCAAGACTAAGAAGTGCTGAAACCCTAGCTCAACTCTTTTCTTTTCTCTCAACCACCGAAATTCTCTTCTTTTTCTTTCTTAATTTCTATTTCTCTCTCTCAATTCATGTTTCCCCTTCTTAAAAAGCAAGACTACATTTCTTTCTTTCATTTCTACCCTTAATGAGCCCAAAAGCCCCTTTTTTTAACTCTCAGATAACTATAACTTATTTTTAACAATTTACCAAAGCCACTCAACTAAGTTAGTGACACTTGTCACTTTCCTAATGTCTAAGCTCT
>JANZLD010000237.1:58712953-58726318 GCA_026413575.1 Erythroxylum carthagenense
TATTAAAATAAATTTAAATAAAAATAATTTATTAGTAATAAAAATAAAAATAATTTATTTTTAAGTTTTATTTAATTGATAATTATTATTAGTAATAAAATATTTATTATTATTTTAAAAACTTTGAAAAAAATGGAGGGAAGGAGAGGTAGAAGGGAAGGAGGGAAATTTTGAAAATTTTGCAAAAAAGTCCCTCAATTTTTTAAAATTTTCAGTACTGGCCGATATTTGACCGGTATTTTGAATACCGGCCGATATCGAAGAAATTGGCCACTGAAGAAATTGACCGGTACCGACCGGTATTTTACACCGGTACCATACCGGCCGGTACGGTACGATAATCAAAACAATAATTCACCCTTGGTAAATTTTGGTATTTAGGTACTGACCAGTACCAATTAGTATCTTAGGTCACATCAATACTAATGATTTGAGTACCAATTTTGATTGATACGTGATATGAGATGGTACTCACACCGCTGCTTTCTGTACAATTTTATCAATGATAGGAAAATATCTACCATCTTTTATATTTTTCAATATTAAGTCAATATAATATACAACATAATTTTGTAGAAATAATTATTTCTATTTTATAACCTCATCCTAACTACTTTGTAAGTAACGTTATTATCAATAACGAGCTATAAAATATTTTCGGGCACTATTTCATTGATTACTTCATCAATTATATCTAATAAAGTATAAATGTTTCTTACAAGACTTGATGCATCAATTGATTTTAAAAAAAACTATCCTTTTAACATAATAAACTAAAAAATGATAAAATAATATCTCCTATTTGTAAAATTATCACACATGATTAAATACCCGCAAAATGCTTAAGTCCTTTTTTTCAGTCAAATAACTTTTACTTTACAAACAAAGTTGCTCAAAATATTACCTCTGTAGTTATCTATTTAAAGAGATTTAAATCCTGAACCAATATAGGCAATAACATCTATCATAGATTAGTAATAATAAGCCTGGACAATATTGAATAACAAAATTGAATTATACAACCATCTAGCTATTGCCATTTTTATATTATGAATAATTTCTTTGGTAATTCTATGAATTGGAGGTTGAAACTTTGAGACTTGTTTATGGAGTAAAAAGCTAAGGCAATTGTCTTCTTTTTCTTATATCAGTTGCAATAGCTCCTTCTTTATTAGAAATACCAACTTCAGTGTTGTCATATCATCCTTGTTAATGTAAAATAAAGTTCCACTCCCAATTTCATAGTTCAATCTTTGTCTTCTTTCTTTCCCCTTCTGATACTCTTCAATTAAAGTTTTCATTTGTCATTTTATATCATAACAAACTTTCATGTAAGGTTCCACATCACCTTTAATCTCAACTAAATATTTCTTTAACCTAGTGATTATCCCACCTTTAAAATATTTGTCACAATAGAAATATATATTATGATTCTTCATAAACGGAATAAATATTGCATGAACCTAAGCTAGATCATTGAATCTTTTTATAAAGGTTGAATTATAGGTACTCAATTTATCTATAAAGATAAATACAGACATATGCAAAAAATTAAACAATGACTTTAGATGAAAATAATATTTCTACATATGAAATTAAATTTACTTAAAGAATATTGAACATAATTACTAACAACTACCCATTGGAATAGAACAAGCCAATAAACATTTCCATTATCAAGTAATAAAGTTGAATTTTATTGCAAATTCCTCTTCTCTTTTGGTTTGTAATCTTTCTAATTTTGCCAAAAAAATAATTGTTTCATTACATTCTTGTAGATAAAGTTTTTTGTTTTAATATTTTAGTCTAACTTTAATAGATAGGCATGAGAATTTTTTTTATTATCATTGTTTGGTTGTTATGGCAAGTTATATTTAGGAGAAAACATAAAAGAAACAGATATACTTCTAAGCAATTCCTAAAGATAACTATTTTACCAAGGTCAATACGCAATTATGAAAAACAAAAAATCAAAATACCAAGGTCAATACACAATTATAGAAAAAAAATCAAAATCTACTAAAAATGTTGTTTCACTAAAAAAATCTCAATCTTAAGGATCTATGTTGCCTATGTGATTTGCAAAAGATCCTCTTTATTAGCAAGAATTAACTTTATGAAAAGATGAAGGAACCTACACCCTCATCATCTTGTTAAACCAAACAACCTTTAGGTATCTACTAAGGCATATTCTCATCTATCAATTATTAACCAATAATAAATTCTAAAAGAAGTAGCCTTAACTATCTATTAGATTATGTGGAACTTTTCTCTTTACCTTGAATATTAGAATATAGACCCTATTCTTTTTACTCGACTCCATAGAATAATTTTATGTTGAGTTCTTGAAATGTAGTATTTAAAATAAGCATGGAGAGATTAAATTAGAAGATAAATTAAGAAAGATCAAGCAAGTTATTAGTGCCTCCTCTTATGTGACATTTTATATATCAATTGTACATGAATTCATGCCAAAATAAATAAGATAGAGGGATATGTTTTGTGAACATTCCTATTTAGAGAAGATCCTTTTACACCCAAATGCATGTTCTAATGCTCTAATGGCACAAAGGTAAGGCAAAATAAATAGAAAATGTGCACCTAAAATGGGAATGAGCAACAAGTCTGGCCTAGTAATGACGAAATTGAGAAAATGAGAAACTCAAAGAAATTTCTAAAACTAACAAAGTCAATTGACTGAGTATTAGGAGTAGGAATTATTTTTTAATTTTATTCCTTAATTTTTTAATCTTTTAATTTGGTTCTAGTACTAAATGGTATTTGTTGTATTAATCAGTACCAACCGATACCAACTAAAAAGGCAAGCACTAACTAATACCATAACCCATTAAGATAATAGAATTTTAATTGCCATTTTTTGACTGAAATGGTGCATACAGTACGACACTTATGACTTTACTTGTGAACAAATTTACCTTTTAAAAATAAAAACAAAAGTAAATTAGGTTATATATCTTACATATAGACTTAAAAATCAATAATCCTCACTAATGAAAAGCCCAATCTATTACATATAATTAATCGTATTCCAAAAACAAGAAATATTCCTCAATAATGACATATCGTATCTTTTATGTTTACATTTATATTATTCAAATTAAAAATAAAACTGAATTAGGAAAATGATTTCTCTTATTAGTTATTTTGTACAAAGATATTTAACCTATTTATAAATAATGTTATACATAATATATACATAAATGTATAAGGATCTGAATTAAATATACAAGAACCTAAATTTCTTTTTTATGATATCAACTAATCTTACCATATCTGTTGTTATGATTTCGGTTCATCTTACTACCCCCTTTAACACAAGATGGAATAGTATACGCCAGCTTGAATCTGCTTAGTAAATCTTAAAACGAGCTAGAACATATGTTTTGATAAATATATTAGTTATTTTGTTAGCTAAGGAGACATGAATAAAATGTATAATGTCTTAAATAACATGATGACATATAAAATGCAATTTAATTTTAATGTATTTTGTATGTTCATGAAAAATATCATTATAAGAAATTTGTATAACACTTACATTATCGTAATAAAGCATAGTGGCAGAGGAATAAGTGATACCCATATTAGTTAACAACCATTCCAACCAAAGCAATTCAAACATAGCATTAACAAGAGCATAATATTCAAATTCGGTGCTAGATTGAGCAATTATAGTTTACTTTCTTCAATGTTGAAAGAAAAGATAATTGCCTAAGAAGAAACAATAATCAGTGTTAGAATAATGATATATTAGGTCACCAGCCTAGTCAGCATCACAATAGCAAGATAATACCAAGGAGGAGTAAGTAAAGAAGTGTAGTTCATGGAATAGACCTCCTTTAATGTAACAAAGTATCTAAATCACGATAGAAAAAGGTGATGAGCAAGGAACGGACATAAAATGGTTAAACAAATGAACAAGATATGAAATATTTGGTCAAGTAATAGTGAGATAAATAAGAACGCCTATAAGTTATCGATATAAAATATGATCAATAAAAGGAGCACCATCTAAAGGAGTAAGCTTGCAGTTGTGTTTCATGGGAGTTGATATAATTTACTATCGATGATGTCAGCGTGAGAAAGTAGGTTAGATGCATACTTGGCTTAAGAAAGATAATAACCTTCAGAAGTATGAGAAACTTCGAGACCTAAAAAATAGCTTTAAAACACTCAGATTCTTCATTTTAAAGTGTTGGTTAAGGTAATGTTATAATTTTGAAATTTGAGATGCGTCGTCGCCTATTATTATCTTCTCATCAACACAAAGTAACTGAAGGACAATGCATTGGTCAATTTGATAAATGAACAATGTAGAATTATGTGGACTAGAAATAAAGTCAAATTATGTAAAGATGAAGCTAAATTTTGCAAATTTAAGTCTTGAAAACTTGTTTCAATCTATCACAAGGCCTCGTTGAAGCCTACAAATCTTATGAGAAGAATTATAACTTGGAGGAGGATGCTTGTAAACTACTCTCAATAAATCAAGAAGGAGAAAAGCATTTTTTATATTCATTTGAAGAAGTCGTCATTTATGAACTACAACAATAGCTAATAAATTATAAATAGAGGTTAATCTTTCCACTTGAGCAAATGTTTCTTTATAATCTATACCATACTCTTGAGTATATCCTTAGGTTATGGAACGAACATTGTAACGTTCAATAGAATTATCGAAATGAGTTTTGATTTTGTAAACCCACTTACAACTAATGAGGGAGAGCCTACCAATTGCTCATTTATGACCAAAAGATTACAGGTTTGAATAACAGAAACAGTTTCTTTGTAAGAATACAAAGGAAGACTACATATATCGATGACCCTTGTAAAATGAAGAGCCTTATGTATTGAATACGCTGACTTGACTTGACTTGACCTGTATCTTATTAGAAGGAAGTTCACCCAAGTATTGAACCTTAAAAACACGGGAAGATATTTAATGAGGCTCTGATACCATAAAAGCTAATATTAGAAAAGTGATTTCTCTTGTTAATTATTTTGTATAAAAATATACAACTTATTTATAGACGAGACTATATATAAGATATACATGAATTTGCAAAGACCTAACTTATAATATGAGTTCCTTGTTATAATTTTAGTTAACAGATCTTTTATTATGATTTAGCTCATCAATTTTTTAATTTTAATTAAATTGATAAAATTATAGATATAAAATATTAGGACGTTAATGCACCATTCTTTGTACTTGGGGATTGACAAATACTTGAATCTAGTTCTTACCAAAAAAAAAAAGGAATCATCAGTTTAGTAGGGTTCATAACTACCATAATAAAATATTCTTACATGATGTAACAATTATATGTTGATATGCCAAATTAATTTCACTTATAATAGTTGAGAATTAATTTTTGATGGTTTCATGGAGGCGATTACTAATATCAGAAAATATAATCTTGTTTCTATTTTAGACATGATAGATGGTTCAGCGCAATTTAGAGTTAACATGTCTTTAATCAACGTAAATAAAATGATATTGCTTGTTGGTAGACTATGACATGCAACTTTATAATATGATCTTTTTTCAAAAAGAAAAAAATATTATGATTTGCCTAAGACTAGGATAGGACATCGTGCTTTAAATTCTCAAAAGCATCAACTGATTTCCTGTTTTTCCTTCTACTATGTTGAAAGAGGAAAGGTTACTTTGAACACCCACATGCAGCTTTTAAGACTCCTTGGTCCTATTAACTGGAGATGTTGCTACGCTTTGGATAATGCCTGTCATTCGTTGAATTATGTCTTCAAATGACGGTCTATGCGCTGGTTCGCTGCTTGTTTGGATTGAAACCAACAGTTCTTTTTAAGTTCCATCAACTTGCAACTTCTGATTTATGGAACAGTGGAAAGCTTCGTTACAATTACCTTTTCCAGCAGTCGCAAATGATGGATGCTACCTTGGGATCAAGGCCTTCTGGTAATTCCAATCTCCTGTCCATAAACCCAACCACTCCAACTACCTTTTACAGGGACAATACTTTAGTTAACCGAACATGATACTACAAAAAAGTTTGGTTCACTGTTGTGTAGATTTGTGAGAGATGTATGAAAAAAAGTAGACCTGAATTGAGTTCAGATTGATCCAGGGAATGGAGACGGTCATTAGTTCCCAAAGGATGACACCAAAGCTGAACACATCAGATCTGTATGGGTGCAAGGAACGTCTCAGAAAATAACCAGAATTGCAGACGCAACGAAACAGAATTTGGAGAAGAAAACAGTTCAGAAACTTACTTCTCATTTGAAGGCTCGTTACGCAGGACTTCCGGGGCCATCCATTGAGGCTGAATAGAGGAAAGCAGAAAAAGTTAGAAGGGAGTTCCGCTACTATGACCATGATATTACCCAAAAGCCTAAGTAAGAAATTTTAATAACGATTTTTGTTTTTTCTGGAGAAATATTTTGAGGGTGTTATGAAAAGGCCGTTACAGTTCCTCTTCCAGATTTTGCAGTTAGGAAGGTTGCATTCTTCCACTTCGATAGCCCGAAGTCCCCAACCTGGGAACAGTATCATAAAATTTGTTAAGAAATTGTAAATTCCAAGTGACTTCAATTCCTTAGCCTGATCAAAGATCACATATTACCTTTACAGTCCAGTTCTTGTCAACTAGCAGGTTAGAAGATTTTAGGTCTCTGTGCACTATAGGAGGGTTTCTACGATGCAGATAATTCATACCTCTAGCCTGCAATACAGCAGAAATTGCAAGACCTTGTTTGAGAGCTCAAAAACTCAAAACCTTACTATTTGGGACTAAAAGTAGTACATTCTGGAAGATAACGACAGGATAGAGATATACAACGTCAAGGGCCATCCTCAGACGTCGTCTCATGTCCAGTGCTTGATTGCTTTTGTGAAGGGTCTTGAAAAGGCTTCCCCTGGTGTTAGAAAGACAGACTGACGTGTTTAGCTGCCGAATTATAAACCAACAAGAATATGCAGATGTTATTATTTTAACCGATTTTATCATGAAATGCAAACTGTTTGCACAGACTAACAAACAAAAAGGGTAGCAATTAGTAGCAGAATGGCGCTTAGTTGGAATCTGAACCATTAACTTAGAGCCTTACAGTCTCAGGATGGTTACTCTTAATCTACCTTTGTCTACGTGTTTTATTCCTTTCTAAAGGGCTTGGTTCTTACAGTGGTTTGCATCCTCATCTAGACTGCTTGAAGTCTAGTGCGCATTGTGATCCCCTTTTGAGGGATTTTTCAATCTGTTTATTTTACTTTTTTAAAAAAGAGGTAGGAATTTGCAACAAAAATCCAAATGCATGAAAAGAAAACGTGGCAATGCCTTTTAACATGGAATCTAAGAGCGATGCTAGTCTGCCAATAATATCGTTAGCATAAAGTGATAAAACCATCACTACCTTGGCAAAAATTCTGTGACAATGGCAAGTCTTTCTGGGGAATATACTGCTCCCATGAATAGTAACACATTTGGATGTCTAAGTCTTCTCATTATGTCGATCTGCATTAAGGATTCCACTTCACAATTAATTTTTTCCCCCTATTTGGATTACAAAATATTGAAATTTAAGAGTGTCACCTCCTTTTTGTAATCTTTTAGAGTTTCCTCTCTGTAATCATTCCCCAAATAAACCTTAACTGCAACATCCTGATGAAGAACAACAAAACCATTCCATGTCAACTTCAATTAGCAACTGAGAATGAACTCAGAAGAATTTGTGAGGTTGATAGAGTACCGATCCATTCCACAGTCCACGATAAACAGCAGCAAATGATCCTGGAAAGAGAGAATAAAAAGGTCATAAAAGAGCTTGGAATAACCACAATTTGCCAATGCCATATCCCCCTTAGTAAAGCAACGATATTCAAAGCCTATCAGTTGTTTTCAGAATATGTTTGAAGCCTTCAACAGACAAATAAACATGGTTTTTCAAAGTGATACTTCAGCCTACATGAATAAACTTACATTCACAACAAATTTTATGCACTTGCCAACATATGTTGGTAAGTTTAATATGTTTCAAGCTTACCCTGTCCAATCTCCTCCCCCAAGTCTAGGTCTTCCCAATGAATCTCGCAATCTAGCAGGCAATTTGAGTCTTGGTCCCCTTTATTTGAAGAACTTCTCCGGCTACTGGTGCTTTCCCCTAAGCTTGGAAATTTTATAACTTCTTGCTGTCTCTGTAATTCACCATCCAACTCTGAGGCTTCTAAATTTGCCTCTTCAATGTCTAACTCATTCCCATTCTCTTGCCAATCTAATATCGGCACAGGATAGACAGGCTTAGCAAACCTCAAAGATTCTTTGCACTCCGTTGAAGCGGCTAGATTACAACTCTCTCCTGAATCTTTTGATCCTCTTCTTTCAGCTACATTTGGATGTACACTTTTAACCTCAAGTGACGAATTTCTTTTGCATGAACTTTGTCTCTTGTGCACATTATGAATGGTGCTACAGCAAGAAGTTAGTGTCTTTGAAATTTTCGGATCATTAGCCTTGTTTATGGGTTCATCGCATGTTGCCGTATCACTTGGCTCATTTTGATGACCACAGACATAGTCTTCTTCTTTAGAGCTGCCACTGCTCCCTATGTGCAATTTTGCCAAAAATTTGGCTGCCTGCAGAAACTTCAACCAAATTGTGCTAGAGAAAATTCGCAAACATAGTGAGAAGCAGAGGCGGAATACAGGGTAAAACCATTTTGTATAAGAATGCATGCATTGCATATTTTTACGAAGCATGCATGGGACGCCTTAGGTGAGGAATCTGTTGTTGCAAAATCTAACAACTCAAGGGGATTTTAATATGTTTTAGAAGACCATGATATTCGATTTTAACTTATTCTGGGTGGCTGATTACTAAAGAAGTTACCTAGTTGAAGGGTTGTTTTAGTAGAAAATATTATGATAAAGTAGCGCTGATACAGTACGTAGCTGAAGCACATAGATAAACCCATGATAGTAAGATCAGAGTGAATTTTTATCCCCTGCTTCCTAGAGTAATGACAGTACAGATATATGCAGGCTTTGAAATCACTGGAACTTACTAGAGCTGAAGCAACAGGAATCTCTGACTTGAGCTCTTCAGCATCTTTAACACTCTGTTCTTTATCCTCAGAATTGAGATGCTCATTGCAGGTGCCATCATCATGTTATTGCGGTAAAATTTTTGACGCCTAATGGTAGACATTTATGAAACCTCTTCAAAAACTGAATTTTTAATTTGGAACAGAAAGGAATAGTTGAAAGCTCTATGATATAATACATAAGCACCAGATTGAAAACTGAAGATGCAATCTGCGGGACAGGTGCAATAGGCAGTCGTGGTTTCCGGTGGATCTTTTCCGGGTTTATCCTTATTGGTTCATTAGCATGGGGTTGACCTGCTCTTATGCTTTCTGAATTTGCTGCATTGAATATTGCTGCGTCACTTGAAACAGTGATAATACCTGCAAGCTCACCATCCTCATATAATGGGCTTTTTGTGATCATAGCCATGAATATTTCACCCGATCTCTTCTTTAAAGGAAACCGACCTGACCATAATTTGCCTGAGTTCAAACATTCCATGATTTGTTTAAAAGGTGTGTAGTACTCTTCGGCTACGAGAAGTTCAGAAATGCTTTGTCCAAGGACTTCATATTCCTTCCATCCATAGAGTTTTTCAGCAGAGTGATTCCTTTAAAAGAAAATTTACAGTCGGACATAATTTGTTGCACAAGTAAAACTAAGCCAGCTGAATGCAAGGGGGAAAAAAACAAGGCTCTTCTCATTACTATTATGGAATAATTGAAATCTTCTTGAAAGAACTTATGCCTTTGATGTCATCTTTGGTCTAAGTTTGAAAATAAAACTCTAGTATCTTGTCATAAACTAAATATGGATTTTCACACTCCAGGACACCTTAACTTCTCCAATAAAACCTGAAAAACGCATTTAGGGAACAGCTTAATACAAAAAAACATGATCGAAAATTCGGGCCAAACTCTAAGAGTTAAACAATCTCAGTTCCTCTGAGGGCATAACTTCATGCAGCTGATTGGAGTACAGGGATCATATTCAGTTCAGGCATATATTCTCCGGCGCTGAGATTCGCAACAGAATTGAGCAGCTTTCAGAAAATGAAATCCTGACATAACTGCTTCAAATTCCGTTGCTCGTTTCTATATTTCATGCTTGAAACTAGTCATTAAGATACCATAAGATACCATATTAGTTTTCTGCAGTGCGTTCATCAGAGTTTGTCTCCTCCACTCTGCCTCAGGCTCCCAACAATCCAATTACTGGAAACGGATCAAATTGGTAATTGTTCAAAGAAATTTACCCCATTCACTACTCCACCAACCTTCACTACCACACGCTGAAAAATCATATAAACTGCCGCACCAACTTATTACGAATTTCAGGCTCAACTTTCTGTGGTTATAAAATAGAAGCGGGTCTCCAGCTATATTCTTTCTCCGATAACTTATAGTGTTGACCGTATATCGTACAATCTCTAGAAAAATCACTTTAATAGTGCATTTTCTGTTTCTTGTCCCACTAGCTTAACTCACAGCTAAATTTGAAGTTCAATTCTGTTATCTAAGTCCTCTGTTTCTCAATATGTATATTTCATGATTGGAACTTGGAAAGAAAAGATAGAAGAGCACGAGTATTAATCCCCGGAGAGTAATTAAAGAGATAAAAAAAGCAATAAGTCAAATAACATCTACAGTTCTCAGAGACACATAGAAAGATGTTGTTCACCTACCAATACGTGATCTCTCCAGATGAAGCAGTACAGACGTGAACGGCATGTCCCATGGATTCCAACACGCTCTTGTAAGGGCTCCCTGAAATGAAGAATCCAGGGATATACCACCCGCCAGAATCTGATGTCTCATCACCGGCAGCTGACATAGCCATCATAGACCCTCCATTTTTCCTATTGTTTTCCTCCACCGACTCACTCAGTTGCTCTTTCAGCTTTGCATGACTCGCCTCCAGACTCGGACATCGATCCACCAAGACCCGGTACAGGCTTGACCCGGACTGGTACACCGCCATATTTCTCGCCGGCCGGAGATATGAGCATTATATAGATATTGATCCTTTATGGAACAGTGAATAGTTAATTACCATGGGTGGTGAACTGGTGATGGCTTTGGAGTGATAATAATATTTAATAATTAAATAATATAGGAATCCTGAGCCTAAACGCCGATCGCCATGTGTCTTTGACCGGCAAGGTGAGCTGTAATGTGCAGACTGGTGTAACGTTGGGATTGCAAATTGACCAATAGGGAGACAAAAGGGAGGCTTTCCTAATTGGTTACGCCCACGCAAGACTCCGGTACCTGTATTTGGAAATCTTCTTGTCTGGTTTTTCTTACGGAAATACCCCTGATCTCACAATCCCATTTACAGCTTTACCCTTCTCCGCCGTTTGGTTTGAAAAGCCTCGTGACGGCTGGCTTACGCTCAATACAGAAGTCAACTACTTTTAATACAGTCAACACGAAGAGGTGTTACCATCGATACCAGTTGATATTGGGGTTTATGAGAATGAAGTAAACATCAAAACAAACTCTTTAAATGAAGAACAGATGATGGGAGTAGAGACTTCAATTTGGGTGACTAGTAAGTATGGAAAATGTATGCTTCCAACATTGAGTTTTAAAAAGAGCCAAGTTGTGGGATGATTTAGGCACCATTAGTAACATGATGATTAGGGATTTCAATTGTGTCCTATCGCCTCTTGAATGAGTTAATCCCTCTAGGTTGGGCATTGAGTTAGAAAGGGGCATGACAAGATTGAAGGTTAATAATTTGAGATGCTCACCCAATCTTTTCATTTAGAGTAACAAGCAAAAAGGTGAGGGTTTGATTAAGATATGGTATTAGCTAATCAAGGATGAATGAAATCCTTTCCACATTCTCATGTTTTATTTGGACCCTCATTATGCTCAAACCACTCCTACATAGAGATTTGTGATTTATTCGCCATAAGAAACACTAATGCTCCATTCAGATTTCTGATCTTCCTAGTTCCTAAGCAGGGTTTTACAGAGCTTGTCAAGAATGCATAGAATAATGACATCCAAGGGTGCAAATCTTTCGAGATGATGAGGAAGCTATAGGAAGGTTAAGGAAGAACTTACTGAAGTGCAAAGGGCCTCTTACCTATTTTCACACAATCGTAACTTGCAAATTGAGGAACACAGGAAACTGTAGGAATATATTAAGGCAATGACATATGATAATTCAATGCTAATGCAGAAGGCAAGGAGTCGATGGTTAAAGAAGGGGGACACTAACTCAAGGTACTTCTATAATTTCATCCTAACTCATAAGAATTCTAATAAGATTCTTTGGCTGCTTGACTACAATGATCAATTGATACGTGATATCTCTCTGATTGAAAATATGGTCACCAATTACTATATGAACTTACTAATATCAAATAGTTCTGGTAAGATTCATATACAGGAGCTGGTAGATGTGATTAGATCTCCTCTAGTCTCCAATCTGGATTCATTACAACTGTAAGCTATCGATCAGGAGATCAAAGAAACACTCTTCTCTCTTAACCTAGGAAAGCACTATGATTTGACAGTTATAATTTTTTTTTCTTTTAATGCTCTTGAAGTGTCACTGGCAATCTGCTAACTGATGTGGTATGGAAATTTCTTCAATTAGGGAGGATGTTAAGGGAGTTAAATGCAACTTATATCTTTCTGATTCCTAAAGTTCCTCATGCTATCTACTTAAATGATTTCAGACCAGTGTCTTGTTGTAGCACAGTCTACAAGGTGATAGCTAAACTACTAGCTAATAGGCTGAAAAGCCCTCTCAAGTCCTTAGTGTATCATTCACAAAGTGTATTTATACATGGAAGAGAAATCTTAGACAATATGTAGCGCCCCCTTACCGTAGGGTACGCACCGAAACGCCCGTAGGTCATTCCGATACCTAACCTACGATGAGGGTGCACTACGAACAATCAAATCTAAAAACCTCATGGCATCAATATAATTAAACTGCAATATCAAAATTTCTAAATTTTAAAACCAAAAGATATTTCTCATTCGTTTCTTAAAACCATAATTTACACGATTCAGTCATAGATACATCTTGAACAAATCCAAAAGAGACTACACTAACTCCTAACTAGGTCATCCCCAAAAGATCCCCAACTGACCAACTTGTGAGCCATGCGTCTCTCGCCAGTACTCACACAGTAGGAAAAGTCTCAAAAATTGGAGCTAAGAGTCTACAATCATTGCCCTGAAAAATAATTGCAATGTTGGGTGAGTTTGCGAACTCAGCGAGAAACCATCATCGATGGTCTACCCAACTCATGCATA
>JANZLD010000237.1:58888716-58904476 GCA_026413575.1 Erythroxylum carthagenense
TAAGGGTGAAATTGGCTCAAGTGATATTCTGGAAAGTTGTAGAGGATTGTTGTAGCTTTCTAATGAGGTATTTTATGTGAAATTTGGATGTAAGGATTGTTAGATAAAAAATTTGTAAAGTTTGGTTATGGTTAGGTTATATGCTATTTTAATACTATTTAACAGGGCAGCCGCATTAATGGGTGGATTCGACCTAATTAGATTTGGAATTTGCATTGAAGTCCATCCTGAAAATTGTAGTAGATTGTCTAAGCTTTTTATTGCTATATGGTATGGAAATTTTTGCCAAGGAGATGTAGAGTTATGAATTTTGATAGATTGGGTTCCTATTGAGATTAAATTGGGTAGGCTGAACCTTTATTTGAGAATTTGATTTGGTTAGAGATGAAATTGGCTTTTGAGTTGTTCATAAAAGATGTCGCAATTGTTTTGCTCTTTCTATTGATATAAAATTTGGAATTTTTGGCTAAGGGGATGAAAAGTTATGATTTTTGTGAAAGTGTTGCACTGTTATGGTAAATATATGAACTGGACAGTAGCTTTGAGTGCATTTTTTTTGCCACCCTTGGAGGTGTTATTAAATTTCAAGTTCTTTAGGATACTTGTAGGATTTTTCAAGATCTTTCCAACAAGACCTAATTCGTGATTTTTGGATGTGTGTGTTAAAAGTTGTGTAGTGTGGATGAAAGGAGGGTGTCTATGCAAAAATGTAAAAAAAAAAGGCTTAGGCGTGCGAGGCGCTCGCCCAGCGCATGCGGGCGTTTCACCCGCGTGCGACCCCGTTTTGCGTTCCAATTGTTTTTGTAGCTTCCTTCTTAATCCGACCTTTGTCCAATCTTTTGTGTATAACTTTTTCATCCGACCTCCAATCGACCTGATTTTCGAAGCGTTGGATTCCTAAGATATTTTTCTATCTTTCCATACCAAATTTAGGATTTTTAAGATCTAACTAAGGGAGGTCGATCGGATCTAAGTGAGTATACCAGTTGGAAAAGTCTGAACATGCTTCAGTATTTTGGAGATATTTTGAGCTATAGAGCTCCAATCAATCTGATTCTTTTTTCTAAGTAAACTAGAGACATAGATCTACAATTGTTTTGAAGAGGTCGGTTTTCAATTTAGCCCCTAAGATGTTCATTTTCTAGAGTGAAATTTCATATAGTGTGTCGGTTTGAACGTGTTTTGGGAATATCTTTTCCATCCGACATCCGATTGACCTAATTCCCGAAGCATCGGATTCGTGAAATATTTAATTTCATTTATTTTTAAAATTGGGAATTTTTAGAGCAGAAATTGATGGGAATTTGTTTGGATCGAAGTGAGGGGACCGGGTAATGATTTTTTCGATCCATGTCTTATTAATAATTGGACCTATAGAGGTCCAAATTGAGCGATTTTGATGTCTTTGAGTTTTTAATGTTTAGAGGAAAATTTTTGGACGGAAATTTGTGCAATAGTGCCAGGAATGTCACGAACATGCATTGTACAAATCTAAATTGCTACATGTGCATTATTTAATATTTCTGATTGTGCATTTGGTAATATGTGATTATTGTGATTGTTATAGAGGCACAGTTGGAACGTCATTCCACGGACGTTGCCGAGACTTCCCGACATTAGCTCGAAAGCTATTGGTGAGTAACCTAGATGGTTTCTCGATTATTAATTGTTTATATTTTGCACCTATAACACTGTGGAGAATAATGGTGGACTTTGCGTTTGTTTATGCCTGGTTCCAAACCGAAGGTGTCCGATGTATTGGAAGATTATGACATAGAAGTGCTATATGTGATTTGGAATGTGATTACTTGTGAACTACTTGTGTGAATGTGGTAATTTGGGACCGAATATGATTTGGACTTTGCTTTATATTGCCATGTGCATTCTATGCATAATGCATGATCAGTAATTGACAGTTGTGACCGGAGCAACCACCGAGAGCTTAAAGCTCAACGTAATTGGGCCTCGAGCCTACAGTGACTCAGAGCCTCAGGCTTACCGATCAATGCGCCCTTATAGGGACAGTTTTAGGCGCTCGGTCACAACAACGTAATAATTGGAAAAGTGTCACATACACATTACATATACATTTGATTGAATGTCTTGATTGAGTGAAAGGCAAATTGCCTTGTGTTCATGTGAATGATTATGTGATATTCTGAATGGGCTATTATGCTATAACTGTGTTATACTTGACTATGCATGAATTGGGTGAACCATCGATGATGGTTCCTCACTGAGTTTGCAAACTCACCCAAAATTGTAAATTATTTTTCAGGACCGAGAGAGTAGACTCCTAGCTCAAGAGAGACTTTTCCTGTCGTGTAGATCATGTTGGCAAGAGAAGTCATGGCTCACAGGTCGATCAGCTGGGATCTTTTGGGGATAACCTAGTTAGGCATTTTGTATTAGATTTCTTTTGGAGTAATGTACAGACAAGGAAAAACTGACAGTTATGTAAATTACTACCTTTGATGCTATGTGAGAAAAATTTTATGGTTTCAAAAATTAGTGATTTTCATATTGATGCTTTATGATTATTGATGCCATGTGAAGTGTTAGTGATTGTTCGTAGCGCACCCTTTTGCGTAGGATATGTATCGGGATGACCTACAGGCGTCCCGATGTATACCCTATAGTAAGGGGGTGCTACATGGTTCCTCTATTAGTTCTTCCTTAATCACCTCTATCCACTATTCTTCTTATTCTTCTTCTTGGATAGAGGCTTCTAGCTCATCTTCTACAGTTATCTTCTGCCACTTCGCTACTTCCTCTACTTGGATGGAGGTTTCTTCGTCTTCCTCTTCAGGAAGTTCTTCTTCACTACTAAGGGCGATTGCCTCTCGGCCGATAGTATAAGTTTCAGTAAAACTGGACAAACTCCTTTGTATCTTATCAGATAATATACCCATTAACTGATCTATTTGATTTACCACATTTTGTATACGAGCCTCTATTTCCTTATACCTAATATTTGATTCTTGAATAGACTCAATCATCATATCTCTCAAAGAAATAGTTACCTCCTTGCCTTCTTAAAATGGATCTTCATTCATGAAATCGACTATTATCTCTTCTTCACTCTAAGGTAGTTAGAAGCTCAAATTATATTCATTATCTGCAAGTGAAGGAAGTATCTTATCGAATTCACATTGACTAGCTACTCTTTTGGTAAGTCATTTCATTATTCGATCTATAATACTTTTGTATCGTAGTTCTTGTTATACATATTCAGTTGGAGCATAGTCATTACATCCATATACGTAAGGGTTTCTCCACTCTAAATTATACATATTCTCGTATGATAGGCCTTGAGGTTGGTTTTACATATTTGGTTGCTCCCATATATACAATGGTTGAGCTTATAAAAGCATGTGAAGAAATCACTCCTTATAATACGATGATGTTTTATATTACAAAGACGCATCTTGGTTGCCATAATAATACTATCTACTCCCTCCATCCATTGTGAGTTGTGGCTATGAAGTTAAATATTAATTCCTAATATAAACTACCACACATTATTAGTGTAGAGAAATTCAAAAGAGAATTAAATGAATAAGCCAAAAATATAAAAAGATAAAATAAATATAAAAGAAAAAGCAAAAGCAAATCCAATCAAAATAAAGATAAACAAAATAAAATAAAAATGACTAGAGTAATAGCATTCAGGTTTTCCTAATATCACAGTACCAAGCAACGGTGCCAAAAACTTAATTGACTTAATTTGTGAGTTGGTCAAAATTGTAATAACCTCAACTATACAGAGTAACTGTAACTAGTATTGACAAGTACCAATCGATCGCACCAAGACTATGAATAATAGTACTTACCCTTCTCCTATTATCTAGCCTAAGGATTGATTTTAGATTTTTAGTCAGAAAGAAATTAAAACTGAACAAACTAAAATAAAATAGGAAACAATAACTAATCCGAAAGATTTATGTCATCCCATCTCTAAGGTTGCAATCACTCCTTCTAATTACAATAGATCTATTCACACTAGGGTTTCTCAATCTCTACATATGAAATCAGATTATAATCTAATATCTCGGGTTATTAGAACATAAATAAAATACGTAATTAGATCACAATATATCAAATAACCAATTACATTAATAAAAGAATCAAATCATATTAGAGTATTAACATAAGGTTCATCTAACCTAAATATTGACTGGACATTTAGTTATATATGATCGAATACGAAATCAAACATGCAGTGAAAGAAAAACAAATAGAAAACAATGGAATCATAATTCTAAATCTCCCTGATTGTCTTCTATTGAATGTTCTTGTAATGTAGAGGCTTGATCTTGTATTCTGATGGATTTTCAAATGATTTTTTGTATTTTCTGTTTCTTTAGACCAAAATCACACCTAGACAATGACTCCATGTCTAAAAATTTCCTCCCTAAAGTATCCTCCTTTCTTTTGCCCCCCAAAACGTCACTTGTATATTGAATTCTAGGTGTTTTATTTATGCATGTTCTCTTGCACAAAAAATTCCATTAGGGGATATTTATAGTAATCACCTACCTTCTTATTGGTAAATAAAAATAAGTGCATACTTACAAGTGTCATAGATGTATGAATAGGGTGTTAATATTTTGATTGATATATATATTTAAATCAAAGCATTTGAATATAAATGGAATAAGTTAGTGTGTTGGATCTTTTGAGTGATTGATGTTATTGCTAAGTTAATTTCATAAGATTTAATGTCGTTGTACCATTATTGCATGATTGTGTGATTACATGTTTCAATATATTTTTTTCTATGGTTTTAGTTTTACTTAGAGATAAGCAAAAATTTAAGTGTGGGGAAGTTGATAGGTGTAAATTATAGTGTGTTCTTTAGGCTTTAGAGTGTGTTTTTAGTATTTTCTCAGGTGATAATCATATGATTAGGATTTAGATTTATGTTCTTACTAGTATTTTTTGTGCTTTGTTTGATTGTTATTGATTGGGGCAAGAATGTGATCTTGATTGTATTCTTTAAAGGATGTTTAAAATGTTCTTACTAGTGTTTTAACATGATCTTAATTGTATACTTTACGGGATGTTTAACGAGTTTGACGATCAGGGAAGAAAGGAAAATTAAAGAAAATATAAAGAAAAAGAAGATGGAGAAGGAGATGGTATGATTATGCATCAGGGCAATAAGAACTTTGGTGAAACCTCATGCACGATCATGACAAAGAGGATGTACAAGAAGTTAAGCACAATCGTGTAAGAGGTAAATTTTTACGTTGCAAGATTTTTGTACTTTGACAATTAGGGTTCATTTTTAGAATAAACAAGTGGAGAAACCTAGAAAGAATCCTAGGAGGATTAAGAATATAAAAGAGAAAAGAAAAGCATAAAAAAGGTGGCTAGAAAAACATCAATGAAGAGATCAAAGAGAAAAAATCTCAGAAGAACACAAGTTGCAAAATTTTCTGACTTAAGGTAAAAGAAGAGAAAACATTCAAAATTCAAACCTTTAATTTTTTTTCTTTTAATTCCTTATTATTTTAATGTTAATGATGAATCAATTGGGATATATGGTGGATATGGATTGCTAAACTTCCTTTAGGGATTACTCTTCAATTGTTTGTTAAACTTTTATAATATTAGTTTAATATAATATACTTTTATGTTTAATTTTTTATATTTAAATTGAATTTGAAAGATTAGGTTGAATCATCTATGTTATATTGTGCAGCAAGAGCTGGTACCATAATAAACCTATAAAATTCAAATTAATAGGCAATTTATCAATTACCCATATGATTGCTTCCAATCAAATTGGATAGTTAGAAAGAGTTTTAATAAATCAAAGGTCTTAATTCAATTTCTATCTATTTAATTGGGATTACTTGGTTAGATTTCAAGAGAGGAAAATCATAATTATTGGATATCTAGGGTCGAGTTGTGTTTAATCAAGAAGGTGAAGTGAAGACAAATAATGATATAAGTAATTCTTAAGTCTTCATCATTGATTAATCAATTGTTTCACTTTTAAAAAAAATTGAAATAATTTTCATTGACTATAGTTGAATTATTTACAACATTACAATGAGTTCACCCCATAGGGAAAAACTAAAAAGAAACATTACAATGGACTAGCCCAAAATATAGAATACATACAATTTAAAACAACAGCAAAGGATTACAAATTCCATGTTAACTTTATTGCTATTGATAAGTCAATAGTTGTTTCCTTTGCTATAGCAAAAGCTTTGATTTCATTAATAATGTTTTCTGCTAGTTGATATTTTCTTATATCCTCCTTAGAGTAAATCCTTCTATTTCATCCCTCCATAGATTGGATGTTATAATTATTAAAAGCTACCTTAAAAAACTTCCCATTTTTCTTTTGATGTTTGGAAACTCGAATGATCCAATTCAACATTACATTCCAATCATCAGAAGTGTAGTAAGGTTCCAATTTATGTAGTATTTGACTCTACATAACTTTTGAATATGCACAAAATCAAAAAAAAAGTTGATTCCTATCTTCAGCTAATAGTATGTATAACATACAGGTTAGATCAAAGATGTCATGCCATAAGTTTTTGATACTTTTAGTCGATTTTTTATGACTAACTAAGTGATCATTGAGGCCTTGGGTCTTAGACTGTTATTCCAAAGAAGTTGGGAGTATGGCACCACTTGATATTCAGCTTAAAGGATACTATAGCAAGATTTATTAGTTAATAATCCCTTGGAATTAGGTTTCCGTACAATCTTATCCTCACTGTCGCAGCTACTAATCATTGGGAAGCATTGAATAATCTAGTTGAAACCTTTAAAGTTATTAGTCCATCTCCCAACAGTAATGGATGAAAAGACTCTAATATTGAGAGGTATTCTACTTCTAAGATGTGCTAATTCATCCTTTAATGGACTAAATTCAATCTAATTATCATACCACATACATATGTTGTCTCCTTTTCCCAATTTGTGATAAATCCATATGTAAATGAGCCTTCTAAGCTTTAGCATTTGCGTGAGAAACCATGAACAGCCCCTAATCATTAGCAATGTTGAGGTATTTTTCATAGATCCACTTGATCCAAATAACATTTCTATTTATATGGAGTCTCATATTTTCTTACAAAGTAATACCTTTTACATGATTTAGGAAGAGATAATTCCTAAACCTCCATGTTTTTTATTCCACTTTAATTTTTCCTTTTTAGCATTTTCCATCGAGCTAGACCAAAAGAAAGCTTTGATTGTTCTGTCTAGCTCCTTAATCACCCTTTTAGGAAGAATCAGATGGTCGATCCAATGAAAATACATGTTATTTAGAACAGAAATTGCTAGGGTTATTAGAGCTTCCATTGATAGAAATTTGTTTTTCCAAGCAAATATTCTAGATCTTTATTTCTCCAAGAGAGATGCAATCAACATATTTGAGTTTAGCACGAGAAATTGGAACTCCCAGATATTTAAAGTTAAGTGTGTGTAACTTCATTCCTAGTGATCTTACAAGTTCAAAAGGATTTTTACATGTAAGGAGTAGTAGAAGCTACTCTTATAATTGTTAACTTTCAGTTCAGACCAATCTGAGAACTTTCTTAATATATCATAAAGAATGTTGATTGTTTAATTGTCCAATTATCAATTATATTTAGTTAGGTTATTTTTTTCATTATATTATCATATTTTTGACCTTAAACAAAGTGTTACAAGAAGTTTTAGGTGATTAATAAAATCCTCGTAAGTCTTATGGTAAAGAAACTTTTTTAAATAATTTCATCACTTATAACTGCTAACTAGAAATCATGTTAAGCTGTCTATTAGTTATTATATAAATTTTTATTTAAATTGTATTATTGAGATAATGGTATTTTTATTCCTTTTATTACATACAGTTTCCTATTTCAGTATATCTATCTTTTTTATTTCTTAAGTCCTCCAAAATTAGCATTTTTTTGCTATTTCAAGCATTTATGTAAACCTTTAATTTAAGGGCATCAATGGCACACCATATCTAACATATATGACAAGGTAGCCACCTAGATGAAAACTCAGACCTACATGTGAATGTTTGATAGTGCTAAGATAGCTTTAATAAGGTCACTTTGGCACATGAAATTCCACTTATGTAAAGCTCAAACAAGTCCTACTCTTTACTCTCTCATTTTATTCAAGATTTCATGTTTTAGAGAAAAGATAAATGAAAAAAGTGTTATAATGGTTCCCTAAAATTTATGTCAATAAAGTACAAAAATTGAAGAATATTAGAGCGAATTTGTTGAAGGTATAAGTGATTACTAATAATTTATTAGAGAGTACTCCTAAATTTCTGTCAAGTACTAAAATTCTTCAAAAAAAATTTGATTTTTTTATTGATTTAACTAAATTTTAATATGTACAAACCCAACATAAAAGATTGTCAGAAGGATTTTGATAAGTTAAAAACCTATACTCATCTTATATTTTGATTGTTTTATTATATTTAATTGATTACATAGAGTATGCTTTTAGTTTTACTAATTACCTAAAGTTTGTTTATATGCATTCCTTATTATGAGCTTTATTATTGACTATTGATAAGTATGCACTCTAAAAGAATAGAAAAGCAATTGTTTATTATATGTGAATTACAAGGGTTGTCACCTACATATTGTTTAACTTAATTTACTATTATGCTACTGTTGATTGTATATTATCAGGTCTTTTTGTATTTGTATATAAGATTTATAAAAGGAAGCAGGCTTTATATAATTCTGGGGTCTTTTCCTAAAATTTCAACAAAAAGTTATAACTGGAAGAAAAAGTTAGAAAAAAGAAGAAAAGCTACATTCAACATTAACATGAAGCCAAAGAGAGAAATTTAAGTTAATGAAATTAATGAAAAGAAAATTTTAATTTCATTAACATTAAGCTAAGTTAATCAAATTAAGTAATATATGAAATATGAATTTGAAAAGAAAGACAAAGTGAGAAAAATATCCAACTAAATAAATTGATCACTCAAAAGATAGAGAAAATGAATAAGATAGAGCACATATGCAACCAAAGATAGTTTTAAAGAAATTTAAGTAAAGAACCAAGAATAAGAAGGAATCAAATATATCTATTAGTTATTTGATGTAATAGAAGCTCAATCAATGTATGATCATTTGCATATAAACCACAATATATAAATCCTTTCATAATTAAGAGAACTATCTTTTATCTTTAAAGAAAACATTTCAATCTTCAAAAAAAATGTTGAAAACATTACAAATAATTTGACTCCTTTTTTTAACAAAAGAGGCATGTTTTATCTTTAAAAAACCTTGCGAGTTGAAGTTCTTAACTTCGTTTATATAAGAGTTCAACTAATTTAACGGTTAGGCTCAACTAGTTGAACAAAAGTGCAAAAAAGTATAAAATAGGTGTTATCTATTGGAATAGAGGATAGGTTAATCAAACCCCTAATTCCAAAACATAGATTAGACAAACGTAGGTGTTTATTTAGTTGAATGTGCCTAGAAACTAGTCAATATAATAGCTTGTTTGCATGTAAAGACCATTTTACTTCGTGTTAAATAAAAACAAACCACAATTGAGTTAAAGGAACAACATTTGGAGTCTTATAAAGTTATTAAAATTCTTGAGAGGTTAGAGATTGCATGTATGCATCATATAATATTTATTGAGTATTCTTTCTATTTATTTGAACAAGAGAGGACTTTTTGAGTTGTATGGTTGCAATTGTAGTAATTTGGGAAATTATTCAAATTACACTTTATGATGATTCCTATTTACCTTAAGCAAGATTTGTAAAGTATTTCTCTCACTATGAAAAAATAAGAGGTTTATAATGGTTTCTCTTTCATTAGTAGCAAAGAAGATGTTGTATAAATTCTCTTCACTCATTGAAGGAATTCCTAAGTGTAGCTTAGAGTGGACATAGTCAATTGTTTTGCCTCTCATTCTTTTTCTCTTCATTATTATTGTACCTTTTGTGTATAGATTAGTAATAACCATTCATTAAAATATGAAATGCATTTATTAGTTTACAACTAGGGAAAAACTAAACAAACACAATTAACCTCTCCTATTGTGTGTCATTTAGCGACCAATAATTTTTATAAGAGCAAGTACCATTTATTATATATGTAAACCTATAGTGACATTTAAGTAAATATCATTTTTGACATAAGTTCTATCACTTGTTATCCAAAATGGCTAAGATATTTTTATTGCTCTATTTTAACATAGATAATTAATTATTTTAGAGAACTAGAATGAATATATTTCTCATGGTCGAAGAATTTGATTTATGGGAGCCTATATAGAAGAGTGAGTAGAATAAGAGTGATAATATACTCGATATATTAAATAATAAGGCAATATAAATTTTGTTTTCCTTACTAGATATATATGTACTTTCTAAAGTTTTAATATGTTTAAATACTTAAGGTATTTTATGCATACTTGATCTTACATATGATTATGATTATCATAATGATATTGCTATTAATAATATTACTCATGATGAACATGATAGGAATCCAAATGACAATTAACAATAGAGTGAAAAGAAGGAGAAGCAATAAAGAAAATAGAGCATTAGAAGCATACAAGTAATTTGAAATTGAATTATCAAATAGTAAGGTGGCTCGCATGTGCATTATAATAAATAATATTAAGGTACTCTTTAATTAAATTTTTGTAATGATAAGGATAATTATGGAGTTAAGATTTCATATAAAGATTTAGTTGCATATCTAGAGGCTATCAGAATGAAAGGAAAGATAATCTCTTCTAAGGAGGCATAAAAACTCTTAGAGAAATTGAAATTGGAATGTGACCCACATAATATAGTATATTATAAAAGTGTGATTATTAGATGATAATGAACACGATATGTTATATGAAAATAAGGTAAAGGAAAAAGAGAAAAATGAGCTCAATGGGTCCTTGCTTAGATTCACTTTAAGTATTAAGAAATTAAATAACATAATTAGTGCTCTAAAGATCTGTAATAATAGGTATAGAATTGGTTTCACTTATGGAAGTGCACTATAAAACTTCAAGAACATTTTTGTAAGGGGTATGCACTTTATTTATATATAAAAAATCATTGGTGATATATAAAAAGAGGTATGCACTTCGAGAACATCTAATAATAGGTAATCATTGGTGATATATAAAAAGAGGTATGCACTTTATTTAATATTAATAACATTGAGCACATTAACTTGGTATACATATTTAGAGGGCTAAAGCGTTATTACATATAACCAGAGGAACAAAGATATGTTGATCTTTGAATCGGTAAATTAACTTTTCTTCAAAACATTATCCATTAACTTAATATGTACTTTGTATGTATTCTTTGCCTAAATCCTAAAGTTTTTGAAAACAAGGAGATGGAAATTATTTTTTTCTTTTGAAGCTAATCGATCATGTACTCTTTTTAATGTTGACAAAAGGGACACAATATAGTGATATTGAAACTTGCTTATTCATGAAGTATGAATTTAGGGGAGGCATGCATTATATATTGCTTTAATATAGGGGTTATTTAATATCATTAATTTTTTCCAATATCACCAAATATTTTATCATTATCAAAAAGGAGGAAATTGTTGACATGTTTATTATAATGAAATCAAGCAATCTGTGAAAAAATTCAATGTAACGGTAAAGTTAGAAATGAGTTAGTTGAACAAAGTAGCTAATCAAAAGATAAAGAAAAATAATTAAAGTAGAGCACGTATAAAACTTAAAAGAACTTTAAGCAAATTTAATTGAATAATTAAGAATGAAGAGGAATCAAGCCCATCAAGATTTTAAAAATTATTATAATTCTTCTTGTAATCTTATTTTGATCATTTTAATGTATTAAGGGCTCAATTATTGTACGATCATTTGCATATAAGGCATAATAAATAAATCCTTTTATAATCAAGAGAATTTTTCATTTTTGTTTCTTTAAACAAAACCTCTCGATCTTTAAATAAATTTTAAGAAAACGTTTAAAATAATTTTAAATCACATTTTTACTAAAGGAGGGCTTTATATTTGAAACGACTTCAGAATTAAAGTTTTGAACTTGATTTCTATAAGGGTTTAGTTATTATAAGGGTTTTGATTGTTGTTCATATAAAGGAGCAAAAAGTTATAAAACTTCAATTTTGGTAATCATTAGTGATATATAAAAAGAGGTATGCACTTTATTTAATATTAATAACATTGAGCACATTAACTTGGTATATATATTTAGAGGGATAAAGCGTTATTACATATAACCAGAGGAACAAAGATACGTTGATATTTGAATCGGTAAATTAACTTTTCTTCAAAACATTATCCATTAACTTAACATGTACTTTGTATGTATTCTTTTCCTAAATCATAAAGTTTTTCAAAACAAGGAGACGGAAATTATTTTTTTCTTTTGAAGCTTATTGATCATGTACTCTTTTTAATGTTGACAAAAAGGGACACGATATAGTGATATTGAAACTTGCTTATTCATAAAGTATGAATTTAGGGGAGGCATGCATTATATATTGCTTTAATATAGGGGGTTTATTTAATATCATTAATTTTTTCCAATATCACCAAATATTTTATCATTATCAAAAAGGAGGAAATTGTTGACATGTTTATTATAATGAAATCAAGCAATATGTGAAAAATTCAATGTAACGGTAAAGTTAAAAATGAGTTAGTTGAACAAAATAACTAATCAAAAGATATA
Organism: Erythroxylum carthagenense; assembly: GCA_026413575.1. Lineage (NCBI taxonomy): Eukaryota > Viridiplantae > Streptophyta > Magnoliopsida > Malpighiales > Erythroxylaceae > Erythroxylum > Erythroxylum carthagenense. The sequence continues at coordinate 58,901,414 of JANZLD010000237.1, forward strand.
GAAAATAAGTAAAGTAGAGCACATATAATACTTGAGAGAACTTTAAGCAAATTTAATTGAATAATTAAGAATGAAGAGGAATCAAGCACGTCAAGATTTTAAAAATTATTATAATTCTTCTTGTAATCTTATTTTGATCATTTTAATGTATTAAGGGCTCAATTATTGTACGATCATTTGCATATAAGGCATAATAAATAAATCCTTTTATAATCAAGAGAATTTTTTGTTTTGTTTCTTTAAACAAAACCTCTCGATCTTCAAATAAACTTTAAGAAAACGTTTAAAATAATTTTAAATCACATTTTTACTAAAGGAGGGCTTTATATTTGAAACGATTTCAGAATTGAAGTTTTGAACTTGATTTCTATAAGGGTTTAGTCATTATAAGGGTTTTGATTTGTTGTTCATATAAAGGAGCAAAAAGTTATAAAATAGGTGTTATTTATGAAGCTAAGGGATAGGCTAGCTGAGCCTCTAATTGAATAGATATAGGCTATACAAATATATGTGTTCACCTAGTTGAATATGAGAAAATAACCATTGTAACATCTAGATTGCGTGTTTAGTGACTGTTTAAGGTAGTTTCAGGTATACATAGACCACTATTGAGTTCTAAGAATAACCTTTGACATGTTAAAGAGTGACTCAAAGCCTTTAGAGAATAAAGATTGTATGTGTGCATAATAACATATATTGAACCTTTGTTTAATAATATGAATAAACAAAGTAAGACATTTTTAAGGTTCCTCTTCATCAATGGCAAAGAAGATATTGTATGGAGTATTTTTCTTCACTCATTAAAAGAAGAAAAAGTGAATTCATAAGTGGAGCTTAAGAAGTGGATGTAAGCCAATAATTATCTTAAAGAATTCATCTCCCTCGTTAAAAAAAAAAAGAAGAAGATGATGTTTGTAATGGTTTTTCTTCTTCATGACAAAGAAGATGTTATATGAGGGGTTTCTTTTCAACCATTAAAGAACAAGATAATAAATTCTTAAACAGAACTTGGAGGCTAGATGTAGGCTAGAGGTTCTTTAACTGAATCATTATAAATCAGTTTTATCTGTCTTTTACTATTATTATATTTGTTACAAATTTGTTTTTATAAGAATTTTCTATAACCATTCATTAGAATAAATAATTCATTCATTAGTTTACAACCAGGGTAAAAATGAATAAACACAATTTACCTCCCTCTTATATGTCATCTAGAGACTAATGTATTGTAAATATGTAAATTTCATTTATGCTCTAATGCACTTAACTTGTTCGTAACTTATTAAACATGTTTATAACTTATTAAACTGCTAAAATGTGTTATAAATTGAATAATATAATATTATATTCTTTAGTGTTCCCATTTCCTTTACAAGAATTAATGGGCTATAAAAGCAATACATTATGGGAATAGATTTTGCAATTGTTAAATGGTAAATATTCTTTTTCATCTTCTTTACTTATAAACTTAAACCTATTTATTAAGTTCACCAAATGTATTTTAGATTTAGTTATGAATTATTTTATATATTAGTTCTGTATTTAGAGTGTTGAATTAACTTTTTATTTATATTTAGGTAAAAAGGTCATTTTTTACCTTAAATTTTACATCAATTCACAAATTTAACTCTAAGGTTTCAAAGTGCACAAACAAAAGCTAACATTTAGAAAATATTTAAATGTTACCCTAAAATAACAAAAAAGCTGACCACTATATGACGCTTTGCTGACTTAGCAATTGTTAAATATTAATTGTTTTCCTTTGCAAGTTGAGGTAATATGAGGCCTACTTTTTAAAAATAAAAATATAATTAATTTTTTTGTAGGACCTACCCTATTTAATTGACCATTCCACTCCTCTCTTGTTTGTCTCCTCTTTCTTCTCTCTCTTCTGCATTTTTTTCTACTGCAAAACCTTAAGCCCCTCACACTTTCATTCACCTCTTCTCTCTCTCCTCTATTCTCTCTTCTCTTTGCAAAAACCTAAACTCACACCATCTTTTCTTTTGCTCTTCTCTCTCCGAACAGCCACACACGCTCTTCTCTCTCCTTCAACCTTTCTTTTCTTTCTCCTATGCAAAACCCTTAACGCCTCACAGAATGGCAGGAAACTTAACCCACCACCATCTAGCATTCTCCATGTAACATCCCATCACCGATGGGAAGGATAGAATTGTAATTTGGAAAGGGCTAAGAGGGTTTAGAATTGTTTTAATATGTTCATGCATACACATATACGTGAATAGTAAATTTTGCACATAAAAATGATTATACATGCATTCATGACATTTTTCGGTATATGTGATCATAATGTAATTATTATGAAAAATGTGATTTTTGTATTTGGAAAATTAATCTGAGTAGATCTTTGTGAGTTTTGAATTTTTAGAAAATTTTAGAAATTTTTTCTGAAATTTTTCGGGGTACTTTTCTGAACTAGAAAAAATGCCTAATGGCAGACTGATTGGTACCGGTAGTGGAAATTTCTATCCAATGACACTGGAATTGAGATACATGATATTTGGATTTATGAAATTGAGCCTTTAGAAATTTGAGGATAATTAAACTAGAAATTGACTTAGTATGGAATAGTTAAAGGAAGGAACTTAGCTAAGGTTTTAAACTTTGACACATGTCACATGTTTTAACCATGTATTAAGCCATGATGTTTTTAATTAAGCTTCCCCCCTTTACATTCACGACACTCTCCATGAAAAAGGGGTTTTGGGTGATTTGTTTTGATTTTTCTCCCCATCTTCGTATGTTCTTTTCTTCTTTGGTGATTTTGGAGTTTGGCTCATCTTTTCCTCCTCCTTCCACTTTGTTTTCTCTTCTTTTAACTCACCTAAACAAGGCCTAGCATCAACCCCCCTTAAGATGTTGATGTCGTGTGTGGTGAGTGAGAGTTATGAAGTTGGTGAAAAGTTTGAAGATTTGGAAAATTGGAAGCTTGATTAGGTAAGATTTGTGTTTTTGTTTTGTTTTGTTGTTAAATGCATTAAATAGGGTGTTTGTATACTAAATTGTATGAGAACTATGTTGGTGTATGTGGGTATGTAATTT
>JANZLD010000237.1:58910457-58930779 GCA_026413575.1 Erythroxylum carthagenense
ACGCCACCCTCGTGGGACACGGACTCGGATATCACCATCGATGTCGGGTTCGGGTCATACGGGAGTGGGGTGTTACAATGAATGTGTTTGTTTGTGTTGGGATTCCGGACAGGAGGTCCGATGAATTGTGTTGATTGAGCTGGAAATGTATAAGTGATTTTTATGTTTGAATTGATAGTATATGGACATGTGTGATTGTTTTTATGGCAAAAAGAAAAATAAGAATTGGTTAAAAGATGAATAAAATGAAAAAGAAAAAAATTTATACCGGTTTCGGATTGGTTTAGTCTTTAGTTTCTAGCACTAGTTTTTCTAAGGTACACGCTTCGGATGTCGGATTTTTTCCTTTTCAATTGATTGAACCATTTTTATTTGTTTTCATTGTTTCCTAGCCATTCGATTCGCTTTCGATTCTTTCACCTTTTGATCCCATTTGATTTCTTTGAATTTCGCTTACTTTGACTTTCGCTTTATGATCCGTTCGTTCGTTTTCGCCGATTTGTTTTTCGTTTGCATTTGGCCCACTGTCGTTTAGGATCTGTTCTTTTGTTTCGCTTTCTATTTCTGTTTAGGATTCCATTTTTTGGTTAGGCTCCGGTTTCAAAATCGGGTCCCAACATAACACATCTTTGCACATGACACAGATGGTGATTAATTTGCAGCACTCTTTTTCACATATACTTTTCTTCTTTAGGCATTTTCTTGTCTCCTTTTGCTTTAATTCTTCTTCTTCTTATTCCATAAAGACAAGTGAGTGTGAATCTTCAAAAAACGACTTAAATATAATGCTTTTGACTCACTTTAGCTCATTTGCTTTCAAATTGTACGTAAAATTAGATATGAACTAAAGTGAGTATCTTAAACATTTTCATACCATTAATCACTAAGTGTTATGGATTAAATGTATAATCAATTAAGCATATATCAATTTCCCCAACACTTAGCTTTTGACCATCCTCTAGGAAAACATCTAAATGAAAGTCACAGATCTAAAACATTTACTTATTTCCCATATTTCCCAACAATATATAGTTATAGATAAAGAGAAACAACTTTCAAAAACATAGTAATAACTTAACATTCAATGCTTCTAGTCATGACTAATCAACATTCATTACCTTTAGAAATTAAGCAATCTAGAGGTAGACTTGAACAAAATATGTTTAAATAAGATAGATTCATGGGTATACTTAAACACCATTTAAGATAAGAACATGACATACCACAAATTTGCAAATCATTTCATTTCTCTACCGCTAAGGTTCACATACATAATCATGAATCAAAAGACTTTTAAAGATTGTAATATGGGCAAGGGTAAGGTGAGATATATTTAAATAGTGTAGTGAAAAAGCCATCAAAGCTAATGAAACAAGAAAAACACTCAACATACCATCAAAATGCAAAAACTAACATTCACTCACAATTGTGTACATAAACTATAATGAACGCAAATACTATGTTTCCTAGCTCAAATTCAAACTTTCATACCACAAACCACATGAAGTATAACCAAATAGAAGGAATCACTCACACAGTTGATGGCAATACATTGAAACTACAAGGAGTGATGCTTTAAAGCCACTTTTACCTCATATGCATCATATTCAAATTACCCATTCCAAAAACTTTAGGAGGAGACATTAATTATAAATAACTTTACAAAACAATTGCTTTTTCTCCTAGATACTTTTAGGGCTAATTATCAAAAGAAGCTCAAACTTTCATCAATTTTTCAATTATAACGCAAACTTTAAAAATTAGCAATAAAATGCCTAAACTTTCAATTTTTTGAAATTCTAGTTCAAATTTCAAAAAATGGCAATATAATGCTCAAAGTTTCAATTTCTTTTCAATTCTAACTTGACTTTATCTGTTATTCTCCTAATTCCTTCAACCTTTTGTTTTTTGTTTGTTCTTCAGTCACCCCAAACTACTATCGCATTACAATGTACTACACCAATAAACTCTTCGCTTTTAATTAGTTCTTTTAATGCCCTTAGTGTGAGGATGTCAGGGCTACATAATCTAAAAATCGAAGGGTGAGAGTATTGAGAGAACAAACTAAAAATGAATGAAAAAACTTAAATCAATTGTAAGGTCGTTGGGGCTGTGTAATCTGACTTAGATCAATTTTAAAAAACGACATCATTTTAATTACATGATTAAACAACGTTGTTTTATTAATCTTCATTTCTTATGTTAATTTTGGCTAACGTGTATTAATAGTTAAGGTTCCTAAAACATATAATAATCATATTAACAAACTTAATGGAAACACTAACATCGGGCTAGAATTGAAAATTTTTTAAAGTTTGAGCATTTTATTGCTACTTTTTAAATTTTGGGCTAAAATTGAAAAAAATTAAAAGTTTGGTCATTTTATTGCTATCTTTTAAACTTCAGACTATAATTAAAAATTGGCAAAAGTTTAGGGTTTTTTTGGTAATTAACCCATAGTTTTATTTAAACATTTTTTCTTTTTCTTTTTCTTTTTCTTTTCTCCTTTTCTTTTTATTTTTCTTTTCTTTTTTTCTTTTCCTTTTTATATAAAAAATGAAAGAAACTACATCGACATGGGAATTTCATTGATAAAACATAAAATAGCATCCTAACAATTATAACCATCCCACACATATGCACACCTCTATACTTATACTTTTGTACATCCACAATCATCAACAATCAACCAATTCTTCACTAGCTTTAAGGCTTAGATAGGATATTTGGTTAGGTCTAAAGCATGTAATGTGCTTAGCACAAAAAGAATAAGTAAATAAAGCTCAAGGGGGCTTATCAAAAGGCAAAATCATAACGATGGTTAGGCTATTTGGCTAATATAGCTTATGAAACAAAGAATGCCTATATCATTTTCATTTTAATACATGTGATAAAAATGTGGTCTTGAATAGAAAATCAAAGCAAAGTTAAGATTTACATGTCATGAAGGTCACACATAAACAAAAAACAATGAGGTTGATATAAATGTGTTAATCTATTTAGGCTCAAAATCTCTCTGGCTTGTGTCTACCATTATTCTTCTAAAGATAATACACATTGACCAATCACAAGAGTAAAAGTACATGCTAAATTTTTCATGAATTCTTCTAGTCAATTCATAATCTAATAATGACTATATAGTCTTATAAGTAATAGAAAAAGAAAAAAAATTTATGTGATTGTTTAGTTCTCTCTCTCTCTCTCTCTCTTATATTAAAAACTTTAAAATGAGTAAGAACAAACAAACTTAAAAAAAATATGCATATAAAAAATACGAAAATATAAAAAAAAATAACTTCCTTTGGGTTACCTCCCAAGAAGCACCTTTGTTTATTATCACTAGCTTAACTCTTTTTTCTCCTCATCAAGTGACAAAATTATGATCTTCGGGTGTCAGATGTAGGTCCTCCACTTGAGGTTCTTCATAATAGGGCTTAAGTTGATGATCATTCACCTCTAACGTCTTCCCTTTCTTCAAATTCTTAATCTCTACTAAATATATGCACTCTAGAAGATCTTGAATGTCTCTTCACCTTTTTTTTCTTCGTTCAATTGCTCTAACCTGCTAGGTAAAGGTAAAGAGTTAGTTTCAACAATAATTATGAACTCAATATTTACCTTTAAGTTAAATGATATGTCTTTTTCTCCTTCGAGCTCCTCCTCCACTTCTTCTTCATAAGCAATTCCTTGAGTAGTGTCCTTAGGATTCTCAAGCTCCTTTTCGCTTTGTAAGGTCTCTTCATTAACATCCTTTAGGTACTCCTTAGGTTGAGATGGTGGCATTTTTTCACATTATGATTCTAGGTGGTCAAGAGCTTCCATCATCTGACCCTTCTAGCTTACCAAGTTCTAGATTCTAGCTCTTGTTTCCTCCTAAAATTACAGAGAATTAATGGCAAGAGATCTAACTAAATCTTCAAGGGATGTACTTGAGTTATAATAAGAAGTTTATTGTCTATACAAGAATTGATGTGTATCCTGCATATTATCAAAGAAGTAATTTTGTTGATTATCCCATCCATAACTAAAGTTTGTATGATCACTCCAAACATGGTTATAAGATTGGGAACATAAGTTATGGAAAAAATTCCTTCCTTCCATAATTTTTTTCACAAATACTAAACAAAAAGTGAAAATAATAAGAAACAATTGAAAAGAAACTTATTACAAATAAATATAGACAAAACACCATTTAAAATCAAGAACAAAAACTAAAGCATCACAAACCCTGACAACGGTGTCAAAATTGACTTAGCACGTCATAACACTACTCAAAATAATTAGACCTACAACTATAACAATGGTGAGTCTAGGTCGATCCCACAAAAAATGTTCGGTTAGCTTTTATTATTAAACGAATCAGTGCTTAGGTTATGAGGGTTTGGGTTAAAAAATAAAATGAAACTAAGCTAACGAAAGCAAATTAAAGAAAACATTGAAAAATGATGAAAGTGATGAATTCTTTAGGGACCTGGTCATTGGTTCAATATCGGCCTACACCCAATTAGATATATTTCATTGAATTATTGTTCTCTTGGCTCTCTTAGCAATGATTAATTGTAGGTTAATAATAAGTTCTGTTAATCCCAATTTACCCTTAAATCATGTTTAATTAAGAAGAGTTTGTTAATTAAACCTAGCTATCGAATAACTTAGAACAATCTCTCTAGATTTAATTGGACAACCGCATTACGAGTTAGGAAATAGATTAATCAAGGAAACAACCACATAAGTTCAGGTCATTTAACCTAGGTTATATTATCCTTAATGATTAAAAACCATTAGTTGCCACAAATGAAACTCAACATAACAATTCCAAATTATATTAAAGATTCTAGCAATGGGTTCTTACATAAAAACAATCAAATAGAGCATTCAATCATTCTTACATAATACTCAAACATTAAACATAGGATAACATAATCAATCCCTAAGAGAAAGAACAACAAACAATGAGAGAAATGCTTAATCAGGTTCTTTGACATCGATGTCACCTCTAAATCGGTATCAGGAAGCTAGCCCTCCATATGTCTCCAAAGGAATGAGCTTTGCCCCTTCTTTTCGTCAAAACTGAGAGTTTACATCCTTAAAATGAAACCCTCAAATGAAACATATCTGTTTTGATGACAAAATGTTGTTTTATACTAAAAAGTAAGGTTTTTGGGTGAGTTGTTAGCTTTCACAGGTGTGCATATGTTGGTCACGATTGTGAGTGTGAATCATAGGACTCACAGTCGCAAGTCACCTTACATGGGCATGACATAGGCATCACAGCTATGCAACTAGTGTCATAGGTATGAGTGGTGTGTCACCCCCGTGACACACCTTGACACAAGTTGTGACTAATGTGTCACCCCCGTAACACAGGTGATGACTAATTTTCAGAACTCTTTTTTCACATGTACTCTTCTTCTTCATGCATTTTCTTGTCTCCTCTTGCTTTAATTCTTCTTCTTGTTGGTCTAAGAAGACAAGTGAATGAATATTCGGAAAATAGCTCAAATACAATGCTTTTGATTCACTTTAACTTCTTCTCTTCCGAATTGTACCTAAAACTAAATATCAACTAAAGTTAGTATCTTAAGCATTTTTATATCATTATTCACTGAGTATTATGACTTAAATGTATAATAAATTAAGCACATATCATTCTCCAAATAAGAGAGTTATAACTTAAACAAGTTCAAGAAATTACGAAACAATTATTAGGTCATCATCTTTTATTGGAAACTATTAACAAGAAACTGGTTAAAATAAAATCAAACTAAGTCCACAATTATTATTATTACAAGTCCTCTATAAATTAAGCAAACGATGTAAAGAAAAGATTGAATTAAATGGTAAGGAGGCAATCAAGTCATACTAATGCAATTATTGATACACCAAGAGTCCAAATGGGAGAATGAGAGAAAGAACAGTAGAGATTCCATAATGTCTGAGATTGTCAGCGGTTTACTCCCTCCTTCCTTCATGACTTCCCCTTCATCTTCTTCTCCATCTTGACTACCTCTCACCCTGATTTCTATCTCTTCATCTAGACTTACCCTTTCCCAATCGACCCCTTTACCCAACCCCATCCCTCGTAACTAAAACACAGACCCAAACATTTGTGTTCCTTCTCTAACCAAAAATTTGATAGATATAGGTGTATCTGCACATAAGCAATCGTCGAATTCTACGAAACCAGAACCATCTCAAAACTCCCATACTATATAAAAGAAACCTAGATCCTGGAAGTCAGTGGTTGCTGATTTAGAGGAGGACTCATCGAATGCGAAGGCTTTGACATACTACCCATCGGAGTTCAAGGATGACAAAATCCTAGTCATTCCACCACCAGAGTTAGCAAAAAAGGGAGCAACTCAATACTAGCATGCTCTAATAGGATTTTTCATAGGTAACCGCCCTACGTATCTGTGGTTCAGAAAGCTCTGTCTAAATCCTGGTTAGTTTTTGGACAAACTGAAACCTTAATTATGAGTTTGAACAATTTTTTTTTTAATTTGATTCAGAGGGTGGTATGAATGCAGTTATGGAGAAAGGCCCTTGGCATATCCAAGGAAAACCCTTATTCTTAAGGAAATGGCACTTGAGCGAGGGGGAACAGGAAGAGGTTAGATTTGCCTTAGTTTGGACTAGGTACCATAACATATAATTTGAATACTAGAATAATGAGGGGTTAGGAAGAATAGCTAGTTTAGTAGGAAACCTGCTTCTTATGGATATTCAGACAGCTAAGATGTTTAGGATTGTGTATGCCAGAATGTGTGTGGAGTTAGATCTACAGAGGAGTTGGCCTTCATCTTTCCAATTGGCCACTTATAATGAAGAAGGGAAAATAACTTCTAAGGAAATACAGATTGAGTATGAATGGAAGCCCGAGCATTATTTACAGTCCTACTAGGTGACTGTTTGAGACAAGATTACAACAAGAGTTGGATAAGGGGAAGGAATCCATACCAAATAGTATAAACCATCAAAACAAGAATGGAAAGGTGCTAGTCTCTGAAAAAACACAACAAATTCATAAAGAGAGTATAGCTTCTGAAATCCCAGTTGAAAAGAGTAAGGGCAAAGGAATCCAATATAATGAACAAGTTCCTAAGATGGCAATACAAAGTGACAAGGAAAGCAGTCCTTCTGGAAGCTTAATTGAACAAAACAAGGCTCAACAGAAGCTAGATGATCCAAATGCATACCTCAAGCAGGTAACCACCTTTCTCCTACTAAATTTGAATTGGCTCCAGTTATTGATTCTTATAGTCTGAGTCTTTTGGAAGGGGCAGAGAGGATTTTACTATTAGAAAGAGTAGGAAATCTAGGAAGAAACAAAAATAATAGGTTTGATGTTCCTTTTGTGTTATGGCTTTAGATTTTTGGAATGTTAAGGGTCTTAATAATTTAAAAAAATAATTAGCTATGAATTCATTTCTTAAGAGGTTATCGGTTTCTTTTGTTTGTTTGATTGAATCTAGGATTAAGTATCTTCCCTTTTTAAATAATGTGTGCTCTTCTTGGTTTCCTAGATGGATTTCTTACAGTAATTTAGAGCAAGCTTCTAATGCTAGGTTAGTGATAGCTTGGAATATGGATTGTTTCCTATGCTCTCCTCAATTCACTAGTGATCAACTGATCCAATTAGAGGTAACTCCTATAAACAATTCTTCAGTTTTTTTTTGACATGTGTTTATGGGTTGAATAATTATAATTATAGGAAGAATCTCTGGCCTGCTATGTCTAAATAAAATACACAGTTGGAAATCAACCTTGGATTATAGTGAGGGACTTTAATGCTATTGAGTTTTCTTATGAGGCTTAGCCTATAAGTCCCTCGGCTATTAATGGTATGAGTGACTTTAGGTAGAGTGTTGAGGAATGTAAATTGTATGATCTAAATTCTAGTGGTCCTAGTTTTACGTGGACTAACAAGCAATATGGTGGCCTCTTTATTGTAAGGAAGTTAGATAGAGCCCTTGTCCATTCAGCCTGGAGTTCTAAGTTTCCTAGATCTTAGAGGGTTATTCATAATCCTAACATTTCAGACCATTCCTCAGTAGTGATTAGATCCTTAGCAAACATGCTGAAGAGACCTTCTCCATTTAGGTTTTCCTACTTCCTAATCTCGCAACCTAATTTCCTTTAGATAGTAGAAGATGCTTGGACTACTCAGGTTCAAGGAACTCCAATGTTTTTTGTGCTGTACAAGCTTAAACTATTTAGAAAAGCACTCAAATTACTTAACTCTGGTCAGATAGGTGATGAGAATGTTAAATTTGAGAATTGTCAAATAGTTCTTAACAATATCCAAGATCAAATGAGACATTTTTCCTAATAGATCTCACTTGGTTGCCAACAAAACTAAAGCCATTAATAACTTGATTAAAGCTTTTGATGATCAGGAGTCTTTCTATAAACAATCTTCCCGTATCAAATGACTCAAAAAGGGGGATAGGAACACCAAATGCTTTCACAATTTGATAATATCAAATAGGAACCAAATCAACATTCACTCTCTAATAAGGGGAAAGGCAATAGGATTGTTGGCTTTGAAGAGATTCAAGAACAGTTCCTAGGTTTCTTTCAGAGCACTATTGGGAATAAAAAAGACCTTCTTCCCTTAAAAGAGTACATGGAAAATCTTTTGCCTAATTTGATTTTTGAAAATCTTACAAACAACCTCATTGCTAAAGTCTCATAATAAGATATTAGGGATGTTTTCAACTCTTTTAATCCGAATAAGGCCCTGGGCTTGGTTGGGTTTAATAAGGTTTCTTTAAGCATACATGGTATATTACAGGGCAAGGAAATTACTCAGGCCATCCAAGATTTTTTCCTTCATGGGAGACTACTCAAAGAGCTTTACTCTACTTTCATTTCTCTTGTTCCTAAAAAAGAACATCCTTCCACAGTGGTTGATTATAGGTCAATCTCATGTTGTAACATGATTTATAAGGTGATTACAAAAATCATGGCAAATAATCTTAGAGAGTTACTCCTACACATTATTAGCCCAAATCAAAGTGCTTTCATTAAAAATAGTATAATAGGGGATAATTTCTTATTGGCCTAAGAGATTTTCAAGAATTACCATCTTGTTAATAACCATAGAAGATGTGCTTTTAAAGTAGATTTAAAAAAAAGCCTATGACTCAATCCATTGAGATTTCCTCCTAAATGTGCTAGTAGCTATAGGTTGTCCTCTTAAGTTCATTGAAAGGATCGAAGAGTGTATAACCTTACCTTTATATTCTATCTTGATCAATGGGTCATCCTCAAATATTTTTCCAGGAAAGCCAGGCTTAAGACAAGGGGATCCTTTATCTTATTTTCTCTTTATTATCTATATGGAGGTATTCTCAAGGAGCCTAAATGCTTGTATAGATGGCAGTACTTCCTTTAAATACCACTGGAGGTGTAAAGCCCTTAAACTCAACTATCTCTTGTTTGCTGATGATCTCTTACTTTTTTATCATGCTAATTTGTCTTCGGCCCATACTTTACTTAATTGCTTGCGCATCTTTTCTATTTTATCTGGCATGGAAATGAACCTTCTCAAGAGTCAATTCTTTTTACCTCTTGATATGGACCAGATGGCCCATCAAATGGAAATTATTTCAGGTTTTAAAAGAGATCACCTTCTTATTCAATACCTAGGAGTATCTCTTTTAACAGGTCGATTGTCTAGGAGGGATTGTTTATCTTTGTTGGATAAAATTGATGCTAAAGTTAACAAATGGACCCATAAAAATCTCTCTTCTGCTATAGACTTCAATTAGTTATTTCGGTCCTCTTTACTTTTCAGGTGTGTTGGTCTAGTCACTTCATTCTCCCTTCCTCCGTTATTAAGGAAATAGAGACAAAACTTAGGAATTTCCTATAGTTTAGGAAGGTGATGACAAAAGTTCATACTAAGGTTAAATGGAATGACCTTTGTGGACCCAAAAGAGATGGTGGTTTAGGTATTAAACATTTGTCTACTTGAAATAATGTGATAATAGGGAAAAGAATTTAGATTATGTTTAATGATAGGGAAGTTTTGTGGGTTCGGGGGTACACACTATAATTCTGAAAAGAAAAAATTTCTGGAGCGCCCATCCTAACAACTGTAGTTCTTAGAATTGGAGAAAGATTTTATATGTTAGGGATCAAATTGGGAACCAATTCAAATTTAGAATAGGAAATGAAAATTCTACTTTATTACAGCAGGTATCTTGATGGATCTCTCTACTACTAGAGTGATCAATAGATCAGAGCTACGTATGACTGCAAGAGTGTTTGAAGTAATCAGGAATAATGAGTGGTGCTAGCAAGAGGCAACAGTCGAGACCATAAGTAATCTAGAACCTCTACAATATCAACTAGATTGTTCACAAGCTGATAGTTTGGAATGGCTAGCACGCTCATCAAAAAAGTATACAAATGCTTCTGCCTACATTTTTTAACTTCAACAATACTAATGTTTTCAATTTGTTTTTTAAGAGGTAGAAGAAAAGTACCAAATTTGTTAACAATACAAAAACTAATCATGTCATGGTTTCCTTCATTTAAGAGTTTTATTCTTCAAATATTATGCCTTGCTTTAGAGAAATTTATATAAACAAGTTGAGAAATACAACCATCTAAAGAATTTACATTCTTTAATGTTTATCTTGAGTAGCTTACAAGTTGTCAACTTTCTCTTAGATTTAGATCTGTCTTTGAAACTGTACAATAACATCAATATTGTACTTGCATAATAAATTTATATTTATATTTTTACGAATCGGACCTAAACTTATACTTGACAATAAGAAAATAAAAATGATGTTTTAGAAAGAGAAAGATTAAAAAAAAGTATAAAATTTGATGTTTGTATATTGCACAATTTGAAATCTAAAAATCATAAGAGTAGGACTTTTTTAGATTCACGTGAATAGAATTTTCATGTGGCAAAGTAAGTATGATTAAAGCAATATCAGTCTACCAAATATTTCGTGTGTGGGTGTGAGTCAGTACAATGATTGCCATATCACATGTTTAATGATGTGTGGATCAAATATGGCGTACCACACATGCAGAAAGGAGTGAATATACACAAAAGTGTGAAATATAAAAAAATGTTGACATTGAAGAGAAAAAAATTAAAAAAATAGTAGATAAATTGAAATAGAACATTTCCTATATGTAATAAGTGGACTAAACGATCGTTATCTTTATTACTTTTAGATAATTTGAGATTAAATACTTTTTCTAATGATGTTAATTAAGTTGTAAATATGAAGAGACATAAATTAAAAACTAACTGATATTTGTTATATTATCCATGTGTATTAATACATACAGAAGGTTATAAAATAATTTCAAATTATCTTACTTTAAATTGTTATTGTTGAGAATAGATTTGTATTCTTACAGTTACTCTCCTCCCCCCATAAATATTCATAAACAGCAAGAACGCAATATGCTATTTTAGCATATTAAATAAAAAGGAAGAGCTGCTTTACAATTTCAAAGGTTTAAAGAACGAAGCAGAATAGGCAGCAAAAAGATAAAAGCATTTATAAATTGAACTGGCTTGATGAATATTTAGGGTAACAGAACAATATCTTTCGAGTAATGTCTCATTTGATGGTGAATTTTCTAAGTACATAATGAAGTGTACAAACTTCGAATGAGCAGTCATCCTCGCATTGTGTGCACGTAATCATACTCCAGGAAGATTATGAAATACTAGTAATTATGAACCTGTTTAGTTTCTTTTCTTGACCTTTCGGAACCTGCATTCCGAGACCGGTAAACCTAATGCGGCTAAAGCGTGTGAATGTGATAGAAGTAAGCAATCGTTTACAAGTATTCCTTCATATGATGATATTAAACTAAGCAATTCTAGTAAGATCCGTTTTTGTTGACTGTTGAAACAATCAATGGCATTAGTCATTTGTGCCACCTTGTGCTTAAGAAACCTATATAAGATTGGTCCGAATTACCGGGACGAGGTCGAATTAATAGTTGTGGCCCCCAAGTTTGGGACAGGTTGCCTGAGAAAGTGTGGATGTTAATCAAATTAATGAATTATATAAAGCTAATGATATAAATGGACGATATGAAACTAATTATAATCTATTAATTTGTTAATTATATAATCACCATCAGGTATAATCCTTTTTGCTATATTAAATTGTTTATTTATTTACGTAGCACAAGTGGCCGACCCTATGATTATCAGCCAACTAAAATAGCGTTTAAGCTTGTAATTGCTTATTGATTTGGTAATGCCTTATCCGTTCGAAGGTGCAACACGTCGATCCATGTATAGGTGTCAGGTGTTCTGTAGCCACGAGATGTGGTCGACTATCGTGCTGAGTCAGATACACGTCGAGCTGGCTGTACTTTTTGCTTATTTGGCAGGTTTTAGTTGGTTCATTAGCTGTTTATTTACTTGGGACTCTTAGAAAAGTCCCTAGCCACTTGTCTTAATTGAATAAAATGTGGAAGTACTCTTTTAATATTAGTAAACCTTGTCTTTTACGTCAACAAGTGTGAATATCCTCTTTCATATTGTCGAGAAAGGTTGCCACTGCCAACCCCACTTGCTACCCAAACCACTTTAATCTGTTTGTTTAATATTAGATGATACCAAGTAAAACAAAGAGCATAAAAACAGTACTGAAAAGAGTGAAAAATATTTGTAATCATTTGATTCACTATTTTAGTTATCAGTGTTTGCTTTTTTGGTATTGTATCCACCACCCAATATTCTTGAAGTTGCATCCATTTCTTGCTCAGATAATATGACCGTAAGAAACGCTCCCCATCTCACGTTTTGGCGCATGATCTTGACAAATCGCTAACTGCATGCCTTTCTTCCATACACACATCTCTTGCGTGTTTCTCATTCTTTTCCTCGTGTTTTTATTTGCGTAGAGAATGTTAATAAGAGTATTATTAATAGATCGATGAACTTCTTCACCGTACTTATATACCAAGACTCTTCCCATGAAGCCTTAATTAAGAGCCTTTCCTGATGTTTGCTCCCTAGCTGAGGGGAGTAGAGATGATTCAATTAGTTACTTTGGTAACAACATGGATTGCTTTTCAAGTTAGAGGGATTAGAGAGAATTAATTGTACATGTAGTAGGGATGGTTCTGCTTAAACAGGTCCATAGAAATAAAGTCTGATTTTGGTAAATGTATAAACTGTTCCGATAATATTTTGAACGTGAGAAGAAAGGACAAAAGGAAGGGAAGGATAATTGGGCATACTTTTGCGTCAAGTGGTCAAGCTCAAGCTGCGGAATCTGAGATTAGCCGCTGGAAATTATGATGATACCAATGAGATTCGTTACCGTCCCAAATTTTAAGTTTTGGGACATGTTAGTCGTAGCCCCATTGCCTTTCTGAAGCGGATAGTGGCAGGTTTTGGAGTGAACTTCACAACTTGTACGGCACAAATGCTTCGCTAATTTGGCAATTCCTACACATCAAGTCATTATCTTGTGAGTTATGGCTCACCTTGACCTCCTCCTTTTAAATATTAAATACTTTAAATATTATAAAAGGAGTAATAAACAACCAAACTTCACATATACAATTATCTAATACCAGATAAAAACATAATATAAAATAAGAAATCACATGCATAACATTTTTGTCCGAAACGGATGAAAAAATAACGTACAACTTCTAGATCGCGAATGGTAAGAAAATGAGCCGCAAATTCAGAGTCCACATTCAAGAGTTTCGCTTAGAAATCCCTAATCCACTTTCAATCATAAACAAGTCATTAAAAAGTGTTCCTTAATCTTGTTTAGAGAAGAGTATCTGTATTCTGTATACTACGCACATAGTGTAGTCATAATTTGTTTTTTGGGATATAATTTAACCAATAAAATATCAAATAACTAGTCAGAACTCAGAAGTCAGAACCCCCCTCCTGTCCGTCAAAATCAGGACAACTTTCTGTGTTTCTCTCTCCTCTTCTATATTTTCTCGTCGAACAAACAGGCAAAACCTGCAAATCGCTAAAATGGGTACACGCGTCTCTCCGCAAATACCCCGTAACCCTTCTCTTTGACACCCTCTCTCTACTGCTATTTCGTTCCGCTTCGCTCTGAGCTTGGCTTTCTACTCAATATAGTTTTAACTCTAAATTTCTCTGTTTCTCCCTTGTTTTTCTCTGTTTTATTCTCTTCATGGGTGCGAATTTTTCCTCAGTTTTCACAGACCCCAGTACTTGTTCACTGTATGGCCCTTTTTCTTTAGAGTCTCCAACCCCGAAAACGAGTCTTGACGACTTGCCTGAGAGCTGTGTGGCTTCAATTATCGGTTATCTAGACCCAATTGAGATCTGCAAACTGTCGAGGTTGAACAGAGCTTTTCGTGGGGCTTCGTGGGCCGACTTTATTTGGGAGTCTAAGTTGCCCGAAAATTATGAAAATATCATGGCAAAGCTTTCTGGGGATTGGTCACTCAAGAAATTGAGTAAAAGGGAGATATATACCAAGCTATGTAAAGCTAATTCTTTGGATGACGGGACCAAGGTATAAATTTTGCTTTGGTCACTGTGATCTCTGTTTGTTTGGGGTATTAGAAAATAAAGGATTAGTGTTGAAATTGAATTCTGGGTATTTGCTCTTTTCTTTGTTCATGCACTGTGCGTTATTATCGTACCAAGATTTGGGTTTTCTTGTTGCTTAAATTTTTGCGGTGATCAGTCATGGATTTTACCGTAAGGATAGATGGTAATTGAGTGTTGAGATGAGTTGTCTTGGGCAGCCTGAAGTGGTGTTCGATCTTTGCCTCAACCAACATTGAGCTTCTATATGAAATTTTCCTTTCTTGAGCTTGCGTTAGCACTCGAACAAGATAATGTTAGAAAGAATAGAAATTGAACTTGTACAATTGTTGGCTTCATAGAAATTGAAAGATATAAAGTTTTAATTTTGTCCATAAATATGGGTTTCAATCACCTATGAAGCAACATATACGGAAAACAGTAAAATACTGGTCCTTTTATAAATGCGTTTTGGATTTGGATTATCCAATATGTGTATTTTGTTCATTGGTCT
The DNA here is from genome assembly GCA_026413575.1 of Erythroxylum carthagenense. Taxonomy (NCBI): domain Eukaryota; kingdom Viridiplantae; phylum Streptophyta; class Magnoliopsida; order Malpighiales; family Erythroxylaceae; genus Erythroxylum; species Erythroxylum carthagenense. Next base: position 58,925,505 of record JANZLD010000237.1, read on the forward strand.
TTTCCCTGATGAGTTTGACGTTTTGGTTTTGCACAGAAAGTGTGGCTAGACAAGCGTACGGGTGGTGTCTGCTTATCCATCTCTTTTAAGGGATTATCAATAACTGGGATTGATGATCGAAGATATTGGAATCATATACCAACCGAGGAATCTAGGTGAGATTCATGGAATCCCTTACCCCCATTCATTTATTTGTATATTGCAGGAGGAATGTTGGGATTTTGTTATGTATTTGTTAGATTGGCTGATCAAGTCCAAGTTCATCAAGACATTTTGCTGATAATTCTTCAAGGTTGAAGTTCTTTGTTATCTTTCTTTTCTTGTATATCTAGGAATCATGTATTTTAGTGTACAGATACAAGGAATTACAGATGGGGATGTGGTCTTACATCTTTATCTTTTGTTATGCACTTAGATGCAGTATGACTCAGCGTGGAAATTGAGATGTTGAATGTTTCTGATTGAAAGTCAGGAATGTAATGTTCCTGTAACGTTAAGTCTGGATTACTTTTCGTAGTGAGGACTAAAGAAACTATAAATGTGATTAAAGTTTGAAAAGGAATGAGAATTATGGGGCCCTGGCTAATACGGAGGAAGATTGATCACATATTATTTTGGAGTTATATGTAGATACTTATGCCGAACAAGTTTCATATTTCACAATATTGTCCCAATACAATTCTCTTCATATGGTCCCCTTTCTTCCTATGCAGATTCAACTGTGTTGCATATCTTCAGCAAGTATGGTGGTTTGAGGTTGATGGAGAGCTCGAGTTCCCATTTCCTGCAGGAAGTTATAGCCTATTCTTCAGGCTGCAGTTGGGACGGGCTGCAAAGAGGTTCGGTCGCCGGATTTGCAACACTGAACATGTCCATGGCTGGGACATAAAACCTGTTCACTTTCAGCTATGGACTTCTGATGGCCAGCATACCTCGTCCAAATGTTTCTTGGAGGATCCTGGAATTTGGAATCTCTACCATGTAGGGGATTTTATTGTTCACAATCCCAATTCACCAACAAAGCTGAAATTTTCTTTGACACAGATTGATTGCACTCACACCAAAGGAGGCCTTTGTTTGGACGGTGTAATCGTATATCCATTCAAGTATAGAGAAAGGTTGAAGCAATTTTGAACTGCGCATAACCTATCCTAGTTTGCAGGGAGTAGGACATCTTCAAGAAAGCTGTAGTTGGTTAGTGTTGTGTATTTGCATACAAGCAACGTATATAATATACAGCCAGTTTTCTTAGCTTAAGTAAACTGCTAGTCTTCTTTTCTCTAAGCCTTCGTGTAAAGAAGTTTGATGGAAATCCTTGCTGGACCCTTTTTCTCTCTCTCTCTCTTTTTTTTTTTTTTTAACAGGCAGCGTTGAACTGCAAAGATGAATTCATCTTTTTCATTTTTCTTTTCTTTCCCTCGAACTGTATATGGTGTTTCAAGCATTACCATTAAGCATATTTTGTCTGAAACTGAAACTTTGATGTTTGCTACTAGACAGAATTTGACTGAATGATTTTCTGCGAACTGAAACAAAAGCGTCAAATTGAGATTGAACCAATGATGTAAAATTCTAATCCAACAGACAATTGTGTTTGCAGGATTACGTATACAATGAAAGAAAACCAAAGAACTTTTAAGAGGATCTCAATTGCCCTTTTTTAGGGGGATACTAAGAAATCAAATTGCGTTCATTCAATTCATTTACTAATCTTAAAATTCAATCAATTGTTGTCGCCTAATTACATTGATTTTATATTCGCTGTGTAGATCCATTTTTTACATGTCCCAAAAACGTTATTACTACTATGCTATGAGAAGCACTTCCCGATTATTTTCATAAACAATTTGTTGCAAATTATTAGGATATATTTAAAAAAATCAATTAAATGTATATAAGTTGACTGATATCAAATAATAGGTTTAGAAGTTTACGGGGCATACAATAGAGGCAAGATACGGTAGTAGGTAGTGTCTTGTCTTTAGCGTACTTCGTTGGCCCCATCACAGCCAAGCCAACAAATAGTATATAATAATAACGTTATCTCCTCCTTGCGATTCGATTACATCTGAAAGAGGTAACAAGATGTACAAATAAAAACACAAGCGTCCACGGGCGGCAACTTATGCCTGACAACACAATCATAGGAGTGTCTTCTAGTACTATTGTTGCCAAAAAAATATGTTTCCTTGAATCCTAATGCCGACCAAAACTATATATTACTGTTTCAACAATAATACCTTAGTCAAAGGCTTATATTCATTATAAATTTGCCCATACAAACCACGTAATGTTCAGAATGAATTGTCACAAACACTACCAAAGTTCACCGGTAAGAAACTTTTCACTGATCCAATTCATACACATTTTCTGAAACTAATGTTCTGCATACTAAGATGGAGTATCCATCATATATATATATATATATAAAAGTTAGAGCAAGCGAAAGGAGTAACACGAGCTTTTATTACACGCCCAGGATCAAATGTGAATGTGAATAGACGAAAAAAAAGCTTGAAAAATATATATTTTGCTTTTCATGACTGAACGAACTTTTCGAAGCCAAAACGATCTCGTTTTTTTAAACAACCTTTACAAAAATTGATCATCGAGATATCGTTAACGTCTTTCTGTAACTTTCTTAATACGTAAACCTCTTAATAGGTCAGAGAATCCTAACGTTCACGATTTTCTTAAGTACATGCAGAAGATCTTAACCTTATATATATAATTTCCACATCGAGCTTCCATATCACAAGTTCACCTCATACTGATTAGGAGTCATTTTCTTCATTAGACTTTAGCAAATAGACTAGATTCCTTATCGGGCTACTTTATTATCTTTGGTTGAATCAAATTTGATTTGCTTAATTGTAAATTTATTAAAACCCAAAAATAATATTAGAAAATTACTAACAATCTCTCCCTTAGACAATAATTAATTATGCTAGTCACAACAGTAAGAAAACCAATAAAACCATGGTTAAGCAAAATCAATATATAGTTCACCAATTTTTAAAAACACATTTGATCCAAAGATAATGAAAGTCAATCATTTTGTCCCACAGGGCATTCGATACCTGAAAATATTACATGCATGTGTCATGCGTGACATACGCGCATATCCAATACCTCACTAACATGCATGAGAAAATGGAATATGACAAACTAAGATGACACTTGTATGATTTGAAATGTATCACCTTTATGTTTGTAGGTTTCAATGTCTCTACACTTGATGCTAAAATATATTAGAAAAATCTGCTTTCTCTCGCTAAATACCAAACTACATTAGAGAAAACCTTTATGAGATTAAACACTTATATCCTCCCTATGTCATGTCAAATATATGAATTCATGTTGGCCCCCTAATTTTTTTTCTTAATAAATGAGCAGAATTATATGGATCTTGCTAGAATAGTGTATGTTGGAATTAATTAGCATGTTAATGTTAATGAGATTATGTTACATAGGTGAATCGGATTAAGGTTAAAGTGATAAGTTGCAAAAGGGGTATTTTGGGGAGATCACTTAAGTGGAAAGACTTTAAGGCTTTGAAGCAGAGGCAAAATGAAAAGAGGAATTTTTTGGCTTGCATTTTAGAAGCCAAAAACGTATGTGAGGAAGAACATAATAGAGAGCACAAAAATAAGAAAGAAGGTAGAGAGAGTGTAGTGGGTTTAGAGAGAGAAGAGAGGTTTGAGCTAGGTTTTGATTTTTCTCAACCTTCAAATGGGATTTTGAGAGTGATCAAGAAGGAAAAAAAATATAGAGGAAGATAAGAGCCTTCTTTTGAATCAAGCATTTCTTCATTTGGAGAAAATTTGAGGTAAGAGCATTTTAAGGCTTCGGATTTTTGGAAAGGGTTTTGGTTTCAAGAGCTTAGAAAATGCATAGGTTTAAGAGTTCTATGATCAATTTATACATTAGTTTCCTTGGGTTCTCATCTGAAAATCTCTATTGATTTGGAGATTTTATTCATGTTAAAAAGGGAATCAAGAAGGACAAGAGGAGTAAGAGAAAAGGCACATTTGAGCAAATTACCAACAAGAAATTCAAGGTGGGTTATATTTTTATAATTGACTAATAAGCCATAAATGTTTTCTTTCAAGAGATGTGAAATGAATGTTTTCAACTACTTCCAAATGTGCATTTAATTGTTCTTTAAATGCTTTGAGAAAGTGTTGCATATTCTGTGCATAAATTTTGTAAATAAAAAATGAAATGATTTTGAAAAGATATCATGTCATGAAAAATCAAGTTGCTGATCTAGTGTCATTTTGGGCAACAAGTTTATAAGTCATGAAATTACATGTTATGTGGGTTCGTGGTGATCCCCTAAGTATGTCAAGTGCACTTGTCTAAAGACTTCTCTCGCCTGCCCGCTAGTGGCATGGAGCTCCTTTATGGACTCCCATAAGTTCACAGCTACGCAAGACCGCTATGTGAAAATGCGTAGTACGTTCTGTTTTGGATCCACGCAAACTAATTTGATGTGCTATGTGTGTTCATGATATGTTGGCAGTAATGATGTATCCATGTTATGCATTAATGTGAGTTTTTGCAATGAAGATGATTATTTCAATGGTTTTTTCTTGTTACCAATTATAAGATTGTTACCCACAGGTTTTAAGCTCACCTCCTAATCTCCTCCCACACATTCAGGTGATGAGCAGGATATCGAGTAGGTCAAAAGGGCAAGGCAGCACTCCTAGTTTTGATTATTCTGTATTTGAAGCAAGTTTGCAAAGCAAGGCTTTAGTTACATTTTGAGCAAATCATTTATCTTTTGTATTTTGAGATTTTGATGTATTAATGTATTTGCGACTTAAAATGCCCACTAAAGCTTTGTAAAACTTTTAGCTTTTGATGCAAATGGAATATATCTGCATATTTACTCATGACTATCTGAAATTGGTATGTTGCTTTTGTTCAAGTTTCACAAAGGAAAATTTCGTTTTCTAACTTCAGGGTTAATCTAAGCTAATTTAGGCAAATGTGTCTTTTAGTAAGTAGTAAGTTTTTCTTTTATCTTTCCAACGATATTTAGCATGGAAATTTTGGACGTCTAAGCTGAAAGTCATAGTCCTTATAAGGGAAGATGTGCAAGGGAGGAGTTGTATTCTTTTGTCTTTTTGCTTCTTCTATGATGACGTCATCTCTTTCTGTGTTTTGTTTGTGATGACGTCATCTTTTTTTGTGTTTTGTATCGTCTGTGTTTTGCTTCTTCTGCCTTTTTGCTTCTTCTGTGATGACGTCATCTCCTTCTGTGTTT
>JANZLD010000237.1:58952518-58963009 GCA_026413575.1 Erythroxylum carthagenense
TTTTTTCCAAGTTGATCTCACCAATTCTATATCTTCCTTACACACCATACGGTCATCACCATTTAGTAAATAAAAGAGGAAGACATAAGTAGGAGAAGAGGACTTGCACAAGTGGAGATGGGTAGCCATTTATTAAAGAGGAGAAGAAAACAAAGAAGAAGAAGAAGAAACCCACGAAGAGAAAGGAAGGAGGAAGCACCATCGGATGAAGGAACAAGTTGTAAGTAAATGTGTCTCTTTATTCCTTCACTAAAGAACCAACGAAAATTCTAGAGTCCATTAAATGAGAGTGCTATGTGTCAATTTGACACTAGCCCATGGGAAAGAAGGAAAAGACAAAATAAGTATAAAGACAAACTTTTAATAAAATTAAACCCTAATGAAATAAATCTTTGATCCATTCAATTTCAATGGTTCCAATTTCAATCCCGAAATAATGCACCCAATATTTCAGTACCATTAGACAGAAATTTTTGATACCGAACTTCAACCGGTTCGCTACTTGGCGATTTCTCTCGGTCCGGGAATTTCCAGGAATTTCCCCGAATCATTTTTTTGAAAATTACCTAAATTGCCCAAAATTGTAAAACATATAACAGTGCACTCCAAATAATTTTTCAAACACAAAAACCACATTTTTCACAACAAAAACACATTTAGACCATTTACCGGCGATTTTGCCAGTCCGGGAATTTTCTCCGAAAAATTTCAGAAAAATTTCTGAAAATCCCTTAAAATCTATAACCCTCAGTGGCGTACTCAAAATAATTTTTCAAACTCAATAACCATGTTAATCGCAATAAAATGCCGTTTAGGCCCAATTACCGGGAATATCATGTATGCAAGTACAGTAATTTCATGTACACAAATTCACTGATCACCAGTACCAGTATGCATGGACACTACTTATACATCCCAATTAATCTCATCTTATGCCAATTTTACTATTTTACCCTTCCACTAGGGGGTGGGATGTTACATAGTTGCTAGCTTGGATCTTAAACTTAAATAACTAGTTGTCAAATTTTGATTTGTTATGACTATTAATGGCCATAAGAGAACATTAGTTGATTCTTATATGTATTTTAGAAAATTTTCTAGTGGTAATTTCATCATCCCTTTTTTATATGTGGATGATATGTTGATAGTAGAACAAGATGTTGACATGGTTTGCAGGTTGAAACAGGACTTGTCCAAGTCCTTAAACATGAAAGATTTGGGTCTTACAAAATAAAATTTAGTCATAGAGATCATCTGTGATAGGAATGCTGAAAAGATGTGGATGTCATAAGAAAAATAAATTGAACAGATGCTTGAGATGTTCAATATGAGAAAACCTAATTTTTATCTCCATTGACAATCCTTTTCCCATTTTGCAACAATATAACATTCTAGAAGTTTGATATCTCTCTACCTTATTTTGTACACCAAACAACTTATAGAGATGTAAAATTTACAATAGGAGCATCCATGTTCTCATGTTCCATCTAAAGCTTAGGAGACATACTGTCTAGCATCACATATGGAGCTTGTCTAACATTATCAATATCAAATTGATATCTCTCCCCTAAACTTCATTAGTTGTGAAGACTAATTTTGCAGTTGTGAACTAGTCTAAAAAATTAGGTTTAGTAAGCTTGTTATCATTTATAATGCTCCTTAATGACAAATTGCTACTTATTTTAGCTAATAACTAAAAAGATATTAAAGAAAAAGTACTGGACATCATTAAATCAAATAAAAGAAAGACTTTAATAAATATTTAATTAATCCCACTATTTTATTCAAAATAATATTCCTTACTATTAAATCAAAAAATTATCAAATAACTTGTCGTGTGTAACATCTCGTTCCTATACGAAGGGTTATAACCCTAAAATTGATATATGTGAGCTTAAAGAGAGATTAAGAAAATGCATTTCATGCTCATACATAATGTTATTATATACGCAAATGAATTTGAATTTTTGCACACATCAAAATGACTGTACATGTATTCGTTGACAATTTTCGAGTATAATTGATTTATAAATGTGATTATATTTGGAATTGTGGATTATATGTGTGAAAAATTAATTTGGCGAGTATATTTATTAACTCAAAAATTTGGTGAAAATTTTGGAGATTTTCTAGAATTTAAGGGTATTTTGGACTAGAAAAATGCCAAGTAGCAAAATAATTGATAAATAGTGGTAGAAACACATGTCAAATAGCAATGAAAATTTTTATATGTGATATTAAGATTTAATGACTAGTGTCATTGAAAATTGGGAGTCAATTGAATTATAAATTGGAGAGAAAATGGACTAGATATTAAAGGAGATCAATTGGAACCATAAAAAGCTGACAAGTGGCAAGTGACACTTGTCACCACACTTGCCACTCACCACTCATCCCTCACTCACGTTATTCACTCTTTATAGAAAGGCCATCTTACTTTTATTTTTCTTTCACCTTATTCATTGTCCTCATCTCTTGTTAATCTCTTCTTCATTTCTTCTTCATTTCTTCTTCAACTCCATGACACTCACTCTCACCCACCTTCATCAACGTTAAATCTTGCTTTCACTTTTCACTTGCTACTTTCATTTTCTTTGTCTTTTTCACCTTGCTACTAAGAGACCCAACCTACTCCTCCATGAAAGTTGATGATCATGGAGATGAAAGAGTTCGGGTTTAATGGTGATTTTGAAGAATTGGAAGCTAAATCAAGTAAGTAGCTTGTTAAATATTATGGGTTTGGTTAAATGAAGCATTTATGATGATTGTTAGAGGTTAAATGACATATAATGGTGTTTTATGTATGATGAACGTGAGTGATGAAATGCTTAGGTAAATTTCTTATTTTTGTATATATATGATGATTAATGATTTATAATTTGTTATAGAGATGTTTTGAGGTTGAATGATCTTCTTCATGAGGTTAGGATGAGTGCAGGAAATCAATAATGAATGGGTAAATGTTTATGTTCTATTTTTGGGTTAATGATCAAATGTGGATCATGATTTGTCTTGTGAATTTTTTGGATTTGAAATGGAGTTGAGAATGAGGAGTATTTGGAGTAGAAAAGGTGATCTTTATATGAGTTGTGTTAGGGTAAGATTTGGAGACAAAATTGGTAGTTAATTTGGAAAATTTAACAGTAATATCATCTCTGAATATATTTATGTGTTTTAGCCATAACTATTTCTCTAGTTATCCAAATCAGATGATTCTTAATTTGAATTAAACTAGAGACGTATGGCTACATTTTTCATGAAGACATCAAATTTAAATTATGTCTTTAATAGTCCCAAACATTTGATATGAAGTTGAGAACTGGGTATAGTACAGTGTTTGATGAATGTATATGTTGTGTGTTCTGTTTTGAGTATATGAGAATGTGTCATATTTTGAGTGTTTATGATCAAGTGGGGAATATAAAATGTGTAGGGATGATGTTGAGTTGAAATTAGGTATATTTGAAAAATTTATCCACTAGAGATGATGAATCAAATGAGTTGAGATTTGAGAGTTAATGAAATCTAATTGGTGTTTGAATTGTTATGAAGTTATATTGCATTAGAAGAGGTGAATTTGGGAAGATTATGAGTGAAAGTGATATTATAATGGGTATAGGATACATTGGAGATGTCTTGGAGAAGGAGAATTGAGTAAAAATTCAAAGAATACACAGTTACACCGTGTAAATTAACACTGACCGTATGTTCTAAATGCAAAAAGGCAACTAGACCAGAAAGAAACACGGTCTGCCCGTATAATTCCACACGACCCATGTGTTTTGACCCTCCAAATGGCAAAATCTCTCTTCAGAGTCTTCACAAAGTTGTAGATTTAGAAATCCTTTTTGAAACATCCTAAGATAACATTAATCCAACATCTACAAAAAAGTTATGTCGTTTATCCCAAGAGATGTTTGTTTATAAATGATTGACTTATCAATGTTTGTCCAATGAGATGTTTAGGCTTGTTAGTGATATTAAATGAGCCTAATTGATTCAAAGATCTTGATAATTGGTTATGAGACATGTATTAAGGACGTATACCCGGGAATATCATTGAACATGTATTGTACATATTTAATATACATATGTGTGCATCAATAGACACTTATACAATTGTGCAAATTTGTGATATGTGTATGTTTTGCATAATATAGAGGAACATATAGAGTGTCATCATCTAAACATTTCCAAACCTTGGAAGAAAATGCTAATCTGGAGCATACTATGAGTCGACCTAGATGGTCTTACTTTTATCATTGTTTTGTTATGTATTATTAATTGAATGATTATGAATGTGATTTGATTGTGTTGATTCTTGACACTGAAGCTCCGAAGCTGCTAATATATGAATGTGATTACTGAAGTGCTCCTTGTATGTGAATTGGATGGAATAAGTGTACACAACTTGATTGCTAAATGCTAGATCGCGGTCTGATGATGAATGTGTCCTAAATGTGAATATGCATATAAATGAAAAAGTGATTCTCAATGCAAATGTTGAATGCCAGACTAAGGTCTGATGACATGTAAAAGTGAATAATTGATCATATATGATTGATGCATTTCATTATATGAATGCATGAAATATAAAGGCAGTCGTGACCGGAGTAGCCATCGAAAAAGAGCTTAAAGCTCAGAATGTGAACAAAAGCTTAAAATCTCAGAAAGTGATTAAGAGCTAAAGGCTCACTATATAAAATGAGCCCGGTATCTCCAACAGATATGAGACAGTTATCAATGAGCCTGGTATCAATGGATACGAGATAGTTATCGGCGCTCGATCACAACAAAGTAATAAATTGAAAATGAGTCTCATAAGCATTGCATATACATATGATATGTATGATTTAAATAGTTTGATTGATTTCTGAACGTGATAAGTGTTCGAATGATTGTAAATGAAAAGATGTGAATTATGTGTTTATAAGTGATGATATGTGTTATGTGAATGAGTGAGCCATCGAGGATCGTCACTTATTAAATTTGCAAAACTCACCCAAAATTTGCAATATTTTTCAGGCTCAGAAGAGTTACCCCGTTAGGCAAATGGGAGTATGCCCACTGTATTCAAGTAAGAGCTAGAGGTTGAGATTAGTTGGCGTTTGCATTTGTATTTTCTTATTTTTGTATCGAATTGAGTCTTCCACAATTGATGTAACTTGTGTAGTCAAATATTTCTATTTGTAATAAATTTCCAAATTAGAAATGTCTGTAAATGATTTTGCAATGTATTGAATTATGACTACAAATATTTTTGTATTTGTAATGGGTCCAAATGGCTATTGAAATTATAATGATTGTATTACTACGATTGAAAATGTTTCTGAATAAAAGTCGGCCCTAATCCAATTGTTGATTTCTTCATATGTTTGTTGTTTAAAAAAATTTGTAATGAGATTTTACTGACTAACTGTGCTAGCATACCCCCCCATAGGGCAAGTTCTCAGACATCACTGAGAATGTTGGGTACGTGTCTTGCGAGAGTAGGGTGCTACATCGTGGGCAAGGATCCTATTCAAACTAATTTGATCTTGAGTTTGCTTCATAAATCAATTAAATTTAAATTAGGTAGATAGCAACTTTACCAATGACATTTTATGTGACTTCTTGATCTATTCAGTGACAATTCTTTAGTAAAATTTATCTTATACATTATTTCTAACCTTATCTATAAAGTCATATGATCAAAAGTTCATTCGATTAAATGATAAAAATTTAGTTAAGTGAGACCTATTAATTTAAGATAAATATATTCATGTAAAAGAGGCCTTGAGCTTGCTCAATAAGTCATATAATAAATAGAACTATAGTTTTATTGATAGATAATGAAAAGGAAGATGATCTAAATGTGTACTTAATATTTACTTGAAGAATTCAAAATTTTAGAAATATACGTCTCATCAAAATTAAAATGATCTTATTATACTAATTATGTTTAACATGATCAAATATGAAAGAAAACCCTTTAAATCTTTAATTGATTCTAATTATTGATGTAATAATAAATTTTGTTTAATACTTTAAATATTAAAAAATAAAGCTATAATTTAAAAATATTCCCAATAAAATTTACTCTTTTAAAAAATAACTTTCAATGAATAAGAAAATAAGGCAAACTTTAGTACACAAGGGTCCTCGCTTTGCAAGGTTTAATGAAGGGTCATTAATTGTACGTAATCTTCCTTTTATATTTTTCAAAGAGGTCATTTTTGTGATTCGAAACTATGACTTTTGATCACAAAGGATTAACATTACCAATTGCTTTAAAAGCTAAAACGAGTTGTAACCAACATTTTGATGTTCAAACTCAATTACCCTTATGGAACAAGAAGGAAATGGATTAGGGTGAGGTTTGGACCAGAAATCACAAAAAGAACAACAATTCAGCAAAACTTGGGAGATGAACAACTGTCTATATATTTATCATGTATCACCCAAGTTTTGCTAAATTGTTTTTCTTCTTGTGATTTCTTGTCCAATCCTTTACATGATCATGTATTCAATTAGAAGACACATTTTGGGCTTACACAGTTGGATAAACAATCGTGTATGCAATCGTGTATCTTCATCATGTATCCAGCTATGTATCTTCACCACTTTTAGTTTTTTATGTTGCATCGTATATTCAATTATATATCTTCACGATTTTCAATTTTTTAGGTTGCACAGTTGGATGCATGAAATTGACATTTTTGATGATAAAAGAGGAAGGGATCGTGATGGTGTAACCAATAGTGTATCCAACTGTACATCTTCATCATTTTCAGTTTTTTATGTTGGACCATGTATCCAACCATGTATCTTCACGATTTTCAATTTTTAGGTTGCATAGTTGGATGCACGACCATGCACACAATCGTGCATATGCCCAAAAACCTAGTTTTTGTTATAAATTGACATTTTTGATGATAAAAGAGGGAGGAATCGTTTTGGGACTTTTTAAAGGGGCAGAGCACTTACTTTTTGGAGATTCATAGAGGGCTAAGCCTCCTTATTCTATTTTAGAGGTGAAATCGTTGTTAAGGATCGCATTTAAGCATATCATCATTGTATATTATTGTTTTATCTCTCTTTAGGGATTGTTTACATTATTATATTTCCATTGATATAGGTATTCATGTGTTCATGTATGGATAATTAGTACTCTCGTTATCGTTGAATTGTTTATGTATGAACCCATTGCTAGAATCTTAAATACAATACATAATCATTATGTTATAGATTCATTTGTAGCAACTAATGGTGTTAAATCATTAGGGATAATGTAAAATAGGTTAAATGATATGAGCTTGTGAGATTATTGCCTATATTGATCTAATTTTCTCATTCATAATGTGGCTACCTGATTAAATCTAGAGAGCTTTTTGTAGGTTGTTCGATGGTTAGGTTTAGTTAAAAAGCTTGTTTTAATTAAACACACACGATCTAAGGAAAAATTGGGATTAACAGAGCTTGTCGTTAATCTATGATCAATAATTCTAAGAGAGATGTGAAAATAATATGATAATGACATATGCTTAATTATGTGTAGGCTGAGATTAAATTGAGAATCGGATCTTAATCGCATTCGTCACTTTCATCATTTTTAACCTTTTACTTTAATTTGCTTTTTTAGTTTAATTTAATTTAATTTAATTTTGTTATTTGTATCCATCCAAACTAAACCCCTTAACCTAAATACCAATTTCTTTCACTGAAAAAGCTCTACACGAACACTCCCTATGGATATGATCCTTAGTCAATACTTCTATAAATTTTAGTTGTGCAAAGTTGGTGTATTTTGTGGTGTATTCGATATACATTAACAATTTTAGCACTATTGCTAGGGAGTTTGGTGCTTTATTTTTTGCTTTCGATTTCAATTGGTGTTTTGTATATATATTTGTTTATAATTGTTCTTTTAGTATTTCTTAGTCTTTACATGTTTGTTAGTTTTGGAGTATGGTAGTAACAAGATCTCTGCATAGAGAACCTTTACAATTTAATCTGAAGATCGAAAGGACATTGTGGAAGTTAAGTAATGAAACCAAAAAAACTCAGGGAATATAGCAAGGAATCAAACTTAAGGAAGCCATGGCCAATCCATGAACTTTAAAAGAGTTGGCTGCTCTAGATTTAACTCAAAGTCCTTTATACATCACTTTTCAAAATTTTGTTGAAAATGTTGCTTTTGAGCTTATATCTGGCCTAATCCATATTTTGCCCAACTTTCACAGTTTTGCAAGTGAGGGCGCTAATAAGCATCTTAAGGAACTCTATGTGGTCTATCTTAGTATGAAACCACTAAAGGTGACAGAAGAGTAGATTATGTTAAGAGCTTTCTCATTCTTATTAAAGGATGCGATAAAAGAATGATTTTTTTTTATCTACCACCTGGGAGCATTAGCACATGGATTGAGATGAAGACACTATTTTTGGAAAAATATTTTTTTAGCTTCAAAGACAACTAGTATACGAAAAGAAATATATGGCATAAAGTAACACAATGGAGAATCCCTTTATGAGTATTGGGAGCACTTTAAAAAGCTTTGTGCCAACTTTCTCCACCAATTAAAGCAACTCTTTATCTAGTATTTCTATGAGGGATTATTACCAATGGAAAGGAGTTTAGTAGATGCTGTGAGCGGTGGGGCATTATGTGAGAAGACTCCTAAAGAGGCTAGGATTCTAATTGAGCATGTGGTCTCAAACACCCAATAATTTGGCACTCATAATGATGTTCATCACGTTAATAAGGTAAATACTTCATTTGTTGAACATCGTTTGGACGAGCTAACATCTTTTATTAGAAAACTTACAATCGGATAGGCATAAGTAAAGGTGTGTGGAATATATACAAATATAAGTCATTCGATTGATAAGTGCCTGACCTTACTAGAAGGAAACATGGAATAAGTCAATTCTGCGAGAGGGAATTTTACTAACTAGTATAACCCGTATTACCATACATATAACCCAAGTTGCAGAGATCATCCCAACCTGAGTTATAGGGGAAATAAGCAGTAGAATTACCTCCCGATTAGGCAGCAAGGATCAAAGTCATTAGAATCAAGGCCATAGGCCTCTTCTACCATAGGTACATCTTTAGAAGATATGGTTAAGTCTATTAAAACTAATAGTTTGTAATTCCAATAAGGTATGTAGCAGTTTCAGTAGAAGACCATATCTAAATTTTAGGCGGTGAATTCTAGCATTCATAATTTGGAGAACCATGTGAGCCAGATGACAGTGGCGATAAACCATCTAACATTCCAAAGAGGAGTAAAACTGTCATCATAACGTGAGACAAATATGAAGAATGTTAGTGCAATCACCTTGAGTAGTAATAGGAAGCTTAAAGACCCTGAAAGAATTACTCAAAGGAATGCTAACAAAAAAAAAAAAAGAAGGAGCTCGAAGAAGAAAGGGATATACCATTAAGCTCAAAGGTCAATGTTGAATTCCTAATTGTTGCAAAGAATAATCCTCCAACTTTTCATAGCAGGTTAGCAAAGTCAAATAAGGAATATAAGGATAAAGAGATTTGGGATATGTTTCAGAAGGTTGAGGTGAATATCCCACTATTAGAAGCGATCAAGCAAGTGCTAAGTTATCAAAATTCCTCAAGGAATTGTGTACGAACAAGCGAAAGTTAAGAGGCAATGAAATGATTAGGATGAGTGAAACTATTTTTTCAGTTTTTAAAAAGAAAATACCTCCTGAGTGTAAGGACCCAGGCATTTTTTTTTATTATTCCTTGCAAAATTGGTAACACTAAGATTAAACAGGCTATGTTAGATTTAGGAGTATCGATTAATCTTATGCCTCGTTTCATGTATGCTTCTTTGAATCTAGGTCCATTAAAAGAAATTAGTGTTACCATATAATTCGTTGATCGTTCTAATGTTTACCCAGTTAGGGTGATTAAGGATATGCTTGTGTCGGTAAATGAACTAATATTTCCTCCTGACTTTTATGTGATTGACATTAATGATGAAACTTCTTATAACCCAGTACCTATCTTAATATGGAGGCCTTTTCTCAATATGACCCAAACTAAAATAGATGTTCGTGAGGGTATTCTTATGATAGAATTCGATAGGAAAGTTACTCGTTTCAATATTTTTTATGTTAGTAAGCACTCTAAAAATGACCACTTTGTTTTTGCAATTAATGTGATTAACCTTTCAATATAGGAAGATTGTAAGTAGAAGCATATAAATAAACAAAAAGTAAAGATCAAAGCTTTTAATGTATTGTCAAAAAGCTTTATCATTAATCAAAAAGTGCTTCTTTATTGTGCTAAATATAAATTGTTTCTATATAAATGTTATAGGGTCCCGATCCCGAAGACCGGACCCCTACTGGAAAACGAAATGAAAGACGGATAACAAAGAGGCAGAACGAACAAATCGAAGCAATTCAATTACGAATCGAAAGCAAATTGGATCAAAGCAAACAAATTGCTTATTGGAATTTAAACGAATTCCGACATCCGGAAACAAA
>JANZLD010000237.1:59071713-59088172 GCA_026413575.1 Erythroxylum carthagenense
AGTTCAACATTGACAAATTCAATTCACATTTCACAATTCATAACATCATCACATATTGGATGTAATTCAATTCAAAGTATGGCTTAACAAATCAAAATGCAAGTGCACAAACAAATGACTCGAGGGTTCCGTGAAACAAAACGGTGAAACCGAAGTTTACATCGTGAACGAAACGAGTCCATTTTCAGATCTCATAGGCCACAAGTGGGCAGCCAGGAGAAGGCTTTATGTCAACGTGCACATGACTACGAAATGGTTCCTCTCTCGCCCACACACAATCAATTTTTATGCTCAAATCAATCATTCTTATTCTCATACTTTTCTTTATACAAAATGCCATGACACAATTTAATGGCATAGCAAGATTATACTCAACTCAATTATATCAAAAAGTCATACATATTGCAATGCATAACATGTCATAAAACACATCATAATGCATGTTCCACATCACAACATTTTAAAGCAAGCCATTTAGCACACAATACACAAACAAGGAATTTTGCTCATACCATACAACAACTATAAATAAATTTCCCACCTTGTACTCTTGGAAAATCCAACTTCAATGGTGTCCTTCCTCTTGCTCTTAGGTAGGTTCTTGATTTCCTAACACAACCAAAATTCTCACAAATTCCAATTTAATTGGAAATTCCCTAAATTTATATAATCTCAACAAAATGAAATTAACCCTAATCAAGCTCCAATTGAATCTACCCATAGTTCATATAGGTTAGAAAACTCAAAACCTAACTTAGAAACCCAAAAACCCTATGGATCTCTCCATCCTCTTCTTCCTCCAACCATTCCCAACACAAACCCCTTTCTCTCTCTACAACTCCTTATTCACAAAACCATAACCCATTTCTTAACTAAAGCATGAAGAAGATGATGAACTTACCTTGGAAAGCTTGATTCTTCTTCTTCCCACAAAATTTTCCTCCTTTTTTCCTAGCTTTTTCTATTTTTTATTCTCTTTTCTTCTCTCCCTCACGTTCTCTCTCTTCCTCTCTATGGCTTCCACGATATCTTCCTCTCCTCTTCTAATATTTGCCCATTTTGTTACTCCTTTCCTTCCAATGTTACCCCTCACTTACATGGCCTTTCCAACTTTGCCCTTGCTTTGTCTTATATGGCTCTATCCACCACTTAAGCTAACTTAATTCTAACTTTAACCTAACCCTTCATTCTAATTTCAATTTCTAATTCTTCCCTCAAATTTCTAATTAATGGCCCAATTCTTAAATAAATAAAATTAAACCAACAAACAACATAAATAACCATTTAAGCAATTTATAAGAAATTCAGAAAATTCAATATCCAACAAGGCATATATCTCAAAAATAACTCTATTTCTTCTATTGTATGCCCTGATTTCACCCGAATTCTTCTCCTTTTGATCTATAAAGGTAATTGAGAGCTAAAAACAACTTGAAACAATATAAGGACCAAAAACAATGTAAAACTCTCAAGTAACAACCAAAAACTAAAAATGGGAATAAAAATAAAGTATAATAATCATTTATCATGACACTTTGTAGATAATTCTTGTAGATTTTAATAGTACTTTCTATGCCTCATAATATAAAGGACGTATGAACTTGAAATGACCTTGTATGATTTAAAATCATACATTAACAATATAAGGGTCATAAATCTTACTTATGAGGGAAATCAATTCACACGAAGTAATAAACAACATGAACTATAAGAAAGAAGTTGGATAGAACTTTGGTAGGTGACTGAGATTTCAAAGAAGTAAGATCATCCTTAGTAATTGTCTCACATCATACCACTTACCAATTAAAATTCTCAATATGGCCAAATCCCCTATCTAAATCACCCTATTCAGGCTTATAAACATTCTTTAAAACTTGAGAGATTCCAGGAGGCAAGAAACAAGTATGGTGAAAGAGGTAAAGGGATTTGAAGATTCTAAATGTGCGCAAAAACTTGAAATTGTGAAAAAGGGAATTAAAGAACTGCATTAGAAATATATAAGCAGCAAAAGCCTTGACATCAAAGAGACCAAAATTGTAACTACACAAGAACAATCTAATTTATACATAGATCCAACAAATAAAACCAATATCAAGAGAGAAAAGACTACTTTAAGCAATTATGTTATAGCACTTGATGTTCACAAATCCTTGTATAAGTAAAAATTAATAGTTTAATAGATATAAGATGAGACAAGAATTCTACCTTCTTATTTAATGCAATCTTAGCTAGAATAAATCCAAATAAAATATCAAACTTGATTAAGGATATTGAAGAGAGGATTTGGGATCAAAAGGAGATGAAATAAGAGATCTCTGAGCACTTTATTATATGTTCTCATCTCTTTTATCCCAAAAGAAATAATTATTTAATAAATTTAGGATCTTAGTAAACCTATTACTTCTTAAGACATAGAAAAAGAATTAATGAGCCTTAACTCCAATAGAATCCCTAGTCCATACAGGCTTAATGTATGTTTCTTCAAAGAATCAGTGAGTTAAATAAAGATGCATGTCAATAAACTCGTCCTGCAACTATTTAACTTAAGAAAATCGCTAAATGAAATAAATAAAACTCATATTTCCCTAGTACCAAAGATGTCTAATTTTAAGTCTCTCAAAGGCTTTAGGCCCATAACCTACTGCAACTTCCTATATAAGATCACATTCAAAGTACTTATCTCAAGGCTGAACGAAGCACTATAGTCTCTTATAAGCAAATCAAAAGGGGATTATATTAAGGGAAGGAGCATAGGTGATAATATTCTATTCACCAAAAAGCTAAAGGCTACCAAATGAATGACTTCATCAAAAGTTGCATCATAAAAGTTGACTTTCATAATGGCTTCATCAAAATTTGTGCCATAAAAGTTGACTTTCATAAGAGCTTTGATTTAATTGGTTAAGAATTCACCTCACACTCATTGGAGGCATTTGATTTGCTATAAAAATAAGTCACTTAGATTGAGCAATGCATGACAACTACATCCTTTCATGTCATGATGAATAGATAACCATCTTAGGTGTTCAAAAAGAGGAGTAAGGCAAAAAGGCCCATCGTTGCTTTATCTATTCTTAATTTGTAAAGGGGTTTTGAGCAAGCTTACTAATAACAACATCAAAAAGGACCCCTCATTCAAATTTTATTACAAATTTGGCAAGTTAAGGGTTTATAATCTCTCATTTGTAAATGACCTACGTATGTTTTATAGGGAAACTATTAGCTCAATCAGGGTTCTAATGAACTCACTTCTTTCATTTAGGAAGCTATCAAGTCTCAACATCAACAAGGATATAAGCTACATGCTAATTTTAATTAGATCAAATTCACAAACTTAATAGCTCTCTACTATCTTTATTCTGAAGATAATGTCTCCCATTCATATATTTGGGAATTCCTATTTCAATTTAAAGGCCAATATATGGTGATTGTCAAGCTTGGTTTGATATATTCTATAAGAGAATTGGTACTGCTATAATAAAAGCCTAACTTATATTGGGAGGCTATAATTATCAAATCCATCTTAAATAATCTACTTGTCTATTAGATATCACACATATTATTGCCAAAAAAACCTTATAAAGGCATTAGAGAGCATGATGAGAAACATTTTTATGGATTGAAGATGCACATAATTAACCTTATGCTAAAGTCAAATGGGAAGATATTGGATTGCCAAAAGAAGAGGTATTAATGGTTGTATGACCAATGCAAATCACCAATAAAGTGTTCCTTGTCAAAAGGATTTGGAGGCTCCTCATTTATAAAGAAACTTTTTAAGTGCAACAAGTTTATTGACACTACTTGGAGAATTAGCAACTATGAAAAATTAAATCGAGATTTGACAATCCTGAGACTATGATGCAAATATTTAAGATAAGGGAAATGTTTTGTTAGGTAATTAAGCATAAAATTGGGAATGGAAAAAACACATGGCTTTGATTTGACAAATGAAGTGAAAAAGGTCTTATTCATATTCATTGAAGCCCTTCACCTAAGGTATACGTTAAACTCGAAAACTAATGTTAAGAACCTTATAAAAGGAAATAAATGATATATAAATTTCAAAGGATTCTCCATTATTTAGGAAAATATGCTAGAAACAACCTAAGTCAACATTTGAAGAACATAATAGGATGACAAGCATTAAATTATTCACTAACAACTCTTGCTACCAAGTATTTAGGAATTCGACATCCAAGGTGTAATGGGTTAGGTTTATATAATTCAACTAAAATCCCTATAGGACATCCTTTAATGACTTGTCATCAGAAATAGGTTAAACACTCTAGATATAATCAAAAGTCTCAAAATACAAATCTAGTATACAAATTGTTAAACGTAAAGCGTGAATTAAGAGATCTTCTCTTCTTAAAATGTAATTAATCTAAACTGTTATAGCTAAGAATTCAAGATTTATATAACCGCCATTCCAGTGAGGATAGTTAAGAGAAAATTCTATCATGGCTACAAAGAGGTAACGTATAAAAAGAGGATTACAACCTCTCTAAGTTTTCCTTATGATTAAGTGTATAAATTATTTATAGAGAAATAAGTGAAAAGAAAAATTAAGAACAAGTACTAAGAGTAGAAAAGTTTCTATCAAAAGCTTATTAACTTAGATATGAGAAAACATCTTAGCTAACATAAAATAAAACCATATTTGATAAATGCTTATTTAACTATAATTACACACCCATATTTCATATGTTTTGCTTCATATTCTATATTTTTTGTATATTTTCTACTTAATTTTCTCTAAGTGCACTTGTAGGTAATAATTGCCTTCACGGACTAATAGAAGAAGAATTTGGATGAAATCGTGGCATGGAACAAAGATTTGAAGTAACTAAGAACCTATAAACATGTGAAGACTGAAGAATTTTATTTCTAGTCGTATTGTAGTATCCCGCTTTCCCATATTAAGGGTTAGAACCCTAGATAAAATCACATGAGACATATTATTGAGAAATTAGGAAATGCATTTCATGCTCATGCATAATATTAGCATATATATATGCGAATTTGATTTTTCTGTACACATTACAATGACTGTTCATGCACTCATTTGACTTATTCTAGGATATGTATGGTTTTTAAATGATTATGATATGAATAGTGAATATTTTGTCTTGAAAATTAATTTGGTGAATTATATTATTGACTTAGAACTTTTTGGTGAAAATTTGAGAAAATTCTAAAATTATAGGTATTTTTGACTAGGAAAAAATACCAAGTGGTGAGGCAATTGATAAATGGAAACGAAAATAATTGTCAAATGGTAGTAGAAATTATTGATAAATGACATTAAGATTTAATAACAAATGTGATAGAAAATTGGGAGACAATTGGATTAGAAATTAAGAGACAAGTGGATTGATTATTAAGAGTCATATGTTAGCTTAAGCAAAAATACAAGTAGCATAATTCTTTATGTGGCAAGTGTCATGACACTCATTAAGTATTAAACCCACAACATATACATTGAAAGAACATCTTTTAATTTTCTTTCATTTTCACTACATGCTCTCTTCTTCATTTTCTTCTTCTCCATTCACGATACTCACCCTCATTCTCACAACCCAACCCTCAATGTTAAGCTTTACTATCATCCTTCACTTTTCCATTCCAAGATCCTTGTTGTCTTCTTCTCGATTAAAGCCTAACCTATTCCTCCTTGAAGAGTTGATGATCGTATGAGCTTGAAGGCTAGGGTTTCATGGTGATTTTTGAAGAAGAGTTGAGATAATCATGTAAGTATATGGTTCTTCATGATTTGTTGAATAGCAACTTTTATGATGATAGTTAGAGATAAAATTAAGGTGATAATGGAGTAGAATGTGTGCATAAATTTAATGAATGTATGTATACATTGATGTTTTGCTTTTGTGTTATCATCAACCATAGTTTATGAATGATATTGAGCTGAAATGGAGCTAATACTAAAGAGGAAACAAAGTAGAAAAGATAATCTATGTACAAGACGTGTTAGATGTAAAATGTAGGAGTTAAAAATCAGGAAAATTGAAAGAGAATGGCTGGAATATGTTAGCTGTAACATTTCCACTAGACATGCATCTGTATTTTATCAATATCTTGATTTGTAGGCATCCAAATGGGATGATTTTAATTTTATATTAAACTATCTACATATGGCTATATTTTTCATGAAGGAATCAAATTTGAATTCTATATCTAAGGGTTTCGAAATTTGGATTGAAGTTGAGTATAGTGTGCTATCATGATGTGAGAACAGTATGTAGTATTTTAGGTATGACTTGCATAATTCTAAACCAAATTGCTTGCAATTAATGTCGTTATGAACTTAATACATTTAGGAACATTTTTTAAGAAGAATGTATTGCCTAAATACCTCATTTTATTTGTCAAAGGGGATCACCAAGTAGTTTCACAATCGTGAGAGGGATCATCAAGTGGTTGCATAATCATGCACAAGCACAATCGTGCACTACTATCTTCTTACCCTACCTTGGTGTTTTGGACTTAATTGAGGTTTGAAATGAACCTATATGGTTGGTAAAGTAAGTGGTTAAGTGATTGATAAGTTTAGGATGTTGATTGACATTAGAATTGAAGAATGGATTGACTTGATATGAATGTATCTCAATTTGGAAGTGATGAGTTGTTAATGATATAAAAGTGTTTTTAGAAATTCTAATATGATTGTAAGGAGATGAGTAATGTGTATCAAGTAAGAATGAATAATAGTTTGGATATTGTTTGATCATATAATGTTAGAATAACATTAGTGAATGAATGATTGATGATATTATAATAATCAAGTGTATTGAGTTATAAACCTTAATGCATAACTAAGTGATGAACTTAAAATAAATTTGTTTCATTGAAGTGTAAACCTAAGTTCAAATTAGACATATATGAGTTTTGAAGTATGCATGATCACGAGATGTGAATAAAGGAAATATACCCAAAATAGTCAAATTGAACATGCATTATACATAATACACATATATATGTGTGTGTGATATATATATATATATATATATATATATATATCTGTGTGTGTGTGTGTGTGTGTGTGTGTGTGTGTGTGTGTGTGTATGTATATATGTATGACTGAATGTTTATATGATTGTGCAAGTAGTAACATGTGTGCAATGTGTATATTACATGATGTGGATACACAGGATAGAACGTTAGCATACAGACATTTTTCGGATCTTAGAAGCAAATGTTAATCTGGAGCGTACTGTGAGTCAATCTAGATGGTCTCCTCTAAATTAATTATTTTGTTTAAGCATTTGTACTGAATTATTATTGATGTGAATGTGAATATGTTAATTTTGGACATTAATAGTCCTAGGAGTTTGATAAATATAAACATATTGGAAGTGCTTCATTGAATGTGAATGAGCAAGGAGTAAGTGATTCTCAACATAATTGTTGCATGCCAGACTTAGATTCGATGACATGTGAAAGTGAATGTGTAAAGTGAAATAAAGTGATTGATTGATCTTATGTGATTTGATGGATATTATTACATGAATGCATGAACAGATAATGGCAATTGTAACTGAAGTAGCTCAGAATGTGAGTACGAGCCAAAGGTCCACTACGTATAATGAGCGTGGTATCTCTAATGGATACGGGACAGTTATTAATGAGCCAGATATCTACAATAGATACGAGACAGTTATAGGCACTCAGTCATAACAACATAATAATCAAAAGTGAGTCTCATAAGCATTGTATATACAGTTGATATGTATCTTTAAATGACTGAATTGTACTGTTTGAATTGTTCCAAATGTGATATACGAAATAAGTGAATAAAGTGTATGTGATGCCACATGATGAATTAATGAAGTGATGTGTTATATATGTTGATATTTATCTGCGAATTGAATATGAACTATGAACTATTTGTGATATGTGATATGAGAGAGCCATCGAGGATGGTCCACTCACTGAATTCGCAAAACTCATCTAAAATTTGCAATGTTGTCTTTTAGGTTCAGAGGACACCCAGTTAGACTAATTGGAGTCTAACAATTGGATTTGGGTAAGAGTTAGAGGTCAAGTCAGTTGGCGTCTGTATATGTTTTCTGTTATTTGAGTATTAAACATTGTATTCTGAAGCATTATATATTGTGTAAGTGAATTTTGCTTATGATAACAGTTTGATGAAATACATTTTGTATTTGTATTGGACCTAGATGATCACTAGAATTTATGATGATATGTTTATGATTTGCGGCAATTATAACTGAGATTGTTATAAGTAAAATGGGTCAAAAGTTCAATTATCGATTTTTTAGATATGGGTGTGATATATCTAAAATTTTTGAATTGAGTATGATCGACTAACTGCCCTAGCATGCTACCTCGTAGAGTATATTCTTGAATACTAATGGTTAGTTCGAGAATATGCCCTATAAGAGTGGGGTGTTACAGAGTTGGTATCAGAGCTCAAGCTTAGTATCCTACATGGGCATTTTCAAAATTTGTGTCAAGGTCATGCATTTTAGACATATCATAGCATGCAGTGGCAACTGATCCCCAGTCTTAGTCGCATTTACATAAATCATACGTATGAGCATTCATTAAGAGTCTAAGCAAATAGAAATAATGAGAAGAGTGATGATTTGTCAAAGTGTAAGAAAATGAAAGCTTATGGATATCTAGAAATGAGAAATAGTATATGGTTCGACATGATAGATAAAGATTCAATACTTTTATATATGTGGATGTATCATCGAATATGACATCAATATTTTACTGTGATGGTATATCCATAAATGTGAAATAGATGTGAACACATTGTCATAGATTGATTGAGGAAAGTAGAGATCTAAATATGAATGACAAGATTTAAAGTGTACAAGCCAAGTTGAAAGAAAAAAAAATTTCTATGACCTTGAGAGGTTGAACCTAGACTTAAAATGATTGTTTGATAAATTTGATAAGAGTTATGATTTAACGTAAGATTATATAAGTGGAATTGAGGCTAGAACTTCATGAGGTTATGCTTTCAAAATTTTGAATTGATTAAGAGCGTATGTATGTAAGATGAATAAATGATAATTGGAAGATGAGCTAAATGATAGCAATATATGTAGGAGTTCTCAAGGTTAAGTTGATTTGTTATTGTGAGTGCATATCTGATATTGTGATTACTTTGACAAGTGATATTATTAAGTTCCTAAGTATTATATGTTCAGATATGAAATAGGAAGTGATCTATAACATATTGAATACTCTTTAATCATAGTTCCTATAGTTAAAATTCTAAGATGACTTAGAGTAGCACATGAAAGCATTTTAAATGATCATTTGGGGATAGATTAAGAGTGTAAATGATGTTGTTATATGTGATGAGTTTGAGGAAATAGAAGCCGATATTAATTGGTTTTGGTCACAAACATTGCAAAGTCCTTATGATCGTGGCTAATTCCATAAGCTCCTATCATAATCATGGGGCGGTCCACCACGATCATGAGCAAGCATAAAGGGAGAAATGTTGTTTAGAATTGATTACGATTAAGGTACCTTTGGCATAAGATATTAATTCGTGACTTGTCAAAAAATACATCTCTAGAGAAGATGTAATGATCTAGATGGAGCATGCAGAGGTATTGGAGTAAAGGAATTTGCCTACTGCTTTATTGAACTTTATTATAAAGAATATTTTGATCATGTAAGATATAATAGAAATTGATCCTATTAACATATTATAAATAGTTAAAAATTGATCTTATTGAGGTATTAAGAATGGCTGAAAAGAAATGATGAATTTAGTTGACTGATAAAGAGTATGTAAAGAGTACAGATGATTGGGAAGAAAAATCTTCTTTTAATGAAAACTTTCATTGAATTGTATCATGTAAGTTGAATGTTCCATTTTTAGGAATGAATGGCTATGGAATAAATTAGAAGTGAATATTGGAGTCCCATTTTTAACTGAGACTCAAGCATAAGAAGTTGAATATGCTATAAAGAGTATATGTGTTTTGTTTGATGTAAAGCAACCCAACTATATTATTGGGTTCTTAAATTTGAGATGACACTATTGCTATTACTAAAGAAACTTAGGTCCACAATGTATTCTATATTGGTATATTCAGAAGGTACAAGTTAGATTTGACTTCTTGTTTAAAAAGAAAAATTTTAAGACTTGTGAATAAATTGAAATGTGTAGAGAAACTAGTAAGAAGGGTCTGACATTAGAATAAGTCAATAAGAAATCAAAGGAAATCGAATGAATATAGAAAATCATTCAAGAAAAGAAGTTAATTGGGAGACTAAAAATAACATGAGATAATATTACCTCATTTGAGGAATTAGTTACTTAAGGAATTACGAGAACTAATTATGGGCACATTGAGTTCTGGTAATATCTGTTGAATTAACAAGTACCCTAACAGTATTATGGTATTGAAGAATAAAGTGTCCCAACTTTGCTTGGATCAATTAGTAACTGTGATCATAGATGATATTTTCAGCATATTTGAAAAATAAAGAGAGCATTTTGAACACTTGATGTTAGTCTTACATATCATGAGTGAGAAACAATTATATGTCAAGTTATATAAGTGTCAAGTTTGGCTTGATCAAGTAGTAGTTGAGCCATATAGTATCTGAATATGACATATTAGGAAACCCAAAGAAAATAAAGGTAATGAAGAAGTGAGAAACTTTGAGGCTATCCAGGGGTTTTTACTAGATATTGGATACTACCAGAAGTTATCCATGAGTTTTTGTTGATCTTAGCCCTTTGAAAAAACTTTTGAGGAAGAATGTGTCATTCTGATGGATTGATAAATGTAAAAAGAGTTTTGAGGAATTAAAACACTGACTAATTACAACATCGGTGTTCACTATTCCATCTGGATCTGGAAATTATATAGTATATAGTGGTGTTTCACATCAAGAAATTAGGATGTATTCCAATTCAACATAGAAAAGTGATTACATATACATTGAGACAATTAAGGTCTCATGAGTTAATGATTTGCTACATGATTTGAAACTTGCTGCAATAGTAATTGTTTAGAAATTTTAAAGACGTAACATGTAGGGTGAAACATTTCATAATTATTCAGATCATATAAGTTTAAGGAAAAGTATTAAGTTAGAAAATACTGAATATGAGACAGAGACAATGGATAGAGTTATTTAAAGATTATGATTGTACAATTGAGTATTATCCAATAAAGTTAGTGTTGTATCTGATGCATTGAGCAAAAAATCCAACAGTAGGGTAGCACAAATTCAGATATTGAGGTTACCCAATCTAGTTCAATTATGAGGATTAAATATTGAGATAAATTTAGGGTAAAATGAAGTATTATTAGTTACATTTAATTTAAAACTAGCTTTGCACGAAAGGATTTGAAAGGCCCAAGGTGAGGATCCAAAATTTGTGAATCTTATTGAGAAATCGAAAGTGAATCTGAATTCTGAGTTTAAATTAGAAAATGATACCTTATGTTTGAAGTAAAGAGTATGTGTACCCAATAGAGATGATTAAGAACAGAGATTTTGGACGAAGCACATATAGTAGCCTATACTATACATCCTGGTAGTAATACGCCGAAATAACATTTAGTGGCCAAGGATGACAAAATGCAAGTGGTTGAATTTGATTATGACAATCATGATCACAGTGGTATTGGCATGTCATTGTGTAAGGTGTAATACGACAGAAAGAGTCGTCTGCCTGTATATTAGGATGATGAGAGCCTAAGGATTGTTAAAGGCCCAAATTTGATTTAAGATACTATTTATAAGAGAAATCGATCTGTAGCATAATTTAAGTGACTCAAGAAAGACAAACAAGTTAAGTGGATTAACACCGAAGAGATATCAAATATCAAGTGGTAAATAAAATTTTTTTTAGAGTACTATACTGAGGTGCTTTTAAAAAATGGGTTTACTAAGCCCGAAATATATTGATCTATGTGAAATTATTGAGAGAATAGGACCATTGACATATAAGTTGGTGTTATCTAAATAAGTAACTAAGAAAATGAGTGATCCCGTCGGCTATAGTCTTTTGAAAGAAATCATTCAAGTGAATAAGTTACATGGGAAAAATAGAGGAGAATATGAGAAAACAATAACCCCCCTAATAAATTTGATAAATCAGATAAGAATTTTGAGGACGAAATTTCTTAAGAGGGGAGAATTATAGTATCTTATTTTCCCATATTAAGAGTCAGAACCATAGATAATAGCACATGAGACATATTATTGAGAAATTAGGAAATACATTTCATGCATATGCATAATATTAGCATACACATATGTGAATTTGATTTTTCCATACATATTACAATGATTGTTTATGCGCTCATTTGACTTTTTCCGAGATATAAACGATTTTTAAATGATTATGATGCGAATAGAGAATATTTTTTCTTGAAAATTGATTTGGTGAATTATATTATTGACTTAGAATTTTTGGTGAAAATTTGGGAAATTCTAAAATTATGGGTATTTTGGACTAGGAAAAATACCAAGTAGCAACACAGTTGATAAATGGCAGCAAATGGCAGTAGAAATTATTGATAAGTGACATTAAGATTTAATGACAAGTATGATAGAAAATTGGGAGACAATTGGATTAGAAATTGAGAGACAAATGGACTAATTATTAAGAGTCATGTGATAGCTTAAGTAAAAATACAAGTAGCATAATTCTTTATGTGGTAAGTGTCATGACACTCACCAAGCATTAAACCCATGACATATCCATTAAAAGGCCATCTTTTAATTGTCTTTCATTTTCACTACATGCTCTCTTCTTCATTTTCTTCTTCTCCATTCATGACACTCACCGTTACTCTCACAACCTAACCCTCAATGTTGAGCTTTACTATCATCCTTCACTTAGCCAATCCAAGATCCTTGTTGTCTTCGTCTTCTTGAAGAAAGCCTAACCTATTCCTCCTTGAAGAGTTGATGATCGTATGAGTTTGGAGGTTAGGGTTTCATGGTGATTTTTGAAGAAGAGTTAAGTTAATCAAGTAAGTATATTATTCTTCATGATTTGTTGAATAGAAACTTTTATGATGATAGTTAGAGATAAAATGAAGGTGGTAATGGAGTAGAATGTGTGCAGAAATTTAATGAATGTAAGTATACATTGATGTTCTATTTTTTTGTTTATGATCAACCACAGTTTATGATTTGTTTATGAATGATATTGAGCTGAAATGGAGCTGAGAATGAAGAGGAAATGAAGTAGAAAAGATGACATATGTACACGATGTGTTAGATGTAAAATGTAGGAGTTAAAAATCAGGACAATTAAAAGAGAATGGCTAGAATATGTTAGCTATAATGTTTCCACTAGACATGCGTCTATATTTTATTTGTAATATCCTGCCTCCTAAAATTGTTAATAGATTAAACTGTTAGATTGAGTCACATGAGTTATTTCATTTGAGAATTTACAAGATGTATTTCATTCACATACATAATATTCGTATACATATATGAATCATAATTTAGAAAACATTTCAAGATAGTATATGCACTCAATTGACGTTATCCAGGGCATGAAAGGTTTTTACTGATCATGAGGTAATTGTGTGATGATTTTGTGTTGAATTTTGTTTTGATTGACTATAATTAGTAAATTGTGAATTTATTGTTACAATTGAGTAATTAATGAGGTGATATGTGCATTTGGTTTAAGAAGAATATTAAAGAGCAAGAAAAATTTATCCATAGGAATTTAGGTTGATAAGGCCTATGAAATGGTGAAATATGGCATTATGAATAAGTGACAAATAGCTCAATTATTGAAACAAGTGACCCTTTAAATTTGTGACAAATGACACTTTAGACTTGTGAAAAGTGGAGCAATAGAATGGTGACATGTGTAGCTTTACAAATGGTGAAATATATAGCCTTACAAATGGTGACATATGTAGCCTTACAATTGTTGACATGTGTAGCCTTATAAGTTGTGGCATATGGAGGCTTAAAATGAGTGACATGTGGAGCTCAAAGTAAGTGACACATGGACCAATAGAACAGTAACATATGGACCAATAGAAGGATAACCTATGCACTAATAGAATGGTGACACATGGATTAATAGAATGGTGACACATGGATTAGTTTGACCTTCTTGAATTTTCTAGAGAAAATGGATGAAAAGCCAATGAAGTAAGAGCGAAGGTCTGTCATAAGGTCAGAAGAGGAGAAAAATGAAAATGAGAAGAGAAGGAGGGAAAAAGGGGAAGAGAAGAGGAGAAGGAAAGAAGCTATCAAGGCAAGTTGAAATTCTAGTTTCAATTTTATCTTTCTATTTCAATCTATCTTTCATATTCTTAAAGCATGAATTTGAAGAAACTCAAAGAATGAAAGTTGTAGATATAGGTCTTAACTTATCCTTTATGAAAGTGACTTGACAAAATAGTGACTAGAGCTTGAGTTATATTTATTTCCCTATTACTGCCCGTGATAAACCACTTTGTAGGAACCTTGTACTATTTCCTAATTTTTTAAGACCTTAAAGTCCAAATTAGTGAAAGTATAAAACATGAAAAATGATTATTGATGTCTTATTAATGCTTCTATGAAACGGTTTTGTTAGGAGATGTATTGGTAGTGATTTATTATGGTTTGAGTATTGGTTGCTAGTCTGTTTCTTACCAAAAACATGACGTAATTTGCATGGAGATTATAATTTAAAGGGATATAATGTTTGTGTAATTTTTGATAGATTAATACTAATGGAAGTCTAGTTTCAAGGGTCATAAGAGTCATGACATTTGGATTTTTGGAGAGAGAGTTATGATTAAAAGAAGATAGCTTGTTCATAAAGGAACATTAGGAAGGAAAGGATCTAAACATTACACATAAGGTTAGGTTAGCTTAATGGTCGAGGAGACATTGAGCTGAATTAGTAAATGAATTATTAACCTATTGAAATATGTTATAATAACATTTATGATGATTGATTAGGGATGAATTTGGTTATGGTGGTGTATGAATATGAGATACATGTTTGAGTAGTAATATGGTGGTGTATGAATATGAGATACATGTTTGAGTACTAATTACATTGTATATTTATATGTATAAAGGCTCAGGAGCTGTGGATTAAAGAGCTCGTACCAAGGATTTTTGAAGTTAAGGGAATGTACACATTCTTTTAAGGTGAGTTAGGAAAACCATATCTCTTGAATGGGATTAGGACATCCCAAGACATGCATGATAACTTAGATCTGAATTTTGAGCCTAGGTAATGCATAGTAGAATTGAATCTCAAATAAATGCTAGTGTATTTAATAAACGACATTGTTTTAAATAAATCTTTGCACCTGGAGTGCAACTGATGCTTTTATTACATATTTTGAGAAATGGTATTGTTTTCAAAAAACCTACATTTGAAGCGCAAAAGACAATGTTTTATTTTCTGAAACTACATTTTTGAGCAACTTTGCACTTAGAGTGCAAAAGATGAATTTTATTGCATGAAATAATGTTTTGGAATTTACATATGCATAATTTAGTCATGTATACTACGTGTATGTTTTCTCTTTTGGCTTAGAGCCATGGCAAGGCTCCATTTTATGGGTTGGATCGATAAATAAAGACATGGTGCCTTACTTGATTTTTATACTTAATAATTTTATATGATTTTTTGATTAGTGAGGTAACGATTGGCCAATGGTGTGCTAGGCACAACAAATTAAGTGACCCCCTATACCCTTAAAGTTGGTACATAAAAGTCGAGTCCCTGTATCGATACTTTCTACAGGACTTGCAGGTGATTCCACACCTAGGTTCTTGACACCGATGAGGTCATCACCTAGGGTCATAATGCTCTTATCAACTGTAGTCCGGACTCACCACAGATGAAAGTTGAGCCAACACCAGAAATCGATAGGTGTGCACACTAGTTTGACCGACTAGTGGTGACATACATGATTGTTTTAACTTATTCTGAGATTTGTTTTCTGACGAGATTTGATTTATACATGTGATATTTTCTGCTTTTATGTACTGAAACTGGAACCAATGTTCACCGGATAAGTGATTAATAGTCTAGGCCTATATGGTTCATAACCAATATACGTTGAGTCATAGGCTAGGCTTATATGTTTCTGTGTCATGTATGTTCGCATCATAGGTTATTAACACCGTCTTAGGGTGTATCAAGTTCTGCTTGCGATATATGTTTTTCCTGCTCACCGAGTACATAGTGTACTCACCCCCTCCGCTTTCTAATCATACAAGTTAATTTAGTGAGCTTGAAGCTTTGATTGTATCGTGCAGTCTTTTGACATTTTTGGAGCATTACCGCATGCCGATAGTCTCTATTTTGCACTTTTGTTGTATAGTGGCTCATGAACTATTTTCTTATTACTTTAGTTATGTTAATATGTTTTATGATTTTATAAATTAAATCTTAATTGTCTTGTAGTTTGTAAAAGACTTTATGTATGAACTTTTGGTA
>JANZLD010000237.1:59319549-59332961 GCA_026413575.1 Erythroxylum carthagenense
GAAACCTCTATACTTGCACCACTTTCTAAAATTATGCAACCCCAAGGCTCAAATTTGGTTGTTGATTTAACAAAATTCAGTGCTCCAGTTTTTCCATCTAGTCTAGTCACCAATAACAAGGTAGCTCCTCATCATGCTCATCCCATGCAAACATATGCTATGTCTAAAGCTGAGAAGCAAAAGCACAACCACCTATCGGTGTCTCTTACGGTCAAAAAGCCATGTCCGAGTATCGAACCTCAGAATTATACAGAGGCAAAGAACTATCATGAGTGGCGTGATGCTATGGATGTAGAGATCATTGCTCTTATTCGAAATGGTACATGGATTCTTCTTCCACCGAACCTAAGCTAAAATGTCGTAGCATGCAAGTGGGTCTATCGAATAAAGCAGAAAGCAGATGGTTCTCTAGAATGATATAAAGCTTGTCTTATGGCCAAAGGTTATCATCAATAATATGTAATTGATTACGCCAAGACTTTTAGTTCTGTTGTAAAACCAACGACGATACGCAATGTACTCTCTTTGGCAATCACTAGTGGCTACGTAGTCAAGCAATTGCATGTGACTAACACCTTTCTCAATGGCAGTTTAAAAGAAGAAGTTTATATGACCCAACCACTTGGGTATATTGACGAACACAATCTGACCCATGTCTGCAAATTGTTGAAATCTTTGAATAGTTTAAAACAATCTCCTCGTGCTTGGTTTCATTGTCTCCATCAAATTTTACTGAGTTGTCAGTTTCAATGTTCCAAAGCAGACAGTTCTTTGTTTATCTATAAGTTCCCTATGGTAGTATTGTTTGTTTTGGTTTATTTTGATGACATTTTGGTCACAGGTAGTCGTAACGAAGTAGTGCAGTCTTTAATTCAAAAGTTACACAGCAGGTTTTCACTCAAGGACGTGGGTGATGTACATTAGTTCTTGGGAATAAAAGCCCAGCGGAGCAAATCAGGCTTGTTCCTTACTCAACGACAGTACATTTATAACTTATTACATCGGTATGGTATGGACCAACGTAAGCCGATTTTCACTCCACTCTTAACAACCACAAAGCTGATGCAATATGGGGATGAATTGTTTAAAGATATAACCAAGTTTAGACAGGCTGTCGAGGCCCTGTAATATTTAACCTTGACTAGGCCAGATATTGCCTTTGTCGTCAATAAAGTATGCCAGTTTATGCATGCACCCCAGCAGGCTCATTGGGTGGCAGTTAAACGCATCTTCCGCAACTTGAAATCCACCTCTAATAATGGTTTGCACATACGACTATCCACTTCCATATTGCTACACAGTTTCAGTGACTCCGATTGGGCTAGTTCCATTGATGATTGCAAGTCTACTGGTGGTTATACAGTGTTTCTAGGTGCAAATCTATTATCATGAAAATTGGCCAAGCAAAAGGTGGTTTCACGATTCTCCACTGAGGCAGAGTACAATACTTTGGCTGATGCTATAGCTAAGATTTTATGGCTACAAATGTTGCTTCATGAGTTGGGTATTACTCTTTCAAAGCCACCAATCTTGTGGTGTGATAATTTGGAAGCAACTTATTTGACTGTCAATCTGGTCTTTCACGCAGTTATCAGACCATATACGCTACCACACAATCAATAAGTTATGAGACTTAAGGAATCTGGTGAGACAATATCGAATCCTAAGAGATAATGCTTGCTGTGTTTAAATAACCAACAATGGTAGGTATCCTACATAAATCTAGGATACTGATCATGTAACGATTGCCCTTGTCTTATTAATACTTGAGAAAGCCATGTATACATGATGTTTTGAACTTCTCAGTATGAATATACCCAACAGACTCGCTTGCTAAATAAGTGGGCATTTTCAATTACTCAAATAAACTTTTATTCAATTAGTTTCGGTTACAAAGAATTTAACCTTTTTTTTAATCTTTTTCTTTTTTATCTGATCTGAAGTGTCATTCACTACATCACATTCATACCACTAAATTAAGAGTTAACGACATATCACCTTTATTATAAATTAAAATTAGTAGATTTTATTATTATTTTCAATAATTGTGAATTGTAAAATTATGTACATTTCAGAATTTTTATTATATTTAGAAAATTTATCATTAACTAATTTTGATGTGATTTATAAATTTTTCTACACGTGAGATTGTTATTTCTCGTAATTCGCTGTCAGCCGATATTTTCTTCTCTTCCCTCTCATTTCTTTTGTGCTAACGATAACTTTTATTTTTCAATTTAAATGCTTTAAAGTAAAAGATACGCCTTCCCCGACTTCATATACCGATGTGAGGTTGCAGCAAGTTCTTTTTTTTTCTTTCATCACTTGTAGCTCCAGCAAGGTTCCATGTAAAGCACGTCTCAATAACGTTAATCAATCTAATCTATTAAGACAACTTGAAGTGTCCGTATTGAGACGACAATAGCATGCATACAAGTCCTAAAAAGACAGAAGAACAACCTAGTGGGCCTCGTAATTAACGCGATCAGTCAAATCATTGTTCCACTTTCACAATTTAATTCAACTTCCATTTGTGGCTGTGGCTGAGGCTGTCCTCCATCAAATTTAAGGACCGTTTTTTTTTGTGTGTGTAAATCATCCAATTTTCGGCACTACGTGGGTGTTCGACTAATCGCTTATTATCTTAAAAGTAGTATTATGTAATACTTATCTGAGACCGTTATTTGGATATTCTTTACTATTATATAATTTTAATTCTCTAAATTGTTTTTGCAGTTGTCCTTAACTTAAGGTTTGCTATTATTATTCATATCTTGATTTAGTTCTGAAATTGGTTGCTGGTTCAGACTTCACTTTTTTCTCTACAGACTTTTTATGCCTATGAAACCTGAGTTTTTGAAGACGCATTTACGAATTGTAATGGCCGAGCTGGTTACCCGTGGAAAACAAATTCAAATTCTACTACTCCCCACATTTCTGACATTTATCTGATTAAGATTTGCTTATTAAATTGCACCTCTCCATTTCACATCTCCCTATCAAACTAATTCCCTTTACATTACGCAACAATAAGTACCTGCGTTCCAAATTTCGTCTTGTCATCTTTTCCTTCTCACCTAGCTTTTCAAATTTGAAATATATCCTCCATTTTTTCATTTATAATTGAAAAAACGTAAGCAAAGAGCTAGTATATACAGTAAAACAAAAGCAAATCGAAACAAACACGATAAATAGAAAATAGCAAATATATATTCACAAGAAATATATTTCCATAAGCGTATATGATTTTTCAAGGAAAGACCAAAACGTATCTGAAGAAAATATTAAGTACTAGTTGAGACAGAAAAATCAAAGCCACCGTACCCGGAAGAAAGAGTTAGGTCGTCGCTTTCCCAATTCCCTGCGTCAAGCGACATGCCGTCGGCTGTTGACTAAATTTGCCAAAATTATAATCGCGGTTTGTTACACGTACTATCATCAGCCACTTTTCGACCAATATTCACTCCGTGTAAAGAAAACATTGCTCAATTTCCCATTCTAACATTTGATGGTTTCAAAGGAAGTAAAAAGGCATATTATAATAACATTTATTGTTCACTTTTTGTAACATCAAATTACATAACATCTCATCGATTACTCTGTAACCTTTGTATTTGATTTTTTTAAAAATCTAAATCACTTAAAATTTGTAACATGATTGGCGCATAAAATATAGCAAAGTATAAATCATAAATTCGTACTTTATATATATCTTTTTTTTTGTTTCTTTCAAATCATTTTTAAGATTAGATCATCTCAATCTCCGCAGTTATAGAAGTGTCAGGTCACTAATAGTATTTGCAAAACGTGTTGATAGAACCCCCCAAGTGGTATAGAAAGGGGTGAGCTAAGAGTGGTAGCTACCTTAAAACCTTCACTTATTTATAATAAGAATTAAACCTTTTAGTAATTTAATTAAAATATCATCCTGATTTAATTTAATTTAAATTACAATTAATTCTAATTAGACCTAAGTAAGATCCAATATCTTATATTTATCTTTATTTATTAAATATCTCATATTTAATTCTAAAGTTTCTTAAACTTTACAATCAAGTTCAACTTTATCAAAATGTTTTTCTCTTTTCAACCTATTATTTGTTTGTGATCCACTAGATTCTTAAATATGTTGACAATAAATATAAATTATAACTCTAAATTATATTTAGAATTAGATAAATTAAAATTCTTTAATTCATCTTTAATTCTATAATTAAATAATTTATATCCACATATCATGATTAGTTTCTGCAACGCATCTTAACCACTTAAATAATTAAGAATTTTAAAGTAATTTTGACTAACCTTTTCATATATGATTTTTTTTTGTAAAATTCAATCATTTCATCATACAACGTTTCAATTAAAAATGGAGCATAAAATTAATGTCTATTATATTTGAGTGTGATCGTGTTAGTTCTCTGTCATTAGTAATTGATTCTATTAATTATATTTGTAAATTATTTTACAAAGTGTCATTCTACCTTGGCTAAGTATTTCTTAAATTAATTTAATCATGAATAATAGAATATTCTTCCAACTTTCTTTAGGGTGTTGAATCTTATATTGATCACTTACCTACTTTTATATAGTTCATATTATATCCAGTCACCATTAATTGAGCTACCATCAACTAAGAATAGGTCATAAGTAATATCAAAATATAATAATTACTATATCAGATACTTCGGAGATCTCAATTCAAATGATCACATATATAATCATCACAATAAGAACTTTCACATATATACAAGTAGTTTTCTAAAGGAAACTCTCATATAAGGTCAATTCAGTAAACTTGTCATTTAACAAGCATCCTCATGTTTGTTTAAATATCAACTTTAGTATATAAGATTGACTACTTCCTTCATAAGGAAGAAACATAACGTATACCATTTTTTTACACTTTATTAATGTCCAATCTTAATATAATAATGACTACAAACAATTTATAAATGCAATATAAATCTCATAATTATGATCTCATCATAATTTCATTTGCAATGTACATTTATCCCATGAACTTTGTTACATATATATGAATACTTATAAGATAAAAAATGCTTTTAAATAATTATGTCACTAAATTACAGCCAACCAGTTGACTATAGGATATAAATCAATAGCTAAGTCGTATAAATTTCGAAATCACGAGAAGACAAAACAATATATAGATTCTTCTTTCTCCATATTAGGTTTGGATTGATCAATTTTTTGTCAGAATTAGGCTTAGGATAAAAGGATTAGTTCAAAAGTCTTGACAATTTAAATTTCCCCCTTAAAATGATATTGTTTTGGTAATGCTCAAAATACCATTATTTTGATCTATAAAGAAAAGCAAGACTAAAATAATGTCAATTTGGTCAATTATGCTAAAATAATGTTGTTTTAGGGCGTTATAAACTCAAATTAAAATTTGGATCAAATTTGAACCACATGTAAAAGGCTTTAAGCTAGGCCCATTACTATCCTTATATGCGATCAAGGGTTTTATTTTTCATTATATTTGAATAAAAATATAAACCTGTTCTTTTATGAAGATATGTTAGTTTAAAAATCATGCAAGCACTTTTGAAAAGATATTTGCATGACATAAGATTTTGGTATAAAAATTTTAATAGTATTCTAGTATAAATTATTAGAAATATCGCTCTTACTTATATAAAGTGATTAGGGTTAAACATAATGGTCATGCTTCTATAAAGGTTTCCACTAAAAGAATAATTCTATCATACACTAAATTGAGTCAATTCATCGGTAAAAATATAATAATTTAGTATAAATAAACTATAAACTCTATAGATCATCGTGACAAAGAGAAATATATATATTTTATATTAGGAAATCAATCGTAATTGAATTATAGACGTAGCAAAAAAGAATTTATATTATAATTTTTATTGAATCTCTTTAATTGAATAGTTTAATATTACAAATTAGAAATAAAAGGATTGGAACCTACTTGACTTAAATTTGTACAAAAACTTTTCTTCTTAAACTATTAACTATGAGTTATTCACGTGTCTAGCATTTAACAGTATTTATAAAGCAGAGGAAAAGAGCTCAAACCCTTTTGTGAGAAAAAGATAAGAGTGATGACTCTAATGTCTTTTTCCTATTTATTAAAAAAGATTATAGAGTCTCTTTAGTTTAATTTTAAATAAATCAAATATCTTATATTTGATTTATGAAGTTTCTTAAACTTCACAGTTGAGTCCAACTTAATTTAAATTAATTTTTTAAGTTTTTAATATGTTGATAATGATTATAATTAGAATTTAGGTTAATTATAAAAAATTTTGAACTTGACTCAATTTTGTAATATTAGTTTAAACTTTAAAAAGTGGCGTTAGAATGCTCTAAATTTTAATTTTTCACAAAAATTGTCTACAGTTAGACTTCTTTTTAATAGTGGTGATAGGACTAGCCATAATAACTAATATTTTTGCCATGTTGGTGACATCTATGTTATTAATTACCACATGTGAAATTAACATTTAAAATAAAAATAAAAATAAAAACTTAAAACTTAAAGCCAAAAATATCAAAATCCTTAAAATAAAATTTTGATTATGTGTTTATCAAAATATGCTGCTACAACGACAAACCACTTCTAATAAATAACTCTAGCTATCGTCAGTATTATCCTCCACCTCAAACTGGACACCATTAATCAAGATAATAAATCCATTATAATTATCATTTGGGAAGTGAAAGTCCTCATTGTCCATAAGCTATGGACCATCTGTACAACATTTTTGTCATTCTCTATAAATTGGACAACTATTAATTGTATTTTTGGATTTTTTAATAAGTTATCTGTTAAGCTACGTAATTTGATCCTAACAAAGGTAATAAAGTCGCCTAATAAATGATCTAGATTAATGGGTCAAAATTTAGGAGAAAAGTGGATCACATTTAGTATAGACCGGACCCATATAGGACTTGTAACGGAGAAGCTCGATATAAAAGCTATATATAAAGGTTAAGGTCTTCCTTAGTTACTTAAGTAATTCGTAAGTATATAAAACCTCTAACCCGTTAGGAGTACTTACGTCTTAAGGAAACTGAAGAAAGGTGTTAACCGAGTGTCGATGATTAACTTCCTTAAAAGTCTCGAGGAGATTAGAGCTCATTTTTGGCATCGGAACATCGGATGGAATTAAAATTAGGTATTTCACATTTCTTTCATTTTTAACCCTTTCATGAACGATCTGAAACACATAATAAGGTCTATCATACGTGTTACATGTAGTATCAAAGCAGTTACGTGATCAGGTTGTTGAAAACGAAGGTTTTTCAGTTTCCATTCATTATGGTTTTCTTCAGTTTTTGATTTGTTTTTTATTTTTTTACGTATATAATTATGTAAAGGTGGTATATATAAGGCTAGCTATGAAAAATGGGTCAAAAAGAGCAAAAAAAGCATCCCAAGATGCTAAAAATCACCCTTCCTGTCAGAGGGCGATGGAACGCCCAGTGCGTTCACCGCACGTGCCTGATGGTGCCGTAGTAGTCGGAGGAGCAGTGGTACAAAGAGCGCATGCAATAGAGTGGCCACTGGTGGACGCATGTTGCACACACCTCACACGACGCGCTCTCCCACAAGTGCGAAACGGCTAGTGCGTGCATGGCACACGCCGCATTCGGCCCCACACGTGGATCGCAGGATCGTTTACACGCACTGTACAATGAACATGCGTGTGTGCGTGAGGGTGTGTGCTTCACAAGCTCCAAACGCATCTGAAGCGCATCTATCTGCGCATGTGCAATGCACATGCGGCGCTTTTTCATGCCTTGCTGATGTCAGCACTAACGCCAGTACTACAGTACTACTAACATCAGTATGACGTCAACACACATAAGAAAAGGAGAAAAATTTTCAGAATTCCTGTAATGGTACCCTGGGTCCTTTTGGGTTAGTTTTTAGGTTTGGGGAATTTTTTAAGTGGTTTTTTCAATTTTTCTGGATTTATTACGATAGTAATTGGATCTAAAAAAAAGTCTTTAAAGCCTTTTTTAAGCTAATGTTGCGTGCATTTTCATATTCTGAACTGCACATGAAGGAGACACTTAAAATTTTATGTCTTGTACGGTAGGTTCGATATTCGAGAAAGTACGATAGACACTCTCATTAAGATTTTTTATTTATAAAAGTTTCAAATAAAATTTAAAGACAATGTTTTCAATATTAGTATGTGATAATTTAATTGTGAATCTAGTTTTTTTATTTATAACTGATTTTCAAATACATTATGCCCATATAAAATGTGAGGATGATATAAAGTTGTATCATTTGTGTTTGTGGACTTTCTAGGGTATTGAAGAGAATGCAATCACCAAAATAGACTTTTAAGTCAGTATTTTGGATTGTTCTGCTCACATCTTGACAATGTTTCTGACCTTATGTTTAGTTATTTTGCACAAAGGTGTTGGCCTTACATAGAGTTTTGAGATGTTCATAAAGGCATTAGATAGAGGAAAGTTGTTGCTTAAATGATCTATTCACCCAAAGGTGGTAGTATCATGATAGTT
Organism: Erythroxylum carthagenense; assembly: GCA_026413575.1. Lineage (NCBI taxonomy): Eukaryota > Viridiplantae > Streptophyta > Magnoliopsida > Malpighiales > Erythroxylaceae > Erythroxylum > Erythroxylum carthagenense. The sequence goes on from JANZLD010000237.1 coordinate 59,328,085, forward strand.
GATGATTTGTACTCTAATTGTTTTTATGTGAGGATCTAATTACATATATGTATTCAACTCAAAGGTGTTTAATAATATGTGTGATCGGATTCTTAATAGAGATAATACTTTAATGCTTTCAATATCATTGTTGTCTTGTATGGTGGATAGCCCTCATCTGATGGACCAGCAGCTCTATGGGTAGGGTCCCTGTCTCACCCTCTAAGCTATAGCTGATTTGGATCGACCTCTCCATCCTGATGAGATCAAAACGATGTTCTTTAATATGGCACCTAACAAGGCCCCAGGATTTGATGGCTTACTTGCTTTATTCTTCCAATCATAATGGGATATTATGGGCCCTTCCTTGATATTATTCTTCCAGCAAATTTTTATATATGAAGTCTGGGAATCTGATCTAAACCGCACCATTCTGGTTCTTATACCGAAGATTTCATCTCCCACTTTGATCAAGCAGTTCCGACCCATTACTTTATGCTCGGTAATTTACAAAGCCATTACCAAAATCATTGTTAATCGGCTTAAACCTTACTTTGAAGATATGATAGTCCCCACTCAATGTAGTTTTATCCCAGGGCGCTTGATTACGGATAATATTATTATCGCCTAAGAAGTCATTCACACCATGAAAAGGAAAACAGGTCAAAAAGGCATAATGGCTATAAAAGTGGACCTTGAGAAAGCTTATGACCGCCTCTCATGAAATTTCATCCAAGATACCTTATTCAATGTAGGCATTCCTGAGTCACTGATTAATCTCATTATGAAGTGCATTTCCTTGGCTTCCCTACAAGTAAGGTGGAATGGCGAACTTAGCGAGGCCTTTAGGCCATCTCGAGGCATTTGACAAGGCGACCCCATATTGCCCTATCTCTTTGCCCTGTGTATGGAACATCTAGGACAATCAATCACTCACGTTGTGACACAAGGAAAATGTTGCCCTATTAAATTAAGTAAAAACGGGCTGCCACTCTCCCACTTGTTCTTCATTGACGACCTCATCCTTCTCTCAGAAGCCGTTATGGATCAAGTGGACATTATTGGGGATACCTTAAATTCTTTTTACACTGCTTCAGGACAACGTGTCAGCAAAGATAATTCTAGATGCTTCTATTCCAAGAATATTCCTACCTCGGTGGCCTACTTTTTAAGTAGTGCATTGGGCTTCATACAGACGCAAGATCTAGAACGTTACCTAGGCGTTCCTCTTCTACACGACCAAGTGAACAAGAAAACCTATCAATATATTGTGGACAAGGTTCGCCAACGCTTATCAGGTTGGGCTTCCAAACGGTTGTCCTTTGCAAGACATATCACCTTAGCTCAATCTGTTATAGCGGCTCTGCCCAACTATACCATGCAGACGGTCCGGCTGCCTCGCAATTTTTGCAATGCACTAGAGAAGTTAATGCGGCAATTTTTATGGGGCTCGTCTAATGGTCACCAGTGGATCCACTTAGTTAACTGGGAGCATACGAAAAATTCGTGAAACCAATGATGCTTTCTTAGCCAAATTAAGATGGACGTTGATTGCCAAGCCGAATGCTTTATGGGTTCAAGTTCTCGTGAAAAAATATAACTTTGATGTTAAAAATCCTCCCACCACTATCGACATAACCGGCGGATCCATGATCTGGAGGAGCATAAAAACCACCTGGCACCTAGTGCTTAAGGGCATGAAATAGGTGATTAGAGATGGCGCTAGGACCTAATTCTGGCTAGACCCTTGGGTTGAGGGTGTGGGACCTCTTATTAACCATATAACCACCCCTATTCCTACTCCTTCTAGTAACCTTAGTGTCCAATATTTTGTCGACAGTGATGGGAATTGGAATTGAGATGCATTCTAAGCCTATCTCCTGACGTCGATCTGCAGATCAATAGCAGGAACTTTCCCCCCAAAGTACTAACTAAGGCAAGATAAATTAAGCTGGGGAATATCTGACACCGGACAATTCACTGTCACTTCTACTTATTCCATGTTAATGGATCACGAGGACACATAACCTTTTAAACTTTGGAAGGTAATTTGGCTCTGGAATGGCCCTCAATGCATCCGAACTTTCCTTTGGCTCCTTGCTCAAGATCGGTTACTCACCAACCAACATCGGGTCAGAAGGCACCTCACTACGGATGGAACTTGCTATCATTGTGAACTTGATGAATCTTCGTAGCATACGGTGAGAGACTGCATCAAAGCTCACCAAGTGTGGAACAATTTCCCTCCTCATTTAGTGAATAATGATTTTTTCACTATGCCGCTTCGACAATGGCTCCTCACAAATCTCCAACACCACCAAAGTGTGTTTGGGTAGGATTGGTCAATCCTCTTTAGGGCTACTTGCTAGCTCTTATGGACTTGGAGAAATATGAAACTCTTTGATGAGAATTTTATTTGGCCATCCTCACCCATTTATGTTATTTTGTCTTATACAGATCAAATCCACAAGTTAGCTGCTTGGCAGAGGAGTGCTATTTCAGGGCCTTGCCCTCGTCACGAGCAACTCATATGCTGGTGCAAACTTCCTAGTGGGTGGGTCAAGTTAAACACGGATGGCGCGTGTAAACGTTTCGCATTTTCAACTACAGCTGGAGGTAGCTTTCGTGATAGTACAGATAATTGGCTTGGAGGTTTCATCCAGAATCTCGGTTGGTGCTCATCGGTGTCTGCAGAACTCTGGGGAGTATATACAGGGCTCACGCTCGCGTGGAACCTCGAATATCATCGAATTGAACTTGAAGTCAACTCGATAGCAGCGATCAACCTCATTTCTTCCTCGGCGAGCCGATTACAGATTCTCAATCCCATAGTTTAGGGTATTAATGTACTGTTTACTCGAAATTGGACTGTAGTACATTGTCATATCTACCGCAAGAGTAATAGATGTGTCGACTGGCTAGCAAACTATGCTGAGCATTTTGATGTAGGCACTATTTATTTTGATACTCCATCCATTAGGTGCCATGTACTCCTTCTAGAGGATATGTCAGGAATCTGTTTCCCAAGACTTGTCGTGTTATTTATTTTATTCCCTCTTTATATAAAAAAAGCCATAGTGTCACTCGTCTAAGTTGTAGTCCTAGCTTATATATATATTATAAAACATGAATATTTAATTTACATAATCAATCTATAGATAGTTCTCTCTCTCTCTCTCTCTCTCTCTCTCTGTATATATATAAGCTCTTAAGGGCATAAATTAGACCTCTAACTAATAATTTGCTAGATTGACTGGCGTGTAAACTAAAAGGAAAAAAAATCCCATTTTTGGAATTTAATATTATCAATTTATCTTCTATTGTTTTTATTATAGTTCATCACATACAAAGCAAAATTAACATTTTTAAGTCATGATATTTTAATTCTTCAAGGAAACTTGTTTTTACTAGAAACCGAAAGAGAACGTGATCCTAATATGGTTATCGACTGAAAATAAAAGTGAATGAAAGATCCCGCTTAATTAAATTGGGTCCATAAATCTAAGAAATATTGAGAATTCTTAATCTTTCTCAATATCTCTCTCAATTTGAAAAGCTAGGATTTGAATTGATGTTCTTTCATTGATTCCTCCTAAATTAGAGTAGTTTATCTTAAAGATTTCATTTCAATTGAAATTTGGTTATTTATCGTGTAAGAGGATGGTGATTTAGGGATTTTAATTATGATTTTAATATTTATTTCTATTTTAAATTATTAATTTCACACATAACAATTAATAATAAATGTGTCACCAACGTGGTAAAAATATTAGCTGACATAGCTAGTCATATTAGCATCGTTAATAGGTGTCTAACGGATGGCTATTTTTGTTATAAGTTCTAATTCATAATTATAATTTAAAAAAATAAAACTCCTTTTAGTTTATTTTTATTTTTTTCAATTAAACATTTATAATCAAAGATTAGGATTGATGTTTAATAAAATGTTATAACTGTTCAAATATTATAAATATTAAAGTAATTTGACTTGACTTGTCCATGTATAGTTATAACTCTAATTTAATCCTTTTGTCATTCAATGTTCTAATTTGATATAGAGTATGAACTTTGTGACTACTCTATTTAAATCCAATTATGTTCGTTCTTGATAATTAAGATTGGCTTATAGTTTATATTTAAAAACACTTTTGAAAATCTCAATTCATTCTAAGTAGAAAAATTTTAATTTATTACTAATTAAGAAATGTGGAACATTTTATCTAATTACTTTAAAATGATAAATCTTTTATTAACTTACTCAGTTATTTCTATATAATTCATTCTATATCTAAGTACTATCGACGGAGCTATTCCAAATAGAATAATTCATAACTAATATCAAAATATAATAATTTTTGCATAAAATATCTTTGTAATCTCAAGTATAAGGATCAATTATACAATCATTTAAGAAGGAAATCTATAAACACAAGTAACGTTTAATTTGAGATCTTCATAATTGGGCCAATTCAATAAGTTCATTATCTAATAAACATCTATACATTTATTTAAGAATTTTCATACGTTAGTTTATGAGATCAACTACATATAATTTGTGTCTGTCTTTTCACTATATTAATCTCCAACTTTAATAGAGCAATGATTGTAAATAATTTATGAAAAATACATAAATATAATATGAATCTTATAATTATGATATCATTATAACTTTATTCGTAAAGTATAATTATTTAATAGACATTATCTTAGATATTAGTTGATTAAATAAACATAAATAAAATAAAATATTTTTAATTAATTATATCATAAAATCTACAACCAATTAATTGGTTGTAAGATATAAACCAATATCTCAATCACATGAAGCCAAATTAGTGAAACTTAGGGGAAAAATATTAAGAAGTTAATGATTTTGCTCCTAAACATAGCTAATTATA